>JALMGF010000247.1:0-547500 GCA_023333645.1 Sceloporus occidentalis
GAAATGCCTTATACCCCTATATCCCATTCTGGCATTTAGGGGGTTAAAATGCATATTATGGGGCAGAGTGGCATATAGGGAGGTATAAGGCATTTCAGGAGGCAGAGTGGCATTAAGGGAGTTAAAAGGCATTGTATAGAGCACTCTGCCTCCAGAAATGCCTTATACCCCTATATGCCACTCTGGCATTTAGGGGGTTAAAAGGCATATTATGGGGCAGAGTGGCATATAGGGAGGTATAAGGCATTTCAGGAGGCAGAGTGCTCTATTAAATGCCCCCTTAACGCCACTCCAGAAATGCCCTATGCCCCCATTTAACTAACACACACACACACACACTCTCTCTATACATATACATATATAAACATATATACACATACATACATATATAAACATATATACACATACATACATATATAAACATATATACACATACATACATATATAAACATATATACACATACATACATACATATATACACATACATACATACATATATACACATACATACATATATACACATACATACATATAAACATATATATATATACACATACACATATATATATATACACATACATATATATATATATATATATATATATACACACACACACACACACATACATATATATATACACACACACATATATATATATATACACACACACACATATATATATATATATATATATATATATACACACACACACACACACACACATACATATATACACATACATACATATACACACACACACATATACATAAACATATATACACATACACACATACATATACACACACACACACAAACATACACATATACATATATATATATATATATACACATACACACACACACACATACATACATATATATACACACATATACACACATACATACACACACACATATATATACACATACATACACACACATACACATATATACACACACATACACATACATATATACATACACATACATATATATACACACATATATATATATATATACACACATTTTGGGGGGGGGGAAGCCCCAAGGCAAATCACGTGACAACTGCCACTCAATACCCAGAAGCAACTACTTTCATCATGAAACTCTACAAGTTTCCCTGCATATTCAGGTATTCACCAACGAGGTCTGAGGCTTTATTCGTGAGTAATTTGAGACATACTCAAGCACAGCGTCCTGTTAGCGGATGCATTGGTTTATTTAACTTTTTTGTTTTATGTATTATTTGGTTACATTTGCAAAAGTATTTGTAACGGAACCCTCCTTGACCCTCTACAGTCTGGTTTCAAACCCTTTCACTCTACTGAAACAGCTCTAACAAAAGTCTCCAATGTCTTGCTCTCTGCCAAAGCAAAAGGTCACTTCTCTATTCTAATACTACTGGATCTCTCTGCTGCTTTTGATACTGTTGATCACCACCTTCTTCTAGACTCACTTGCTTCTATAGGCATTCGAGATACAGCTCTCTCCTGGATCTCCTCATATCTGTCTAACCGTTCCTTCTCTGGCAAGACATCATCGCCCCTTCCACTTTCGGTTGGTGTCCCCCAAGGTTCAGTCCTTGGCCCTCTGCTGTTCTCTCTTTATACTTCATCTCTTGGCAAACTAATCAACTCATTTGGCCTCCAGTGTCATCTATATGCAGATGATATCCAAATCTACCTGTCTTCTCTTGATCTCTCTCTATCTCTCATGTCCCGTATTACCAATTGCTTGTCTGCAATTTCTTCATGGATGTCACAACACTACCTGAAACTTAATCTTTCTAAAACTGAACTCATTATCTTACCTCTTTCCATCTCCACTCCACTACCTGAATTCTCTATCACCATTAACAACACGACTATCTCTCCTACTAACCAGGCCCGATGCCTTGGGGTCATCCTTGACTCAAACCTCTCCTTCATCCCTCACATTCAGTCCCTCACCAGATCCTGCCGCTTGCACCTAAAAAACATCTCTCGTATCCACCCACTCCTCACCCAAGAATCCACAAAGACTCTGGTTCATTCACTTATTTCCCGTCTTGACTACTGCAACACTCTTCTGGTTGGCACTCCGCTGTCTCAGCTCTCTCCTCTACAGTCTGTCCTCAATGCCGCTGCTAGGCTTATCTTCCTTGCACGTCGCTCCTCTTCTGCTTCCCACCCCTGTGAAACCCTCCACTGGCTCCCAATTACCTTTAGAATTAAATTTAAAATCCTGGTACTGGCATATAAGGCCATCCATAATACTGTTCCTCCATACATTTCTGACCTCATTAGCAAATACTCTCCTACTCGATCCCTACGTTCTTCCCATGGGCTAAGGCTCTCCTCCTCACTTTCACTCGGGCTGCCCCATATCTCTGGAATCTACTCCCAAGGAACCTGCAGCATTCGCCCTCCCAACATTCAAGAAACATCTAAAAACCCACTTCTTCAGAGAAGCATACCATCTTAGCTGCTAGAACTTCCTTGTCATTGATACAACCACCACACTACCTCTCACCCTTTCTCTATGCCTTATGTTTGTCATAATAATAATAAATAAAAAAAAAACTGTGGAGAGGGGGAGAGGACCAAGACAAAGCCAATGCTGTGGTGGGTGGTTAGCGGGAAATTTGTTAGATAAGGTTAGGTAGTTTGGGGTTTATACAATATAAAAAAAATTCTGAATTAGGGCAAGTTACTAGCTATGTATTTGGTATTTTTCCAACTTTTTTGAATTTTATTTATATAATAATGTCTTACATATACGCATGGATTCCAAACAAAACCATATGTACAAAAAAAATCTATGTTCTAATTTGTGTGGGTCTTCTAACTCACAAAAAAAGAAATTATGTCTGAAGAAAGACAACAAAACCATGAAAATTGCTCTGGTTCGGTGTAAAATAGCCCTGGCCCTGCAGCAGTTAATTTATGCATTTTACGTGTACAGAATAATAGTACTAGGATAACATAAGTGTATTTTGTGTTTGTCTGCTATTCACGTGTGGGGGTTAATTAATCTTATAGGAGAGTTAATAGGGTTACATTTTAGTGCCACCGACATCAATCAGTGGCAAGAATAGTCAGACCATGGAGGAGGAAAAAGTGGAGGAGGACAGTTGCTGCAGTAAGGCAGCCTCTTTTCTGCATTTTTTTGAAGAATGCCAAAACTCACCAGAGCAGCGCAGTGAATGGGAGAGCTCTGTAACCATGACCTGGATAATAAGTCCAATGCGCAAGCGGAACATCTCAGCAAACAGTGAAGGCTGCGTCCTCATATACATGGCCAGGTACACCATGATTTCCTGTGATACATGCCAAAAAAAGACAATGCGGACTGCTTTTTACACCTACACAGTCAGGGTATACAAAATATTCTTCATTTGTTTTATGCCTTCATTTTCATGTTTAGTACCAGTTTGATTTGTTATCTAATAAAGTGATCAAGAAACACACATATTCCTCTTTAAAGGAACGTAATATGGCATATTAAAAAAAATCAAAACCATAGGAAAAAGTGACAGTTATGCCAAAATGTTCAGTACACCTGATGATGCCTTGCGCAAGGCAGCATTAATAGGGGGCATGAAGGATGACTCACTAAGCTGGAGGCATCACTGCCCATCATTATGTAATCTTTACCAAACCCTATATGCTACATAATGTGTGATTTTAACAACATTACATTTATGCTGACAAGTAATAGTGCTAGAGTGCTGATCATGTATAATAGCAGTGGTTGTAATCTGAAGGTATTTATGCTACCACTTGAAAATTTAATTTATAGGCCAATATGAAGAAAGCCTAAACATGGGGGGTATTTTTATTTTGTTAAGGTTTAGCCCAAACTCTAAACACCTGGCACATTTGGCAGTAAAGATTATTTTCAAGACTGGCTTGCTTACCTGAGTAAGGATAGATATACTCATATTTTGCTCGCTGGCTTCATCAATTAAATTAATTAGTTTTTCATAAGGGAGGGGACTATGGGAAGATGCAGAAATATTCACATTAAGTTGTTTATTCAATAAAAATTAGCATGTAAATCCATCATCCAGTATGTAGGTTTCAAGTTTTAATATAACTAAATTGCAGAAGGGTGTTTTCCTCTTTCTAAAACCACCCCTATGTACCCTTCCTCTCAGTGAAACCACATTTCCACCAACTTTTTTTTCCCACTTAGGATTTTGCTTCCTAGACAAGCATGACACTTAGTCTTTTATGATCTGATCATCTGATTTTCTTTACACTGGACAGCATTTTACACCAACTGTATTGTTTATTAGTAGTAATAGCCTAAAACCTTAAGTCACCCAACCCAGCCTCCTCTCCCTGGAAAAAAGTGAATAAGTCTTTCTCTGGAACACACTGAGATATTTTGATGGAATTTTAGAAGTACTCACGCAGTTATAGTTTTCTCCCGTGGCTCTGGAGGAAGTCCCACTGTGAGCTGCTTTTGGTGAGACAGAAGGTCTGTGCAGGCCTAAGAATTAAACAATGTAGTAAAATAGTCAGCAAAAAAAAAAAAAAGCACACAAAAAAAAAAAAAGAACCACCAAAGCAGCATGTGAATAGCATTCCCTCTGTTACCTCATCTAGAGCCTCCACTTTCTTTTTCAGTATCCCAGAGATGCTGCGGATCAGAGCCCATTGCCGTGTCGTTCCTACTTTACCATAGAGCTCCTCAAGCAGATCCTTTACAGTCACACCAGGCTGGCCATAAATCTGAGTGTCCCAGTCTGCTCCCCTTTAGAGAGTTACACAAGGGGAAAAAAGTAAACATTATGAAAAGTGAAAGAAAGACAGGAGGACATGCGTTTTAAAATAAAATCGAGCATGCGTACTCACTTCATTGTATGCAGTATGTATAGGATATCCATTTGCTCCTGCACATCGGGGGTCTCTCTGAGCAGATCTACTAGAGCAGCATAGTCTACCTTCCCAGTTGAATCTTGAGGGAGATACATCTCTGCATTGATAGCTGGAATCTTAATATGGAAAACAATGACACACAATGTGATAAATACATAAACACACTGCTTGAATGACACCACACTTTATTCCCTGCAAATAATATAGTGAATAATAAGAGGTACCTTGCTTGTGGCGTGCTCTGTTGGAGGAGTGTTCAACAGATCGACTGATGGCTGTGAGGCCTGGAAGAGTTTGGTAGGAAGATACATTTGCAAATCTGAAATGAGATGATGATAGTTTTAACTATCAAGAAACTGTTTTCACACCTATTTCTTGTGCCCCCTAAGCATGCTTCCCATGTGGTTACAGACTATTAAAAGATACAGGATTTTAACCTTGCTGTAATGCAGCAGCCATATATTTGTGTCCTCAACCTTGTTATGCAGCCATATACTTATATGCTATGATAAAATATATTAATATGTAATCTAAACAGAGGGTAACACTTCAAATGATGACTGTTTACAGAACTACACAGATAGCTGGAAGATCTGGGACTATGTAACAATTCTTATTACTGTATGCAATTATGCTACAATCATTTATATAAAGTAGACCATTGTGTTTGCTACACTTGTTAGGGAAGGCGCCTTAATTTGAGTACACCCCAGACAGAAAAAAAAATAAAAAATGCATAAATGTCTCTCACTCTGCACATTGAGACCCCTGGCCTTGCTACGGAGAGACAGAATATCCCTGGTGCTGTGGATAGCTGCTCGGAAACGTTGCCGGCCTCCGCG
The DNA here is from genome assembly GCA_023333645.1 of Sceloporus occidentalis. Lineage (NCBI taxonomy): Eukaryota > Metazoa > Chordata > Lepidosauria > Squamata > Phrynosomatidae > Sceloporus > Sceloporus occidentalis. The sequence goes on from JALMGF010000247.1 coordinate 5,710, forward strand.
CTTCGAAATGGGAGCTGGCCGTGTAGAGGTGCTTCCCAATAAATGGCTAAGATACTGAGCAACTTCATCATCAGTGTCATCTGCAAAAGACCGAGATTCTGATTTCCATTCCCACTACCTATCAGTGCCTTGTAGACAGCAGGCAGAACATTTATGTTACAGAGAAGCTCAATAATAATGCTTTAACCTGCAGGGTACAAGAAACACAAAATGTCACAACAGGCCAACAAATCATAGAGAACACCCCACTCTGCAAAAACACACTGTAGTTGTGAGTGATTTAAAAAAGCATTACATATATATATATATACACACACACACACACTAAAAAGTGCTTTGTAAACACAATACTGCTATTGTGTAGAACCTTCATTTAATACATTGCTGTTCAAAAGTCACTTGGTAATTCCTTGTTTTTGAAAAAAAAGGAAATTTTGTCCATTAAAATAAGAGCAAACGGATAAGAAATACAGTGAAGACGTTATTAAAGTTGTAGATGACTACTGCAGCTGGAAACGGCATATGGAGGTCCTTTATCAGCAACCATCACGCCTGTGCTCCAATCGCACGTTTTGTCTGCCAATCCAAGTTTAAAATGTTAACTGATCATTAGAAATCCCTTTTAACATTAGGTTAGCACAGCTAGAAATGTCCCCGTTTTCCATGAAAACAGTTAAGTGACCCAACACTTTGAACAGTAGTGTAGTTTTAAGCTGTTTGTATAACAATGGTAACATAGTACATGCAAGAAGACAAAAACACACACACCATATACCAGAGCTTCTCTTTTGTTATAGTGGGCTATAACTGGCTTGTGTACATAAAGCACACATGGCCAACCAACCACCAGGTACAAACCATGTCCGCGATTCAATGCAAATCTCTTACACAATGCAGTTGTGAGCACAATAAGGCCAAGTATAGGTGACGAAAAATGGAGACCAAAACCATAAAGTATTTAATTATTACATTATTTAAGATCCCCCACAGCTGTTAGAGAATATTACACTAGCATAAGTATATTAATGTTTTTTTTAAACATGTAATGTATATATAACACACAACACAAAGCTTACCCTTTTTTTCTTTTATGTCATTGTCTGATGTAGCAACTTCTTGCAATAAATACATTTCCAATACAAATGTTTAAAAAGGTGGTTTTCCAGTGTTCCTTATCCTACTTTATCCCAAAATGTTCTACTTCCATCACACAGTTGAACTGTTATTTACAACTGTCTACATTTCTAATACCCCAAAACAGTCTTTCTCCTGTGTTATTCCCATTCTTACCATCATCGGCTGTTGGGGCCACATGCAGGGGCGTATCCGGCTCCCGCACAATGATTGGTTGACCACTGTTGCCACCACTCCCCCAGGCGCACAGCTTACCCTCCATTCCAGAGTCCATGAAGCTCAGGTGTTTGCAGCATGATGTGGTCAGGAAGTCCGATAGGCGACCTGTCTGAGTTCTGAGTGGAGACAAATACCTTTAGTATCCTTCTCCATAACAGAGGAACTAAACTATTATATTATTCAACCATTGCATACAAACATTACAGTACAATTTTCACAGAACAGAATACTAAATTGTACATTACATCAAGTTTACAGACATCCGTAATACAAAGGCCTTACATCATCAGTTTGCTACATGGCATCACGCAACAAAACATTTACACATTTGGTGGTACTAAACTGTTCACCTATCTGTAATTATACTAGTTTAAAATCAGTCCCTAGCTGTTAAGATCTTTATTTAAGTTAGAAACGTGCTCGGTCTCACCTGGCCCCTCCAAAGTATCCATCTTGCACTTTCCGAAGAGTGGCAAGTACTACTGGATCTAAATCTGTGCCAGAATCATCTGATGATGTACAAAAAAATAGAACATACGTAAAGCCAGCTAAAAGAAAAAATCCATGTGCTTCACTGATCCTTGAAAAAACAAAAAAACAATATATATTATAGACTACAATATATTGTGGGCTTAAGACAAAAAGGAAACATATCTTGCAGTTGCTCATGACCCATTACGGTTTCCTGGAAAGTGTCCCTGAATGGAGCCTCATGGATGATAGGAGATACCAGTATCTGTAAAGTATATGCTCAATTCCAATAGTCCACAATCTTAAATTAGGAAATACATTACCCAGCATAGTTTGGGAGATTGGAAAGATAACAGTTGGGCGACCAGTCATTCTCCACCGGCTACACAGGTAAGACAGGTCAGTACGCAACATTTCAACAATCATCCTGTTATCCAAAGCGAGGTAGAAGTGTTGCTGGTCTATAAACTACAGACATAACAACGTTAATCCATTTTACCCAAATCACTTATGCAGAATCAAAATATAGAAAGACTTGGTTAATTAATTACCATTACACCATATGGAAAAAATGTAAAAACTTATTTTACTCAAATCATTTCTGCAGATGCAAAATATGGAACTCAAGTTTACCAATAAGGATTACATGCTGATGGAAAATATGTTGATCTATACATATTATTGCAATGCATCCCTAGCTCTGGTTAACCAGACTCTCCTTCCTCACACTCTAATGCAGTGGTCTTGAAACTTTTGTAATAGAGCAGTATTAGTATATTAGTATTAGTGACACAAATATATAGGATAACAGTGGAGGATGCACCAGTAATATAAGGGCCCCAGAAGAATCTGATTAATTCATTAGCTCAGAAATGTTGCTATTATAAGAATGGCATTTATATCCTCTAAATCCAAGCAAGGGGTAGCTAAGAAGTTTGGTTTTGTAGTTATCGGCAGTATGGGCATCATTTTTATTTATTTATTTTTTTATGGTGATGGTGGGTGTTGGCCCTCTTTAGTAGGCTGGATACGGACATTATTAGCTCTCCTGATGTCGTAAGTTTGCCAGTGAGAGGCATCATGATCTGATATTGGGTCCTGATTTAAAGTTTGAAAAGCCATACTGAAACAAAGTTCACGCCAAAATAATTGCCACCTCTTAGTAACTGAAAACACACAATTTAAGAGGTTGTTGATTGCGGTGACTTACAGCAACAATTCGTCATTTTTCATTACTGCTCTAGGTTTTCAGGGCCACTAGCAAAATATATTTTAGGGGTCTCAAATCGATAATAGAAGTCAAAATTATTATGTATGCAATACATATACTAAGAAGCACAATATATAAGATCACAACAGGAAATATAAACTAGATTCACCTGAGGGGTGAAGGCGAAAATGTTTTGGCGTATGGTATAGAGCTTGGAGGTTCCCAAGACACCCATATTCCTGTAGGGTCTCCCACTTAGATTCATCTTTCTGTTGCGTCCTTGAAAGAGAATGAAGGTTTGTTATTTATCACTGTGTATCCAGAGCCAACCCTTACATATGGAAAAGGGGTATGCCCAGAGCATAGGCGTATTGTATGGTAACCAGGGAGGCAGTAACGTGGCGGGGGTCACACAACGCTGGAAGGTAAGCTGCGGTTGAGGTAATGGGTGAGTGAGGGAGTATCCTCACGAGTGTATAAGTTTGAAGGAAATAAATAGAATAGAGATCTGCACTCAACTGTAATATTTAATGAAGTAGATCTGTGCTTAAAGGAACAGGTGGGTACAGGTTAATTGAGGCCTAACGCGTTTCCAGAATCGAGATGCTTGGCATCCCCACCAAGGCTGGAGCCAGAACTATTTGTTTTAGTATGTGCATTTGTGAGTATGTGTATAAATTAGTGTGTATGTGAGTAACCGAGGTCCTGAGGATAATCCCTAAAACCAATTTTTTGAAACATTGCAGTTTTCTATTCGTCCCTCTGATATTTTCTTAAAAGGCTATAAACTCCTCTTCGATCCAGTTTTGTAAAGATCTTAGAATGCTTGACAAAAAGTTCAGAAATGAGAGGTAATGGGTAGGTGTCTTTGATGGTAACACAATTTAGGCCCCGATAGTCAATACAGGACCGCAAGGTGTCATTGTTTTTGGTGACAAAAAACAAACAAACAAAAAAACACGGCACCTGCAGTGAGGGTTGAGCAGCAAAAAGCCTTTCTCTAGGTTCTCGTGTATGTATAATCCCATGGCTGTGGTTTGCAGATAAAGTAGGCACAGTACCAGGTAAAAGTTCAATGGGGCAATCACAGTAACGATTGGGGGGGGTGGGAGATTGATCAGCTTCCCTCTCACGGAACACCAAAAAAAGATAAGAAAAAGGGTAATCTTAGCATTAGTGGTAGACGCTGAAACTCCTGAGAGCTGGGAGATGACAAGTACAATTGATGTGGCACTGCTTGCTACTGGTGGTCATCTTCCCTTTTTGTCAGTCTATAGAAGGATTATGATGATATAGCCAAGTATGACCCAGTTGTACAAGGGTAGCGGGAGAGGTGATGATGTTCACCGTCAACCATTCTGTGTGGAGGGCACCCACTGGGGTTTTAACAGGCAAAGTCTCTTGAGTAACAATGATTCGGTATAAGGGGCATGTATCAAGGGCCTCCACACTCAACAGGCAAGGTTTGTGAACAAGTGGTAACCCATGAAATAAACAGTCAATATCGTCCCCAGCAGCACGACAGCCTATGAGAGCAGCAGCGGTGATGGTCTTTCCTTCGTATGAGAGAGAGACGGGCACAAACACATACTTGACTGAAGGCTGTAACAAATCAGGTGTAGTTGTATCATACCCTGACTCGGTCGGACGGATGGAGTCATCTCAAAATGTGTGGAGAATTGTTTGAGAAAAGCACCCTGCCGACGGAAGATGGGCTGGGCTGGAGCAGGATCCACTAGTGGAGTGGGAACAGGAGCAATAGCTTGAGAGCGGACGGGGTCTGTCCTAGCAAGAAGAGTGAAGTGTCTGGGCAAACTGGTCCATACAGTGATCCAAGCTCTCAATGCAGACCTCATAGGCACATCTTCTGCCCAATCTCTGCGGGCCCCATGAAGCGGCCATTTGTTCAATCACGCTCAGTGTAGAATATCAGACCCCGGGAGCGGAGACTGGACAGCAGAATAATAAGAGAAGGCAGCAGCTGTCAGGATCCAAACTCAAGGTCAAAGACAAGCCGGTCCAGCAACATATGGCAACGAGGCTGGAAACAGCAAAATCAGTGTTCAAATCGTAGACAGGAACAATCCGGGTCAAGAACCAAAACACAGCAGAATATTCATCAAAAAAAAGTTAAGGATCTCGCACTACAAAAACTGAATGCCAGACCTGGGTTTAAATAATAAGCCCACCAGGAAATGGTGTTAATTAGGTCATGCTCTTCGTTGAGTCATCCACATCATCGACACGTCATCCTAAATATAGGATCTGGGAGGCTAGGTTCACAAAGAAGCGGACGAAGAAAGAAGATAGAACAAGAACAAGAAGAGGTAAAAGTAGCGGAACTGATGGAGAAGAGACATTCCATGGAAGCAGTTGGCAGAAAAGGTAGGAAGAAATTATTAGAGATTGTGAGTGTACGAAAGCGTGAGTGAAAGCGTGAGTGAGACCGTGACTGAGAGTAAATGTATTAATCATGATACAACAAAATAGATGCGGGTGTAATTTTGGCGACTATGGTTATGTGAGGGAGTAGCATTTCAGTCTCTGACCCATGCAGCACAATTTCTTGGGCCAGCCCTGTATGCACATTTTGCTACAAAAATTACATCCATTAAAACTTTGGTTATAATTGATCACATATTTACATATCATTACAGAATCACAACATGCACACCCAGTTTCTTTTACAAGTTTTACCCAGCCTAGCATAGATGTGGCTTAGGATTCTTGCAGGCTGTACTCGGATGGGGTACACGCCAGCCACTGTTTCCACCTCAATCCCATTATTCTTTAGAATAGCTTGGATCTCCTCTGTCTCCGCAAGAACAGTTACTACAAATAGATGAAAAACAGCATCATGAGTCAATTTGACTGAGAAGCCTGAATCTTGAAGGCACTGGGCTGTGGTGTACCAAGTGAGAAGTGATGGCAGCACCAATTTTCCCTATTGGAACCCCAATTTTTGTGCCACACTCTCCTCCTCTGATGTGCTCGCCTAACAATTGTGTGAGAAGATATTGGTATCTAAAAATTTTTAAAAATGAGTGGGGGTACCATAGAGTATTACTGTCTTGGATGCATTTGGTCAAAACCATCCCCGACCAGAGACACAGTTGTTAAGAAGGAAAATCAATTCAACTTTAGAGATCCTCTGAACTTTTACATATCATAGAAAATCATTAAGTACTACTTTGCCAAGTGTATTGAAATGTAAGATTCTTGTTTATTGTTAGTTATGTGTGAACATACAGAGAGTCCCATAAGTATCAAGGAACAACTTGCATATGACCTTGCATTCACCTTGAACAACTACATCTGGTTTGGGAACAGTAGAAAATCTTCTATTGAGTGGATCAATCTCTCCAGGAGCTAGGAAACCCTAAGATACAACATTATAAAAGATTTTGAAGCAAGGTTAAATAAAATTGGCCAATGGCATATAAGTAATAATTTCCCCATGTATAAGACGCACCTTTTTTTTGAAAAGTGATTGTAGATTGCAGTTACTACTTCCCAGTCCCTCCCTGCAGTCACACTGACGATTGGCCCCACTCCTTTCCTTATAGCATCCACATGGGCTGCTGAAAGTTAGGGGAGGTGGGGGTTAATTTAGGGGCAGTTATGGTTAATGGGGTCTTTAGGGTTAATTTAGAGTTCAATAACTATGTAATACATATTTTTTTCAAATTTCAGGCCCCAAAATTAAGGTGCGTGTTATACATGGGGAAATATGGTATATAGCACCATATTTCATTATGATCCACAATGCCAAACACGACATAACAGAGCATCACACAATGTGACGTTACAGAAACAAAAGCTGAGCTTTACAATCTAGAAGCCAAACAGAACATTAACTAGAGATATATCTGACAAGCACACAGAACATTACACTGGTAAATAACTTTTCATATGGATCAGAAAGAACTCACAGCCCCTGTATTCAGCCCACTTACCTGGACTGGATGTAGGTCTCCCTTGCAACCACTTAATCTAAAGCGACTGAAAAACTGGATCGACAATGTTCAATGCTTTCATTTGACTACACTTTTTAGACAAAGGGTAATATCCGTTTATTCAGTTTCTGTTTACTGTGATTATACAAGTTCTCATACAGTATTAAATGTATTACCTCAATGAGTTATATCACAATGGCCTCACAATAACTACTATTGCACCTTTAGCTAGACTAATCGAAGCAGTGCCTTTATTATACCTACTAAATGCACTTTTTTTATATCTAAATACACTTTCAAGCTACAACAACACCATGCCATGTGCTATGGCTTATGATTTATACAGTTTCTGACATTATGCCTACTTATTCCTTAGATTATGGATACAGTCACTTTTACAGGGAAGATTGTTCTTAACAGGTACTTATCTTTATGAACACAAAGTGAAAAAGGATATCTTATATTCTGGTAGTAATAAAGCAGCCACCATAAACAAAGATATAATGCATCACACAGCTCTATGTCACTGTAATTGGCTTACTACCAACTGTTATTCCTTACCTCCGACATTAAGCAGCCTAGAATATAAAGTGACTGGCCCCACATGTGAGGCAGCTTCCCCATGGGTACCCGATCCACTGTATGGGGGTGCTTGTATTCTTCATCTACCTACATCGCAGGAGTTTAAACAATGAGATATCAGAAAATATGCTTTTCCATTTTTTGTTTTGGCGATAGAATAACGATTAACACTCACGTTGTCTCCTGGGACACTATACAGTTCTGGAACCAAGTACACACCGTTTTTCCCTTTAATTAGAACACCTTCAAGGGCTTCCCTGTATTCTTGAACCTAGATTACAGAAAATGACATGGAAGGTAGTCAAAAATGACACACAGTAAGGCAGATTTACAGGGGATTACAATAGGTACAGAACAAGGAGGAGCTAGGGAGAGATGTTTGCATTTTTTTTTTATGAGTAGACATTTTAGGGAACAAAGCTGTCTCTGGTCTGTCCTTACTGTAATTCTAAAGTGCCTCGGTGCCTTAATCTATCTCCACTTTTGTTTCTTTTTCTGTGTGCGATATCTTAAGAGACATACTTAGCCAAATAATTCATGGTGCTTCTCAGCCACTTACCTGCTCTATGTTGCCAATAAATATTCCATCCAGGATAAAGTAGGTCCAAAAGAGCGGCCACTCACACTCAATATTTTCAAAAAGTTTCAGCTCAGCAGGTTCATAATATAATCTGGTAGGATCCTGTCACATACAACATAACATCACTTTTAGCAGAAACAGAGAGATCTATCTCATGCCATCTGTCACAATGGTTTGAGGGACAGAGCATAGACAAACATGGCAAAATATGTTACCTCTTTTGGGGTCCGGTATCCATCTCTGAGAAATCTACAACAGCCATAACGACCCTAAAGAATCGGAAAACAGAATTAAATCATATATAGTAGTAAAATGAGAAGAAAATGTAGTGGACTGAACACTGATAAGAGGGTAGAACCTGAGCACATGAAACGAAAGATGCAATGATATCTAATATAGAACTGGGTAAGAGAATAGACACCTGCAACTTATCGATTATCTTCTGCTTGGTGAGCTGCACCAGTTGAAGATCTTCAACAGCAAAGGCTGGGAATGAGATGATGGATAGAACACCTGCATCTATTTCCTTGGATGTGGAAGCCCTGGGGAGCATGGAGTGTAGGATTGACTTGTAAATGAAAAGGAAACAGGATGAATATTAAAAAGCGAGACCTTGGTGTACAAATTTACTTCAATGAACAACACCTGTACCTGGCAGTGCTGGATCTCATCAGATAATACATGGATTACAGACTGGGGTCCTCCCTTAGCACCAAACAAATTTAGTTCATCCAATGCTTCCAGGGCTGCCTGAGAGAAAAAATAGAATAAGTAGGAATTGCAGTGGTTATTATGTAGACTTATGTAGGTTATTATGGAGAAACTGAAATGTTGAAATAATACAAAGGTATAACAGAGAAGAGGGGAAGCCACTACAGAAAAATAAAAGACACAAAGGGAGAATTGAGAAAGAACAGGATCATACGGAAACAATGTATGAACAGAAAGAAAGTCAGGTAAGTGGGTAAAAGAAAATGCAAGTGTCTGGTGGCTCAGAGGGGGCAACGGCAGATTTTAGAACAAGACAAAAAAAAAAAACCAGGAAAACCTGAGTGGGGGGGGGAATGAAAGCAGGAGAAGAGCTCCTAAAAAAATCAAATTTATTTTTCATGTGCCATCACTCCATGTGGCATTTATTGACTAAGCTTCCACTTTCATACATTGTTCTACATACACACTGTTGTGTGTAGAACAGTACGTGAAAGTAGAAGATTATATTGGATTTTTTACAGGTTTTTTTACAGGTTTAAGCTGTAGCAAGAGACTGGTCTGGTAGAACTCAAGATGTATATTGGATACCCCAGAGTCACCTTAGCCATGCCCACTGAGCTTGCGTTAAGTTCGGAAATGCCTTGGTTGGTTTTGTCACCCCGTTCCCACATTCCGAAGTCCTATAGATAGAAAAGCAGAGATTAGTTTCTACAAAGGCAAAAAGTACACTTACTTAAATTAATCTATTTTGTGCTGCTATACTCACAGCAGTTTTATAGGCAGCTTCTATATAAAACACCAAGTTCTGTATAAAGGTCACTTCATCCAGAGTATAGATGATATGCAGCCCTGATATAGAAATGGAGAATGAGATTTATGTTTACAACATTATTTTGGTGTAAAGTTTTCAAGTGGTCTTGTCATCACGGCATCAGATGGTTATACATAACCCTCCCCGAGGCCACTTTAACATTAACCAACTGTGACTAAGATATGGATAATGGTCTCCACTACGGGTTTTATAGACAATTGTATCTATAGATTGTGTCAGTGACATCCCTAGCACAGGTGCAGACTAAAAGGTTTTAAATACACTTTCAACATAACGTTTATCACAAAAACACACACACACATATATACATACATACATATACATAGATATATATACACACATATACATATATTTATTTTTTTTACTTTTGTGGTTAAGGAGAAATAATACCTCTTTTACACATTGGAATCAAAATATTTTCTAAATAAAGCCACTACATCTGTCAACCTGACTGATAACTTATTGGATGACCTAAAATCAAGTTTACACTAAGTCAAAGTCTGTGGCCCTTAAACTGTGGGGTCTCCCTCAGCAGGCCTAATAATAATTCTATGTGCCTTGTAGATCCCATATCAGCGAGCAGGTTACAAATATGTAAATCTGAGCCCCCCTCTCAAAAAAAAATAAAATATGCAGGTTCCAACAGCATGGTTACATGGCCCCATCTTACCAAAATCTCATTTCTTATTATACACTTGGGACAAACAATGTCATTCTTTGTTGATATATATCCTACAGTGCATACACAACAAGCCTTGGCAAGGTTCCAAAACACAATCTTGTTATTTCTCTCACTAAAGGTGGATGCTATGTGTGCAATGTAACCGAGGTGCACAGCAGGGGAGGGTTGAGCTGTGCAAGGTGCTGTGATTATCAGACAGAATGGGAGAGTGGGTGTATTTATTTATGAATGTGTATGGTGTTAGAGTGAATATGTGTTACTGCATGGTGGTAGAATGCAAGTGCATGTGCTGTATGGTGTTAGAGTACGTGAGTAAATGTATTAGTGCATGCTACCCTATGGTGTTCACACGAATCTGCAAGCCAGCGTATAGCGTTAGCGTTTCAGGAGTGGGCCTAGGGTAAGCAATGCAAGGGAAGAGAAGGGAAGAGAAGGGAAGAGAAGGGAAGAAATACTGCACCCAGGTGACACTAGCTCTAGCTTCACTCAAACGTTTAAAAAAAAATATATATATATATATCTCTAGCTTGTAAGATCAGAAGAGGAGGATTCTTTTCTCCTTCTCAACCAGTATCCTTATGTTATTGTCAAATTGCATTTGCCCCTTACTGTAATAGCTCATAGGATTACAGTGTCACGGACTGGGTCTATACAGACGACTGTAATGACCCACAGTGCCTAATGATGGTATTCAGGAGTTATTGCGCAGTATCGGAAATGGACAGGGCCTGGTGCAGGGCAACCGCATAGCAGCGGATGTTGTCCAGGACAAAACAAAGTGATATCCTGCAGGCATCCTGGAGCAGGCATGAGACATAGCAGACAAATGTGCAGGATGCTGCATGCTGGGAGTAGGGAAGCTAAGCAGAGTACAGGAGAAACATAGCAAGCAAGGGGGACAGAGCAAGGAACATACCGGACAAGACATGCATGGTACAGGACACAACAAAGGACAGGGAAACAAGGCACACAAGGGATGGAATGAGGAGCCGGGATCCTCAGACGCTTCTCCTTTAAGCAAGGATAGGATATCTTAACCGGGACATGGGGAGAGGAGAGAGGAACCGAAATCCTCAGATGATTCAGGAAAAAGAGGGCAAAGGCAGGTAAAAGACTAACACACAAATACAGGACTAGCCTAGGACTATATGATAATAATTGGAGATTTAGTTGCATCTTATGGCCATAGTATGCTTAGCCCACCACTACGCCAAAGTACTCCAATATACGGTGGGTCCTACTGCTAAACCCAAAGGGGGAACCGTAGCGAGACAGGGGAACCGTAGCGAGACAGGGGAACCCAGAGATATGCAGCTCCGCAGCCTGGATGGGGCGTGACATACAGTAAGTAAAAACACAAATCTTCTATAAATTGTTAACTAATCACATCTGTATTCCAAACACAGCTCAGAAGCAATGATAACATAAAACTGGTTTACCAGATGCCGTCATCTGTGCCAAAAACAGCAGGTAAATGGATGTTGCATCAAGCTGCAGGTGACCCCACTGGTTATCACCTACTACAGTTGAACAATTGGCAGTGTTATACTTGGCATGGAGACTATCCTTTGTACTTTGGCTGTACTTAAATTCTTCTACTTTGGAAACCTACAAAATATACATGTACATTAAAACATTAAACAAAAAAAAATCATTAAACTCTAACCTTTAGATTTAATTACACATTAGAAGTTACACTTTTCACCAAAGAAACAAAAATCGTGATATAATACAGCATTAAAAAACTACTTCTGTTTGTTTTGTAAATTATAATTTGGTATGACTTTGGAGAGTATACACTAACTTGGGAGTTTGCAGGAGAGCAGAATGTTCAACTCCCTGATATTACTATGCATCATAAAGAGCCAACCCCAGAGGTTTCCCTGCTTTGAGGGCTGAATTGGCCCTTCAATAAATCACAAAACAGAATATATTCTATGGTATTTAAAGTAGAAACATACCATAGAATTACAGTGGCGCAATCAGCAGAAAAAGGGAAGGTAATATATTACCACCTACAGAAAACAGTATTCTTACCTGTCTCATCATACATTGAAGCAAACCTCTCATCAATTTGACCACATTCTAAAAGAAATATCCAAACATAAATTAGTGTTAGGTGCCATATGCCACGTGTATAGATACAGTTGTTGGGACAGTCTGGTATCTGTTCAGTACATTGACTCATCAAGGTAGTCTACAAAACATGCAGTTTTGCCCCCAATAGGAACCTTTGTTTTGGAGCTCCACATACGCAGACTTGTCACCCAGTTTAACCCATTCAATCCCCTAAGAACATACCCATACATCTTTAAAACCGGTGGCAAGAAACTGATTAGGACATACAGGTAGGAATTTGTTGTAGCAACAGAGATATCTCCCTGATGCTACATGGGGGTCTGGACTACGCCATGTCAGCTGATCATATGTAGCAGCAACACGCAAACGCACACACTCACTCTCCATCTCTCTCTCAACGGTCATAGCTCTCCCTATTATGGCTCTCCATCACAGCTCTTGATATAATAAAACAATTTACTTATGTCACTCGTTACACTACCAAGTGATTTATTATTTTTTTTTTTTTTTTTAACAGAACACAAAAAGGTAAATTTTGCGTGCTAACATTTGCCAATACAAGAAATCTGCCTTCCAAAATGTACCTGTTCAAGCTCGTAAGCTTTGGCTTTGTCTTCATCCCGATCAGCATTCTTCCTGTATGCAAGGCTCAGACCCCATACAGCCAGTACCGTGTAAACATTGTCTCTCACCCATGCATCCTTTTCTTCACAGCTGGCTGGCAGAAGGCCTGTTACTGCATTCTGAAAAAGGAAAAAAATATCAAAGAGTTACTGTAACATCTCTGATAGAATATGCAGGTATAATTTTACACTCAGTTTTGTAGGAAGAAGTTAAGTATTTGCATATAATGCTCACCAACCATATTAGGTCAATGGCTGATGACTGGTGAGAGTGATCAATGATCAGTGACCTAAAGACTCAATCACTGATCAGATCATTTTAACCTAATAAACTGCTACTAAAAATATTGTAAAATAATCATAATCATGATGTCCTGATGAAAGTCTACAAATAAAAAGACTGAAACGTTGACTTGTAACACAGAGTTTCGTGAAATTATTTAAAAACAAGTCCCATGAGTGCCGGCAACTACTTTTGGAATTATATATATATATATATATATAAACATTTTAACTCTTTCAATGCTGGTGATCCATAAGAGCACAGCACAGATTGTGACTTGGCCCCCACAAGCCATTTACCCCATTCAATGCCACAATCAGAGGAGGGTGAAAGGGGAAAAGCATATGGGGGATTCTGCAGAATCTTCCACGCATTTGCAAAAGAGTCTTAACAGAAATCTAAAGGGACCTACTCCGCTATCATATGCATTGAAGTGCATGTGGTGGCTGAAGATCTCTTTTAAAGCATAAAGTGGTTATTTGCTGTCTCAAGGGAGCCCAAACTGGGAAAAAAGCAGAAAGGCATGGGGAATGCTTTCATGCTTTAAATCCTGGTGCAACCGATGCCAAGTTACTTTATTTGAAGATCAAGCTGTTCAAAACATTTATAACTGCGATGAAATGCTGCCAGACTCGCCCTATTGGGTTTCTTTGGGTAGTTCACATTACGTGCATTGTCTAAAATGCATGTTTTTTTTTTTAAACATTGCAAGTAAATAATATTTAAGTTTGATAATATAGAGAAATCTCTAGCTACAGGGTGCTGAAGTGCACATAACCACCACCAAATAGGAAAAAATAATAAATACAAAACTTGAATGGTTAAATTCATTATTATACAGAACACAATTCCAAGATTCTGGATATCTCTTTACTACCTGTTAACCTAATATATACATGTAGTCCAATGCATTAAATACCGTAAGTGAGCAGTTCTGAGCTTTTTCAAATATTGCAATTTATACAAAGTTGGGTTTTGTGTGAGCTGTCTCCTTGATTATAACCACTACATTTGTGTTGTGTGCTTGTCCTACAGAGGACTTGCTTGTAACTTAATAAAAGTCAGCTTCATCAGTGTCAAGTCACAACTAAAAATGCTTACCCAGCATGCTACTCACGGCACCAGCTCGATCACGGGGTTAAACATATCCCTTAGCAGCTATTTTGAGCGAATGTCCTTTCATATCCACCACTGCTAATATTACAAGCAGAAAGTCAGATTATGTTAGTAACTTTCACTATGAGGCCAGGACCATTTTGTGGACTATAACCACAAAAACAAGGGGTAAACACAGAGGGTTTTGGTTTTTCCCTCCTTTACAAGTTACTTTCGATGTGTCTTTGCAAACGGGATTTAATGAGACATGTGAATCATTGTCCGCTGGCCAAGACTTTTCATTGAAAGATGATTATCTCTGCAGATGCCAATTAGGCAGATAAATGATATACTTGAAAACAAGTAAAAATAGTCTCAAACACCTGAACAAGTGACTCAAAACATTTAAAGGGACACCTTTCTGGTACACACACACACACTACTATACACAGCAATATCTTTTAATTGGAAACGTTTCTAGGCCAGAGCCAGTGCTCCCAACTGCCCTTTTACAACCTAACTACTCCACAAATGTCACCCTCTCTAGTGAGTGCCAGAATATGTCCTTTACAGTCACTACACCACAGGATGAGCGGTGCTGGGCGAGGAAACTATGGAATATGCGCCCACAAGGCTGGTTACAATCTGCTTCATAGGGAGAAGATATCAATACAAGTGCTAGATAAAGCTCCGGGTAAGAAATGAGGTGTTGGTTTCAAAATAAAACCCAGACTCATATGAAATCCTATTTAGAGTTTGTGAATAGGCACATGTCAGATAGGGTGACCACACTGGCCATGTTTTCCAGGACGTGTATAATTTTTACTTTGCTGCCCTGTGGGATGTTTAGACTTGTGGAAAGGAACCTATAAGTCAGTTATACATCCTCCAAACTGCAAGGGCAGCATTGTATCTGGGCTGGTCAGCAATAGGTACAAATGATACGTGTCCTGGGAGACATGGCCAACGTGGTCAGCCACATGTCAGTCCATTGGCATAACGGGGGCCCAAAATGCCAGCGTCGCCACACAACCCCCCTCCATGCTTCATTCCGAAAAGCATACCTTTTGGATTATTATTATTTATTTTTTTTAATTAGGGGTGCATGAAGCTTAGCAGGCTACCTGACCCACCCAGCACATTAGCATGGTCAAACAACGTCAGGTGAGCCATTTCTCCCTGCACATTCTTCTATTCAAGTGTCACAGGGGACCCTAGGTTTTATTTTTTTGTTACGCCACATGTCAGAACAGCAGATATAAACTGACCTCTGTGCTTTTTTTAAAGAACTGACTGGTGGAGAAAATATTTTTGGAATACATATGCATGTTTTTGTAAATTTTTGGGTCTGAATAGAATTATTGTACATAGTTTGCATGATTGGAGCTGTGTAGCCATGCTTTAAACATTGCCCTATCAAAGGTTTCATTAGGAATAATGTTTAGCACAGAACCAAACCTATCCAGTTGTCAATAAGCTACAAATCCCACAATCTTCTGCCGGTCACAGGATTTGTACACATATACACTAATTAAACAGTACACACATATACTATTACACATTTCTAGACTTTGACACATGACCTTTGAAACATTTTCCCTATCCTACATTTAAAAATTACAAAATAGGTTATGGATTATGTCATTCAACATTTCATTACTGTGTCAGATCTATGGCAAACAGAGCCCCCATCGTCACCTTTCATAGTTCACGTTTGCCTTGTTACAAGACTAGCTAATGGAAACATAACATTTAACATATTAGTTCTTGTTTCTACAATAGTAGGCAAAACAAGGTTTTGATACAATCTTCACAAAGACACAAAGTACATTACTGGGGTTTATTCACTAAAGTGGGAGTACGCAACAGAGCTACAGCTTCAATTCACTAACTTCACTACGAATGATGAAGGTCTAACCCCAGTGAGTTTCTCTTGCAAGAAGCACTTTGTTGGCCCTATATAAATCAAAGATTTCAAGAATACTTCTTGAAAGTCACTTAACCAACCGCATTATGCAATATGCAGGGAAAGTTCAGAACTTCTTCATGGAGAAACTAGTCAAAGGAGGACCATCATAATTTTGTAAGCTGGAAAACAACCCTTCCTCCAACTTCAGGCAATAAGCCCCAATGTGGGTAAACAAATCACCTTTATTATTAGTGCTGCAGAACAGCGTGTGCTGTAGAGAGGTGTGAGTTGAATACTGATAAAGCCAACAATGGCATTAGTAACAGGGTTAACATGAGGACACGGCAAGAGATTTAACTTTATTATGTAATGATCCAAAGATTTTGTAGCACTATGAGAGGCAGACACATTAACCTCATAACTGCTAACAGTGCCAGGGCATACTTTACACACAGTATCCGCAACAGCTTAGATTCACAGATCTTGTCAGTTTGTATTATGTGTTATTACTCTGCAGGCAATGTAACATCACAATTCCAATCTTAGTGTATAAATATTGGCCGTACTCATGACGTGAACTGACCTGGTGACAAAGGATGGTTTGATGTACAAGCTTGGCGTATCTGTCCAGGCGGACACCAGAATTACTCCGGCTCCTCATGGCTGACAGCGATCTGACGCTAAGACCTATGAATGAAATTAACCATTCCAATAAAATGAAATTGTTCTATTAAACAATGCTTTGCGCTTCTATACCACACATACCTTATATTTCTATTAAAATAATATTCTACCCCCAATGACCAAATCACATGCGGGTTTTAAATGCTTAATTAGCTATCATTACCCAGTCTTAGTCTCCCTCCACATACTACAGCATTTATATATATATATATATACACACATATATATATATATATATATACACACACACACACACATATATATATATATATACACACACACGTGCTGTGCTGTGCTGTGCTGTGCTGTGCTACAAAATGGAAAAACCTACTAGCCTAAGAGCTCCTTTACTGTTCATCAGATCAATAACTACCTTCAACTACTTGCCCTATTGAAAACAAGTTACAAAACAACACCCAATAGGTAAATACCAATAACAAATTCTAACTTCTTATCGGCCGTCAAGTAATCTGCTCCTCCTTCCGATAACTACGCCATGCACCAGCAACTAACACTCAGCGATTCCTCCCCAGCTTCCCCGAACCTTCTCCCCTCACTCTCACAGACACGAAAGTAAACGCACATGCCCCCACAACCTGATTGGCTGATTTAACTCTAACATAGCAATGGGCGTAGTGTGAAGAGGCAGTACAATCAGCGGCCTGTGATTTGTTCGACGATCCAGCAGTCGTGTGTACGCTACGTACGCCTGTGGTTGGAAACGCAACCGGAAGCAAAGAGGAAATAGAATGAAGTTCGTTTACCGCTGCTGTCAAGCGGGGTCTAGTTCCTATCCTCGCGTGGACTGTGACAGCGCTGTATGTTTTTTAGGTTAGGGTGTTGCGCAGGTTATTTGGAAACATTTTAAATTCGTGGTCTGCATAAATTGTGCATACCAGTGGAGTATAATTGTATATCTGCTCCAAAGTGTAGGGCCCCTTCTCCTCACGTACGTACCAGTGTGTCTTAAGGTTTGTTAGTGTTATTGTCAGTTTTATTTATTGCCAATGTAATGTTGTTATTAATACTCTTACACGCACGGAAACCTTGAATAGTTGAAGTCAATGTTAAGAAAGTGTGACTTTGTGGTTTTGTGTTCTCTGCCCCCCTGTGAGCTTGAGAGAGACTGGAAACATTACAGTTGAACAAAGCACATTTTTAAGTAAGGTGTGTGTATATATATATATATATATATATATATATATATATATATATATATATATATATATGAGCCAAAAGTATATTTGCTAATCCTCCATTGTACTGTCTCCCCCTTCTGTTTTCACTCCTCTTTCCCTTTCTCTCTAACTTCCCTTCTTCCACTCCCCTCTTTCATCTCTCTCCCTCCCCTTGTTAAACTCTCATTACCATTGTCGTGACCCACCTCAGGCTAGTATACTGGGAATGGGTAGTTCCTGTGCCACTTCTCCCCCAAACTGCCTGCCTGTGCCACCTCTGTACCCCAAACAGCCAGCCACTCCCTCCCTCATTCATTCACCAATTCAGCCTCCCGCACCCCTTTACCTCCCCCGCGGTTTTTACCGGTCTGGGGGCCGGTCGAGCAGGAACCTGGGTGGCAAAAGATTTTTCTCGCAAAGTGTGCATGCTCCATAGAGGAAAGGCCCGCATTAGGCGGCCGTCGGGCCACAAAGACATCTGCTTGGCCGGTCCTCCGGCACCCGGGGGGTGGACTGAACCCACTCCCATAGGTATGCCACTGCTATTAGGTCCTTGTCGTTTCTATAGATCTGTGTATGTGGATGGCAAAAGCAGCAGTGTGTACTGTCTAGGGGAGGGAGAAGTGGGGAAAACTGGTGATCCATTAGGGGGTCTCTGTAGCCTATAGGAACCCTCTCTCAAAAAAATCTATATGATGCCAAAGAGCAGTAAATGCATAAATTAATTGCATAAATAGACTTTGAGCAGCAAATGCATAAACGTAGCTTACTAGTGTGAAGCCCGTGTCCTAAACAGCTTACCACTGTCATCCTTGTGCCTCAAACTGCTTCCCAGTGCCATCCTTGTCCTTCAAACTTCATGCATGTCAGAACTTTCCATATTCTTGAGGACTTGAAGAGCAGCTCCTTATTGTAAGGTAAACAGGAAGTCATTTCCAGGAGTTGTCTCCTTGATATATATGCAGGGTCTTTCACAGCACAATGAGTGCTGTGGAGGACTCGCTGGATGAAGAAGCTGTCCCAGGTGGTACTGTCATGGAAGGAGGTAAAGCTCTGCATGTGTGTGTGGGGGGAATTAAAAGGTGCACCTTTGGAGAATGGGCTAAAGTCATCCGACCCTGGGATTTAGCCAAGATAGACCCTCTAGGGATGCTTTAAGCCCTGCCCAGCATGGTGACTTGGCAATTATAAATATAAGATATATAATCAGTGATCATATGCTTAGTATCTGGACTATAGATTTTTTACGCTCAAGGATATTTTTTTAATTAATTTAATGATATTTTATCATTTTTAACAAACAAATGTATGGTTCTTTTGTAGGTTTAAAATGCAACCATTAAGAACATAGTATTAAAACACACATGTAGCAGTAGCATAAGCTAGGCAACCCAATGTAACAGAAACCGAAAACGTTGACATTCAGTAGTGTAACTAGAGTGGTCGTAGTGGTCACAACTTGGCCCACCTCTCCAGGGGGCCCAGGCAACTCCTGCAACCACTTATTCCTGTCTCTCCATACTACTTCAAAATTGTTCAGAACAATTTTGGACTGGCACAAAGAAAGAGACATGCAGTGGGGTATTGTTCCGTTACGTGACCCCAGCAGTGAAACTGTATGTTTGCATGTGAGCATGGATGTATAAGTGTGTGTGAGTGTCAGGATTTCACCCTGCCTGCTTGGACCCTGTCTATTTTACATTGTCATGCCTGCAGCCACTAGTGGCCACCCTTCCCTCTCAGGAGCACCCGTTACTTATTATTTGAGCTGAGATTGTGATATTCTGTTCTGACCCGGCTTGAAAAGACCATATGTGCCCTGTTGTGAGTCTAGTGCCCTGTCTTCAAGCCGTGTTTCAGCCGTGTGCTCTGTCTGAGGAGTTCCAGCCTTGTGCCCTGCCAGAGCCCCCGGTCTGCTCCAAGGCCCCCTATCTGAAGTCTGCTCATAGATCCCCTATCTGAAGTCTGAATCCTACCGTGGTGCAGCTGCCTTTGTGCCTGTGCTTTTATCACGCTTGTTAAGTCCTGTTTCTCCTGTTCTGCCAGCACACTCCAATATAGACTGATATCTATAAATACTGTATATGTATCCAGCCTTGTGTGTTTTGTTTGTATGTAAGGGCACTGGGTGCCGGATCAGGTTCGGGTTCAGAGCTTAGCTGTAGGCAAGCTCAGTACAGGCAGGAAACTGGAAGTGTACCGACAAGGCAAGAGGTAGGAGCACAGCTGGAAGCCCTCTGGATCGTTAACGTAGCCAAGAGTCATACACGGGAGACAGATCAGATACAGCAAAGCAGTAGCTCAGTATACAATGCCAGGAACACAATGCTCTAGCAGCACTAAGGCTAAGATGATGCATGGTTTATATTGAGCCTTAATTGGCCGAACGAGGGGCAGGTGTGTCATGCAGGAACAACATGGTCCAAGGAGAGGCAGAAGGAAACCGCAACCCAAGATCCACCTGTGGAGTAGTGGATAAGTGATTCACCTAGAATCCCCAAGTGTTGCAGATTCTAATCCCTGCGGTTCCTGACATTGTATCTACCTATAAATCATGCTGCATCGTGGCATACGAAAATTGGGCTCCTACCTGACCTGCTTGCCAAAGTCCCAGCAGTGAGCATGGATGTAGATATATAAATGTGTGAGAGCATGGATGTGTAAGTGATGTGAGATGAAGTGTGTGTTAGCTAGAATGAGAGTGTATGTGTGTTTTAGTGAGTATGGTATCACCCCCCTTAAAAGGGAGCCGTGCTGGCGACCAGGAGCTGGTTTGGTAGGATGAAAAGCACGAATCAGACAGGGCGCGTTAACATCACTAGCTTCAATCCAGGATCATTCTTCTGGTCCGTATCCCGACCAGTGGACAAGATATTGTAGTCTGTGTCTGAATATTCTTGAGTCGATGATGGCCTCAAGCTCATACTCATCAGAACCTCGGACCAAAACGGGTTTCGGCGGAGCTAGCTGACGAGAGTGATATGTGGAAGACTTTGTGTATACGCATATTTGGTGGGAGCTCCAGGGAGTAAGAGACGTCATTAATCTTTGCCAGGACTTTGAAAGGACCAATGTACTTGGGCCCTAGGGTTTTGTGTTCTGTCTGAGGTGTAAATGCTTTGAGGAAAGCCAGTCCCCAGGAGATAATGGTGGTCCTACTGAACGACGTTTGTCTGCAGACCTTTTTTGAAGTATCTTAGCTTTAGTGATAGCCTCTGAAACTTCCTTCCAGTGTTGTTGCAGAGACTTATGATCGGAGTCGCCGACTGGAACATCAGAACGGAGACTGTTGTGTCGCCATAAATTAGGTTCAAATCCCATGGCTGCGCAGAAAGGGGAGGTCTTGAGACCTTTATGATATGAGGAATTGTAGGACAGTTCAGCCTCATGGAGTAAAGATGCCCAGTTGGACTGATCTTTAGTGACATACATACGAAGGTATTGTTTTAACATTTGATTAGTCTGGTCGGCTTGCCCATTGGTTTCAGGATGATAGGCAGAGGACAATTGTAGACGAATGCCCAGATGAACACACACAGCTTTCCAAAATCTGGATATAAATGATGGAGAAAAGTGGAGAATGATGTTCCATAAGGGGAGAAGCCCAAGCAAGGGCCTCACCTCGGACTAAATTAATAATGAACGCCACACGATTGGCATGAGAGAAAAAAGTCTCTGGTTGGGTTCTGAAATGAAGTTGGCATTGATTCAAAAACCCCCTACATTCACAAGGATCCCCAGCATACTTCTCAGGAACAGGCATCTTAGGAGGTTTTCCTCTGAAGGAATCAAAGCTGCAGGGAGTGCCACCGAGGCCGCAGAGGAGGGCTAAAGATTGGAATAACTCTGTAATAGTGTCCATCTTTTGTTCCAGCGACTGAAGGTGGGAAGCATGTGAAGCCAGCACCTGATCTTGGTGGTCTTGACGAGAAAACACACGAACCAAGTCTGCAGGGTCCATGGTTTGGCCTGTGATAATCTGTCATGGCTAGAGGACCAGCAATGCAGGAACCTGGTATCATCCACTGGTTACAGGAGCAGAGCAGGATACAGGTAGCAATAAGCAAAAGAGTAGTCGTCACATGGAGCCGAGGTCAGGAGTAGGCGAGGACAGGATAATCAAAACAAGCCGGGTCAAATGCAGGAGATAGGGAGCCATCCCGAAAGGGTGGCATAAAAAGGAAAGAAACACCCCCACGGAGGGAAGCAATAGAGTTGAGGAATCGTTACATTCCATTGGAACAGAGCCCCTGGAAAAAAAGGAAGTATCAAAGAGGACAGAGAGGTAGAGGAAAGAAGGCAGAACACAAACAGGAATTAATACCAGAGCAAGAGGGCATTATAAACATATCAAATATAGAATTGAACAGAATGAGATCCGCTTACTTAGAAAAGGTTTAAAGTTCGCTCCGGCGAAGGGCCCCAACCAATTTGAATTATTTTTGGACAATATTTAAGAAAACTAGCAGTAAAAAGATTTTTTTGTAAATCAGAGGGACATGATGTAAAGAGGGATACCACCACCGATCAGTTCACACACACTAATCTCAGACCCAAATCTAAATTCTATCCCCAGAACGAAAAAAGTGAACACATAGGGGTATTTACCGATTTAGTACTTAAAGATATGGAACAATTGGGAAACAAACATAAAACACATAACCTCAGTAAAGATGAGCAAGCAGCTTTACGTACGCTTAAGGAGAAACATAACTTAGTGGTGAAACAGGCGGATGAGGGAGGGGCCACGGTTGTCATGGACCATTCGTACTACATCAAGGAGGCCAATAGGATATTAGGAGACACCATTACAACGACAAAATAATTCAGTATGGTACTATATGGGATATTAGGAAAAGGTTTGGAGGAAGGTGTTCTGAACAAAAAGGAGTATAACTGCCTTAAGAAAGAAAATCCGAAATTACCCATGTTCTACTTCCTCCCAAAAATATATAAAGATCTTAAAGAACCTCCCAGTAGACCCATTATAAGCGGCCTAGATTCGCTAACATGTAACACATCGGAATATGTGGACCATTTCTTACAGAAGTATGTTTCCAAGGTTCCAGCATACCTGAAGCACACCACACATCTCCTTAATATACTCAAGGATATACCATGGTCCCCAGGGTGGCTATGGGCTACTATGGACGTCTCCTCCCTGTATACCATGAACAAGGAATAGAGGCTATTGACAACACCTTATCCCAAGATATAAGTATGAATCCTACACAAAAATCCTTTATTCTGGAATGTATCGATTTACATTTTAAAATATAACTACTTTTGGTTTGAAGATGAATTCTACCTACAGTTATGTGGTACAGCGATGGGCATCAGGTTTGCACCTAGCTACGCGAATCTTTTTGTAGCCGAATGGGAAAATAACTTTGTATGGAATAACAACCCGCATGGTGCAGACCTGGTGCTCTGGAAGAGGTATATTGACGATATCTTAATTATTCGGAAGGGAACAGAGGAGAATTTACACACATTTATACAATATATCAACAATAACCATTTCAACCTTAAGTTCACTTCCAACATCCAGACTAAGCAAATTGAATTTCTGGACGTGGAATTATTTTTCGAAGGGAATACCATTTGCTCCAGAAATTATACTAAACCCACGGATAAGAACGGATACATACACTACACTAGTTGCCACCATCCCCAGTGGCTAAATAATATACCCAAGGGACAATTGATGAGGATAAGAAGGAACTGCTCAAAGGAGGAGGATTTTGAGATAAAGGCGGACGAAATTAAACAAAAATTCATTGAGAAACAATACCCTATCGAGAGGTTAAATAGCAGCCTGCCTCCCCTTACTCCGATACACGACAATCCCGACTTCCCTCCGGGCATGGGAGGCGATGTCTTCCCTGAGGTGGCCGCCAGGGGGACGCTGGGCATCCGTGCATATCTCTCTCCATCGGGTCTACAGCCCTTGGAGGCTCTGGTGGGCCCGGCCCCTCCCACGGCCCTCGCGCGCTTCCGCTATGCCCAGCTGGGCAATTTCTTTCGTTCCCTGGGCCGGAGACACCAGGTCCTTAGGGACCTCACCAGGTTTGAAGCGCTGTGCACCCTGACCTCGCCCCCGCCCCATGGCGTTTCGCTCCTCTATGGCCTCCTCCTCTCGGCCGTTTATCCCTCCCCCCCACCTCACGAGGGCAAGTGGGAGACCTCACTGCAACTCACCCTCACCGAGCAACAGTGGGAAAAGATTTGCGTGCTCACTCACCGATGCTCCCTGAACAACAGGGACCAGGAGATGTCCTACAAGCTGATGGCCCTGTGGTATAGGCCCCCGTCGACCACGGCCCGGTTCTGTCCTGATGGGAAGGATGAGTGCTGGCGGTGTGGTGCATCTCCCTGCTCTCTGCTTCATCTGTGGTGGTCCTGTCCCCGCATAGCTCCCTACTGGTCGGCCGTCCATTCCCATGTTCGATCCCTCTCCGACAGGGACATTCCCTTTTCGCCGGAATTCCTACTCCTTCTCCACATGCCCTACCCGGTTTCGTGGTATAAAAATTCAGTGGCCCGATACCTTCTGACAGCTGCGAAAGCCCTTATCCCCTTGCATTGGGGTGCCTCTTCCCCCCCTACGATTCGGGAGTGGGTCCAACGGGTGGAGCGGACCCGAGTTCTCGAGGAACTGATTTATTCTGCCACGGACAGATCTGAAAAACTTCATCGCATTTGGTTTCACTGGTTGCAATTGCTCGCTAGCCCCCAACTTCGCCCATTGCTTGACGGCGCGCCCTCCTGAGCGGCGGCCTCCAGGTTACCTCCTTCCGAGGCGTGGTCACTCCCTCCTGAGCTTACCCCCCCCACTTTTTTTTTTTTTTTGTCTGTTTGATTGTCCTTTCTGTTTTCGCTTCTTCCCTTCCCTCTCATACCCTTGCTGCTCTTCTTCTCTACGGGTTTAGGGCTCTGCCTCTGAGGTTAGGTGCTGGGGGTGTCCGTGCGGGTTATCGCGCTGAGCTCATTCGAGGTTGCACGGGGGATGTTGACGCTTCCTTGCCTCGCCTTCACACCCCTGTTCCTACTGGCGTGTGGGCGGAACGCCCGGGCCCCCCCCCTTCTCTGGGTGACGAATGCTGGAGGGTCTACGCACCCCCCTTTTTCATGCGCTCTGTCCTTGCGAGGACGGGGTTTGTAACTACGTGTCCTACTGCTCTGGAGCACCCTGTTCCTGCCGTGCTGTTTTTACCGCTATATTTCCATGCTGTGATCATTTTCCTTTGTACTCATGTACTGTCGATGTGATAACTGTACGTGCGCAGTGTCAGCTGTACCTACTCGTTCCTCCCCCCCTCCCCCCGATTCCTTTGATTTTCTGTACCCTTCCCCCTGCCTTTTCCCATAAAACTGAAAAACCTTAATAAACATTGATTTACCCTAAATAGCAGCCTGCGACAGGTGGGAAAAAATGAATAGACAACAGTTTTTGGGGGGCAGAAGGAAAGATCCAGAGACATGTAAAGATAAAGACTATAGCTTCTCCTTTTTTACAAAATATAACACAAAAGCAAATAAAATTAAAAAGATCCTGGATAGACACTGGCACATACTCAAAAAAAAAAGAGATTTTGGGCACGTTTTTGCCAGATAAACCCCAGATTATTTTTAAAAAGACGGGGTCCCTTAAGACCATCCTCTCTCTCCGAGTGTACTGCCGAAACAAGAAACCAGTCATAATCCACATATGTTTTTAGGGAACAAGCCAAAAGGCTTCTATAAGTGTGGGCGCTGTAAAATGTGTACGTTTCTACCTAAAAAAAACGGACCAATTCATAAGTTCTAAAACGGGCCTCACATACATGATTAAATATTTTATCAACTGTTCGTCCAAAAAATGTGGTATACCTACTTGAATGTGTGTGCGGCCTATAGTACGTGGGGAGAACAATTAGACCAATGAAAGAAAGAATATTAGAACATCTGGGAAACATTAGAAATAAAAGTATAAAACAGTGTCCCAAGACATTGCAATGCATGTCCACTTTTCTCTGTTGAAACTCTAAAAATAATTGGAATAGACTGGGTTCCCCAAAATTGGAGAGGGGGCAATGCAGTGGAAAACGCATCTAAACGAGAAACCGAGTGGATCTTTAAGTTAAAAACTTTCAAAAACGGAGGACTTAATATGGAGCTGGATATTCTAGCTCATATTTAAAAATCTAAAACTAATCTCCAGAGTAGGAATATTGGTCATGAGGGGTTCTACAAAACAGACATATGACTGTAGCAATTCCATCGAATAACCAGGTTCAAATGCCCAGGAAAAAAGCATGGAGGATTATACACATATGAAATCATGTAAATAAAAATACACACAAGGTGAGGACTAAAGATATTTTATTAGGGGGATCCATGATGGCTAGGATTCCCATTTCTTTCTTCTATTGGTGATGCTTAATATACCTACAAAGACACACAGGCAATATGAACAGAAACATCTTAATGATGGAACACTTTATGGTTTATAGTCACTCAGAGACATTCTTAACGTTGGAACACGTTTGTTTTATTTTTCATTTTATTATTTGTTTAATAACAGTCATCCCCGTCTCTTTGTTGCTCCGTTTCTCTCTCTCTCTGTATCCAAATACTTACCTTGGGTCTCCACACGATGATTGAAAAGAGCCGCGGACCACTGAAGACAGACGGCATCCGGTGGGGAAAACGCGTTGGCTTCAGATGCACGAACGTCGAGGAAGTAAAGATGGCGCCTCACACATAAAAGGCCGACGAAGGACTACAGCAGACACTCCTGAGGAAGCCAAACCGGCGAAACGCGTAGAGTGGATGGTTTAAAGAGCTCTTTCACTTGACTTTTATATGGACTTTTTACTTACGATTTTATGACTTTTAATGCGTAACAATAATAACCACTTGTTGTTAATATGCAAATTCAGTCTTATTTTAATACTGGCTTGGATCCAGAATAAGATATTTTATACACCACAACCCTTTTGGTGGTACAATCTATAGTCGCTCCTTTCTATATACAAATACCACCTGAACCTGGGCTACAAAGGAATCCAGAGTATCCAGCTGGAAAGGAAGACGCAACAACCACCGGATGGTAACCGGGAACTACGGGCAATATACATCATCCTAATTGTAAGTGTATCCCTACCCCGGCATTTTCAGACTTAAAACGTTACTACACCATTGGATCTTTATGTTTGTGTTTTCTTATATACACGTCATACACGGATTCCGAGGCTTGATTTGATTGGATCTAGATCAACATATATATATATATTTATATATATATATATTGTGAGTGCATAGATTGGAAGTTATCCACCAAGAGATAATTTGTTTTAATCTCTACACTATCAGTATTTTCTGTTTCCCATATAACTCAAACCTGTTTACAGGAGCACCCCAAGTGGATATTTGCAAGTTTGCAAATGCAGGAGATGATCACTATTATTGATTTGTTTTTGGTCAGCAAATTTGTCTCCTGAGGAAGCCAGGACAGCACCTGGTGAAACGCGTAGAGAGGCTGATTTTATTTTCATCCATTCATATTACCACTTACCAGAAAATTCCTCGTGGACTGCCTTTGCTTTTATGCTGTTGTAGCTCATTTTGTGAGCCATCACCTCTTGTAAGTTGCTCCAATAAATAGGGGCCACACTTTTTACTTACTTTACTGTGCCATAGTATCATTTCTTTTATACAGATCATTGGAAAGGACTGCATTTTAGATTGTCCTGGATACGATTTTTTTCCACATCGTTTAACCCTGCGCTTCCCTACCTGTATAAATTACAAATGCAGGAGATAGACAGGAACGTCAAAAGACAAGCCAAGGTCAAAAGCTAAAATCACGATGTAAGAAATTTAATAAGCACAGCCAATATGCACAAGGCACTATCACAGGCAGTGATCTAGTGCAACAGCCAGGTTTAAATAGACATACTAATTGAATT
This sequence comes from Sceloporus occidentalis, assembly GCA_023333645.1. NCBI lineage: Eukaryota > Metazoa > Chordata > Lepidosauria > Squamata > Phrynosomatidae > Sceloporus > Sceloporus occidentalis. Next base: position 33,891 of record JALMGF010000247.1, read on the forward strand.
TCCCGCCCCACATGAAACTGAAGCTTGGAACGCGTAAGTGAGGTCACATGGTGGCGCGCGCATGCCGACAGAAAGTGGCGTTGAGGAAACCTGCCAGCGGCTACAGACGTTGAGGGACTTCAGTGGAACGGCGGCTCGGGGGGACGGAAGGTAAGTACCCCGTAGTTACAATATGGCACAGAAGCTCATGGGGCATTGAAAAGATTGAGCAAAGAAGCAGTCTTGGGGCACTGATAAGCTGTTTGGGGTAAAAGTGGCACTAACAAGCTGAGGGCAAAGGATGTACTCACAAGTTGTTTGTGGACAAAGGTGGCACTGTGGGACATGTTGCTTGGTGAAGTTGGGGGCCCCGGGGCAATATTTGAACCGGTGCCCTGCGGTTTCTAGTTACGCCCATGCTAACATTATATTTAGTTATACTAACTATGATTTCTAAAGGGATACCCCCTATGACAGGAGAAAGCATATTAAAGTACTCTGAGTAATTTCCTTCGATTAATATTTCTCCCCAACTCTCAATGCAATGTAATGTTGCCCCAACAATCAAATCATGATAATCATCCTGCAGGGTCCCCTAGTCTAGATGTCTAGTTCAAAGCTAACCACTATACCAGCATATACAGTATATTGAAAGGTACTTTGATCTGATGCCAAAATGTGTCATCCAGCCAGTCCATTTAGAAGTCCTGAAATAAAGTTAATAACTAATAATAGTTATTAAATAAATAAGTCTGTGTTCAACCAATCCTGAAGTATAACTTTCCTAGCTGCTGCTAGAACACTTAAAAGTAGTCTAGCTATCACTATTCCCATCACGATCTATACTGACCATCGTAATTTGGAATACCTCAGAACGGCCAAGAGACTGCGCCCCCGACAAGCCAGGTGGGCTCTTTTCTTTTCCCGTTTCCTGTTCCACGTCACCCGGATCAAGAAACGGCAAAGCAGATGCCCTATCCCGCATGCCTTGTCCTTCGCAGTCACAAGACACTGCTCCCGAACCTATTCTCCACAAAGGACATTTCTTAGCCACACATTCCTGTCTGGTGGAGAAAATAAAGAGGATGTCTCCCCCATGTCCAATACCGTCTCCCAAACCGGGACTATTGTACGTTCCTAAACCTGTCTGGATAGACGTATTACGTCATTGTCATGATTCCCCTCTCTCTGGTCACGGAGGCCAGAGACAGACCTATGACCTTGCACAACATTCCTTTTGGTAGCCCACCTTGAAACAAGACGTACTTGATTACGTGAAGGCCTGTCCTGTTTGTTCCCATCACAAAAACTCTGTTACACGACCAGCCGTGCTCCTACAACCCTTTGCTGCTCCTTCTCGCCCATGGTCCCATCTGACTATGGACTTCATAGTGGACTTGCCCCCATCACAGGAACATAAAACGATCATGGTTGTTGAGGATAGACTCACGAAAATGGCTCACTTTAACCCTGACCAAAACCATTCCCACAGCCAAACACACTGCTTTGTTGTTCTATAAGGATATATTCAGACTCCACGGTGTCCCGCCTCCAAACCAATGGCCAGACGGAACGTACAAACCAGACAAACACAACCCATTTACAAGACGATTGGTTGAACCTGCTTCCTGCTGCTGAATTTGCCTACAACACCCATGTGCACAGTTCCATCCACACTTCGCCCTTCTTTGTCAACTATGGGTACCACCCATCTACTCTCCCTGATCTGCAGAGTCCCTGTCCTGTACCACGGGTTGAACAACTGCTTCACAACCTCCAACAAGGATTTCTCAGAGCAAAACTTTGTCTGCAGGACACCCAAAGGAGACAAAAATACCAGGCTGACAGACGTCGACGCCCTGCTCCATCTTACCAGAAAGGACAAAAAGTCTGGCTATCCACCAAGCATCTCGCACTGTCCTGCCCGTCCCGTAAATTAGGACCCAAATACATTGGTCCTTTTTCCATTGCCTCAGTTCTATCCCCTGTGACGGTTCGATTGGAACTACCTGCCTCTCTCCGCATTCATCCTGTTTTCCATGTATCCCTGCTGAAATCCTACGTGACGGATCGGTTCACCTGTCGTCAACCAGCCAATCCCGGTCCTCTCCAGGTAGATGGGGAACCGGAATACGAGGTGGAACGTATACTCGACTCTCGCATCCGTTATCGTCGATTAGAATACCTCATACAGTGGAAGGGCTACTGGCCTGAGGAGCGATCCTGGGAACCTGCCACGTAGGTGCATACCCCGTTATGGATCAGCTCATTCCATCGGCGCCACCCTGATAGACCGGGTCCTCGACACCTCCGGAGGCTGTGTCCTGGGAGGGGGGGGTTCTGTCACGCATCGCGCAACTCACCTGGCCGCCTCGTCGCCTGCCTGTGGTACAGGTTCTGGATCCGCGCTGCAGAATCAGCGCCCTCTGGAGGAGAGAGGACGTACTGCCACCAGGCACAGGAGACAGATTGTACACCACCAAGAATAATGAAAGGTGGAACTCAGGAACAAAAAAATAAATAAATAATAATAACGGTATCCGAGGGGTCAGGCAAAAGAGTAGTCGGGGTCACAAGCAAAGGTCAGGGCAGGCAGCAATATAACGGAGGTCAGGTTCAAGCAGGAGTCAATACCAGAAAGCTTAATCAGGATTCAAACGCTAGTGAAAGGCAAAAAGGCACTAACACAGGCAATGGTGTAGTGCCAAATGAGGGTTTAAATATCCCTCCAACAATATGGATCCTCCTACCCTCCTAATTAGGGGGAGGAGGAAAAAGAATAAATGTCGCTTTAAGAGCGACATGAATATTCATAAGACGTAGAGGTGCGCGCCCCGGAATTATCCCTCGAAATCGCCGGGGACGCGCGTCTCGCAGGAGAACGGACCCGGCGGCAGCTCACCGTGACGGCACGAGCAGGGAGCTGACTGCGTGGGCTGCGTCTCGGCGTCCCTGCCGGCAGCCCGACGGAGGAGGTAACAGCCTGCCAGTGGAGGTCCTGCCTCTGTGATGCCGGGGACAGGCCCTCCACCGTACACCCCGCCTCCCTGGTAACCAAGGACGCCAGGGAGACGTGAGCCGGCAACCAAAGATGAAATAAAAAAACAAAAAACGTTGAAGGTGAACTTGGGCAGAGGCACAGTTAATACATGATGTGTACATCCCGCGGCGCGCAGAGCCTGAAGTTGCGACCTTCGCACGCACCGGGGACTACCTCAGTCCACAGGTGGAACAGGCAGTTCACAGTTGTATCGTGATTGTATATGTATATAAGAAAAAAAAAGGGAGAGGTATTAGATAGGATGCATCAGGGAACAGTTACTTATGGCCCTAGTCAGAACTGCTATTCCTCGATGTCCCTTGTTTAGGGAAAAAGTGAGGGCCCTGGTAAGCGGTCAGTGTATAGTTGGCCCACGGACTGTCTAGCATCTGTGAGACGTGGATGGCATCATATGAAAGGAGGTCGAGAAGATCCATCGTACGGCTCGAAGCCTACAAGGGCCCAGTCAGAGAAATGGAGGTCTGGGAGCCCCAGGGCCGATAGTATGTCTGGGAGCTCATGATGGTATTGTAAGGTGAGCAAGGTGTCCCTATGCCTAATCACAAGAGCGAAGGGGTGACCCCAGCGATATGGGATACTCAGTCTCTGCAGCTCAGAAGTCAGAGATCTCAGGGCTCTCCTCACCTGCAAAGTCAAATCCAATAGGTCCTGGTAGAAGGTGATGGAATGACCTTGCAGAGGCCACGTGCCCACCTCCTGTGCCCGAGCCATAATAGCCTCGAGTGGAAAATCCGTAAAATGGCAGATAATGCCAGGGGGGTTTGACTGGTTACCTCTGGGTCATAAGGCTCGGTGAACTCTGTCCATGACTCTGGATGCATCAATCGGCCAACCCAAAAGGTCGGTGAGCAGTGATGCAAACAGCGTTAGAAGGTCCTTAGAGGCCTCAGCCTCAGGGACCCCTCTGATTCGGATGTTCTGTCTGTGCCCTCTGTTGTCCAAGTCTTCAATGCGGTGTAGGATATTCCCTAGCTTGTTGCGCCTTCAAAGCAGTTTGTTGTTGCGCCGCCGAGGCGTCCTCCAACGCAACCACTCTGCTTTCTGCGCAGAGCGGTCACCTCGTCTCAAACCACCTGTTTCAGCTCCAGAATCAGTGTGGAAAAATCAGTCCTCCACGGAGCAGAGGAGAACAGTTGTAGTTCCTCTGGCGTGTGTGGCTGTTGTGGAGAAGGTGGCATCATCATGCTATCCTCGAGGGAGGACGAGCTGGCGGGAAATCTTTCCTCATGGTCTTCAGAGTGTTGTGAGGCCAGATCGGCTGGCATGCGAAAATACTCCTGTAGGGAGTTAGATTCCGAGCGGGAGTGATCACTCGGGGTAGGTTGCGATTTTTTGGGTTTAAGCTATAGAAGAGGACGAGAGGCAAATGATTCAAGCAGCTATCTTCCCTGCTGGCCGGACACCTGGTTTCTTTTTTTGAAGGACACTGCCATCTTGTGTCAGAAACCACTTTTTCGCTGCCTGAACCATGGCTTTTTCATACTTGTGGTATATAAATCTGCTACCACTAGTGGCCACCCTCTGGAGCACTCAAACTGATTCAAAGGATTGAGCCCTAGTCAATACATCCAGCTGGGCCTTGTTACCTGGAAGACCCTGCCTTTATGAACCTGCCCTGCCCTTTAGTCAGGGCCTTTGTATTGAAGTCCGTGGACCTTTCTGCTGTGGCACTGCACCTGTACCTTTCCTGGTTACCTGCTTTGTGTCCTGATCAGGTGGAATTCCTGCTTTGTGTCCTGTGCAAGCGGGCCCTCTGCCTTTGGTGCCCTTCCAAGCAGGCCCTCTGCCTTTGGTGCCCTTCCAAGCGGGCCCTCTGCCTTTGGTGCCCTTCCAAGCGGGCCCTCTGCCTTTGGTGCCCTTCCAAGCGGGCACTCTGCCTTTCGTGCCCTTCCAAGCGGGCCCTCTGCCTTTCGTGCCTTTCCAAGCGGGATCTCTGCCTTTCGTGCCCTTCCCCTGTACATGGGCTCCTACCCGACCTGATTACCCGAGTCCTGACAACAAGTGGCACTTGTGATCACTATCCTGAGCGGTCAGAGTGCATCCTGGGGTGGGTGTTCGGTGTTGCTGAATGCCTCGCTATCGAAGCATTTCAGCGATGCCATTGGACATTGACACCCCGGGGAAGGGCCAGACATTGCTCCTGACGCAGATCTCGGGTGTTGCTTAATGCCTCAAAATCAGTGGCGACTCTAGAAACAATATATGGGGGGGCACACAAGATACCACAGTCAAACTGGGGGGGCATTCATAATTTCCAAAAGTAATGTGCTATGGAATTATACTTTTGTTATTGGGCTAAAATAATACTTGATCATTCAACATGGGAAGCTGTCACACTCCCCCCTTCGTTGCCGTACCCCTTCGTTGTCTTCTGCTCGCGGGCGTTGGCGGCGGCTTTCTGGTACCCCTTCAGTGCCGCGGCGGTCTTCTGGAGATCCTGTTAACCCCACCGGCATCGGGGACGGAGGTCCGGAGCTGGGAGTCTTGCTTCTGTCGGGGAACGGCCAGTCTGCCTCAAAGGCAGGGCTCTGGGAGATCCTCCAGTGCTATTGGGTCACGGGCTGGGAGGCGGAGCTTGTAATTTTGGCGCCGGTTTTAAATACCCCGGATATGCTTTGTCTGGTACCCTGTTGTAGTCTTTGTTACAGTTTTGATTCCTGACGTTCGTGCTTTTGATATCTCTGGATTTTTGACCTTTTGCTTGCCTGACCATCCTTTGCCTGCCGATTTTGTACCGTACTCGCTCCGTTGCTGACCCGGCTTGTTGGACTACCCGCTCCGTTGCTGACCCGGCTTGTTGGACTACCCGCTCTGTTGCTGACCCGGCTTGTTGGACTACCCGCTCCGTTGCTGACCCGGCTTCTCTGATTATCTCGTCCGTTACTATCTTGCGTTGCTGTATTGGCTCCTTCTTCCGTATCAGCTGTTCATATCCTTGCACCCAACTCATTCCTAAATATTATCCGCTTACACCTAGCCTCCTCACTGTTGGGATCGTCTAAGTCCCAGCTCCCTGTCACTAAGGGTTTCCTTTGGTGATTGGGTTCCGGGCAGAATAACTCCTGCGGTGTGAGCTATCGTGTTAGTGGTCGTGACATTACAACAGGGTCCTGGATCCCTCCGAGTTGGGCAAGGTTTTGTCTGTGCATGAACAACTTTTGGAGTCTCATGAATCCCGATTCAAGTGTATGCAAGAAACCCTGGATCAGATGGCTCATGCTATGCAAGTATTAGTTCGTCGCTCGGATCCAGCTACCGACGGTTCAGCATCCACGTCCTACCTCTTCTGCCTCGGCGGAGGCTTCCTGTACTGCTTCTGCTTCTGGAGCCGCTCCTGCACCGGTTAAATTGCCGGCCCCCAACAGATGTTCGGGTGATCCTGATGCTTTTTGAACCAGTGTCTCATTCAATTTGAACTAGCCCCCCACATGTTCACTTCGGAAAAGGCGAAAGTTGGCTATTTGATTTCCCTGTTGACTGGTAAGCCTTAGCCTGGTCCTCTCCTCTATGGGAAAGGGACTCTCATCTGATATATAATTGCAGTTCTTTTATGTCAGCCTTCCGTAAGACCTTCGATGTGCCGGGCAAAGCTTCTACAGCCTCTCTTTCGCTCCTTCATGTTTCTCAAGGACTCCGTTCAGTAGCAGAGTACGCCATTGAATTTAAAACCATTGCGGCTGAGGTTAACTGGTCTGATGAGGCCTTAGTTGCTGCCTTCTATGATGGTCTGTCTGAAAGATTGAAAGATGAACTGTCTACCAGAGACCAACCTAGTGACCTTGAAGATTTTGTGTCCTTAGCCCTTAAATTGGACAACAGGATCAGGGAACGACAATCTCAGAAAGCCAAAAGAGTTGAACGTGTCTACTATCGCTCTCCACCTGTCGATTCCTCCTCAAGCCCTAATACTGTGAGTTCCTCTATGGAAGAGCCGATGCAACTGGGAGCCACTAAACTGATGGCTGCTGAGAAGTTTCGCCGCAGAACTGAAGGACTTTGTTTGTACTGCGGATTAAAGGGTCACTTTGTTCGTAACTGTCCTAAGAAACCGGGAAAACTTCCGCACCCAGTTCAAGTAGAGGAGCCTTGTCTGGGTGAGGTTTGTTCAGCTCCTTCAAAAGACTGTTTGCTGGTTCCTGTTTCCTTGGAATGGAATAAAAATAAAATTTCTACCTCGGCCATGATTGATTCAGGGGCTGCCGGCTCCTTCATTAATCAAAACTTCGTTCGTCTGCACCAGATTCCGCTTCTACAAGTATTCCCTCCTATTGCCGTTACGGCTATTGACGGTAAACCTCTACACCCTTCATGTATTACTCAGCAAACCTGTCCCCTTTTGTTCTCCGTGGGAGTACTACATCAAGAATCGATGCGTTTTCATGTTATTTCTTCTCCCAGATATCCTGTAGTGTTGGGTTTGCCCTGGCTTCGTACTCATTGTCCGTCAATTAGCTGGCAGACTGGTGATATCCTGGGTTGGGGTCCTAATTGTGTTAATTCATGCCTCTCCAACATCGCGATTAAAGATGCGTCTGCTTCTACAATTTCCTCCTCCTTCGTACCTTGGGCCTACCACTCCTATACGGATGTGTTTGATAAAAAACAAGCGGAGGTTCTACCTCCTCATCGTTCCTACGACTGTCCCATTGAGCTTCTTCCTGGCACCATTCCTCCTAGGGGACGTACTTACCCTTTATCTTTGCCGGAGTCTCGTGCATTGGAGGATTAAATTAAAGAGAACCTAATGAAAGATTTTATTAGGAAATCTACCTCTCCAGCAGGGGCGGGTTTTTTCTTTGTAACCAAAAAGGATGGTGGTTTAAGACCGTGTATTATCGCAGACTGAATCAAATCACAATAAAGAATAAGTATCCGTTACCCCTCATCCCTGAACTGTTTGACAGACTTTGAGGTTCTATTGTCTTCACTAAATTAGATCTTAGAGGAGCCTATAATCTCATTCGCATACGTGAGGGAGACGAATGGAAGACTGCGTTTAACACCCGCATGGGGCATTATGAATACACTGTGATGCCGTTCGGGCTTTGTAACGCGCCTGCTGTCTTTCAAGAATTTATTAACGATATTTTCAGAGACATCTCCTTGCAATTCGTCATAGTCTATCTGGACGACATATTAATTCACTCTTCCGATTTGTCCTCACATCGTAGACATGTTCGCATTGTACTCCAACGCCTTCATCAAAATCGTCTGTATGCTAAATTAGAAAAATGTGTATTCGAAGTTCCTATAGTGTCGTTTTTGGGTTACGTTTATCGGCCTCTGGTTTCGAGATGGACCCACAAAAACTATCTGCGATCTCTGACTGGCCTCAACCTCAGGCCCTTAAGCCCCTCCAGAGATTTTTGGGGTTCGCCAACTACTACAGAAAATTAATTCATAATTTTTCTAAGATTGTTGCACCCCTCACTTGTATGACCAAGAAGGGAGCTGATTGTCGCAATTGGTCAGAAGAAGCAGTTAGTGCATTTTCTCAGTTAAAACTTGCTTTCGCCGCTGCTCCCGTTTTAAGACATCCTGATGTTTCTAAGCCATTTGTGATTGAAGTAGACGCCTCTGAAATAGGGGTTGGAGCAGTATTGTCCCAAAGAAGGGAATTTCGTGATAAACTTCATCCCTGTGCTTTTTTTTCCAAGAAATTCTCTCTGGTAGAATCGAATTATGACGTAGGGAATTGTGAGCTTTTGGGTATCATTACGGCCCTTCAGGAGTGGAGACATCTCCTCGAGGGGGCCAGAAATCCTATTACTGTATTAACAGATCACAAAAATTTAGAATATTTAAGCAGGGCCAAACGTCTCAATCCTCGGCAAGCTAGATGGTCACTTTTTCTCTCTAGGTTCCAGTTTGTTATTTCTTATCGTCCTGGTTCTAAGAATATCAAAGCTGACGCTCTGTCTAGACAATTTGATACTGTCACTAACACTGCTGCCCCTCCTGAACCCATTATGGCTCCTTCTCAAATCATTGCTTCTGTTTCTACTCACGTGGCGTCTACACTACTTACCTGTCTTCTTAAGGTACAATCTAGGGCCCCAGTTCACAGCAAGTGGCCTGTTGACACCTTATTCGTGCCCGAAGCTTTTAGGGAAGAGGTGTTACGTTGGGCCCATGCGTCTCTATCTTCGGGTCATCCTTGTGCTCGGCGTACCAAGGAGATTATTCGGAGGAAATTTTGGTGGCCTACTGTAGATAAAGATTGTAAGCTATTTGTCGCCGCTTGTATTCCTTGTGCTACGGCCAAGGGTTCCCATTCTAGGCCTATGGGTCTCCTGCTTCCTTTAGCTGGTCCGTCGCGTCCATGGTCTCACTTGGCAATGGATTTTATTGTAGAATTACCGCCGTCCGCAGGCAATACCGTCATTTTCGTTGTCGTTGATCGTTTCTCCAAAATGGCTCATTTTGTGCCGCTCGCTAAACTACCTTCTGCCCCTGACCTGGTACCTATTTTTGTCAGGGAGATCGTTCGTCTTCATGGGCTTCCTCAGCAAATTGTATCTCATAGGGGGGTTCAATTTACAGCCTTGTTTTGGAGGACCTTTTGTAAATCCTAAATATAAAACTTTGGCCTTTTCCTCTGCATACCACCCTCAATCCAATGGTATTTCTGAGAGAACCAATCAGTCTCTTGAGCAATTTCTTAGACTGTTTGTAGGGGATCATCAGGATGATTGGTCCCAACTTTTACCCTGGGCTGAGTTTGCCAGGAATAATTCTGTTCATGAAGCCTCCAAAGTTTCCCCGTTCTTTTATACTTACGGTTTTCACCCTGAAGTATTGCCTGATTATTTTGCTACTTCTCCCGTCCCTGCTATTGACCATTATGTCAAGCAATTGCCCTCCCTGTGGAAATCTGTACATTTGGCCCTGTCTAAAGCCGCCGATACTTATAGACTCCAGGCTAATCGTCATCGTCGTCTAGCTCCTTCGTATTGGGTGGGCGATAGAGTCTGGTTGTCAACCAAGAATTTCAAGCTCAAAGTGCCTTCTATGAAGTTGACTCCTAGATACATTGGTCCGTTTCGTATCGTTCGCAAGATAAATCCAGTTACTTAACAATTGCTTCTCCCTCCGTCTCTTAGGGTTCCTCGTACGTTTCATGTTTCTCTCCTCAAACCTCTTGTCTGTAATAAGTTCGCTAAGTATACCCCTCGTCCTCGTGCTATATTAGTGGACTCTCAAGAAGAATATGAGGTCCAATCTATTCTCGATGCTAAAAGAATTCGTAACTCTATTCATTTCCTGGTCCATTGGAAAGGTTATGGTCCGGAGGAGAGGTCCTGGGTTTCTCATAGGGATCTTCATGCTCCTGCCTTGCTCCGTAAATTCTATTCTAAATTCCCTAATAAACCCAGGATTGTTCGGCCTGTGGCCGGCCCTCGAGAGGGGGGTAATGTCACACTCACCCCTTCGTTGCCGCACGCACGCGAGCAGAAGACCGATCACGCACGGTGGCGGCGGCTTCCTAGCACCCCTTCGTTGCCGCACGCACGCGAGCGAGCAGAAGACTGCTCGCGCGCGGCGGTCTTCTGGAAATCCCGTTAACCCCTCCGATGCGGGCATCAGGGACGGAGGTCCGGAGCTGGGAGTCTTGCTTCTGTCGGGCATCGTATTGCCCGACGAAGCAGTGACTACCAGCATCTGGTACTTACCCGTGCTCGATCTTCTGCCATTCCTCCTGCTTGTCCTGTAAGGGGAACGGCCAGTCTGCCTCAAAGGCGGGGCTCTGGGAGATCCTCCAGTGCTATTGGGTCACGGGCTGGGAGGCGGAGCTTGTAATTTTGGCGCCGGTTTTAAATACCCCGGATATGCTTTGTCTGGTACCCTGTTGTGGTCTTTGTTGCAGTTTTGATTCCTGACGTTCGTGCTTTTGATATCTCTGGATTTTTGACCTTTTGCTTGCCTGACCATCCTTTGCCTGCCGATTTTGTACCGTACCCGCTCCGTTGCTGACCCGGCTTGTTGGACTACCCGCTCCGTTGCTGACCCGGCTTGTTGGACTACCCGCTCCGTTGCTGACCCGGCTTGTTGGACTACCCGCTCCGTTGCTGACCCGGCTTCTCTGATTATCTCGTCCGTTACTATCTTGCGTTGCTGTATTGGCTCCTTCTTCCATATCAGCTGTTCATACCCTTGCACCCAACTCATTCCTAAATATTATCCGCTTACACCTAGCCTCCTCACTGTTGGGATCGTCTAAGTCCCAGCTCCCTGTCACTAAGGGTTTCCTTTGGTGATTGTGCAGACCCCTGTAGCGACGCCACTGCTCAAAATTGAGGCATTACAGCAACACTGTTTAATGCCATGATGTGCCAGGTACATTATTGTTGGTCGTTAAGGGTTTAACGACCAACACATCCCTCAAGTCTTTCTCAGGTCACTTCAAACTCCCAGTCCCAAAAGTTCAGCATTTATACAGTGATAGATTTCATGACTGGTGTGATTATTTCCTTTAACAGACAGTTAAAGCCCTAAAATTTGACATTAACTTAGTGGGAAAAAAACATTTGGCATTCTGTCCTATGTGTATGTGGATCTTATGTGCAAGTGCACCTATGTGGTGACATTATCAGTTCCTGTGGGATTCTTGTTATGATTCAGTTGCTCAATCAGAAATGGAGTAAAGGTCTTTAACAAATTGACTTGTCCACAGTAGAAACACTTCACCTGGTTATTTTAGTATAGTAATGAACTAGACACTTCTCAAAAAACAAAATCACAAAAACACAAGATTAAAGCAAAGTAGGGCTGCAAAAGCATGACAAGCTTATAATATGAAAATATGTAACCAGATGCTCCTATACACCAACAGCAAAGTGATGCATTTACTTAAATAGTATATACAAAAAAAAATACTCTCCTTAAAGTGGATATCTGCAAGGACTCCTCAAATTCCAAGAAATACAGCCAGTAAAAACAGAATATCGCAGCAAAAATAGCTCTCTTAGTAAAGCCTGACTGGATAACCCCCTCAGGGACAATTACTATGCTCAGGCACCTTATATCTGGAGTGTTGTGGTGGGGATTGTGCCTTATGTTCCAGCATTTTAGTGACTCTGTATGTGATCTCTATGCTACTGTATCCGCCCACTGCGCTGGGCTTTTTTTGTTTGCCTGTACTTTGTGGAGTGATATGCATTGTACCTCCCTCCCCTGTTCCTTTCCCCTTTGTTTTCTTGTTTGACTAAACAAAATGAAAAAACTCAATAAAACATATATTTACAAAAAACATGGATTTATGGCTTTTTGTCACTGCTACCTGTGCAATAGGGGAGCTGTTGCCGTGGGGTTTTTGTTTTTTTCTGTCATCTGCCCTGGGAGCTTGGAGTTATTGGGCAGAATTGTGCTCTGCACCACTATTGGGGGCCTCTTGCGTGATATGTTTATCATATCCTGCCCTTGTTATTGTTATGTTTAGGTTCTGTATGACATTTTTTTAAAAAAATTCTGTTTGGTCAGGTGGGGTTTTTTTCTGTCATCTGTCCTGGGGGCTTGGAGTTATGTTAAGTATGTGTCCCTTGGTGCAGAACTTGTCTGACGTCCCGCTTCCTACACTGTATATATGCCCTCTGTCTGTCCCGTTCCTCCTTCCCCTCCCCCCGCTTCCTACACTGCATATATGTTATTACCTGGGAACTTCTGGGCTCCGGCTACCCGGAACCTTCCCTTGCGGGAAGTGTCCAGAACGGCCCACTGACATCAGTGGGAGGTCCTGCTGATGGCAGTAGGAAACACCCCCATTTAAAGGGAAAATAGGTGGGGAGCGGGGCGTGTCAAGACATCACTCTTCTCTCTACCCATCGATTGGTATATTGTTGGAGGGCCTCACAGTTCCTATTTTCGCATAGACTATTTCTTCCTCTCATATCACCATACTTTTCTATTATGGCTATAGGTTTGACGACATGGTCTTATCATGCACCTGTGGGAATCTCCTTGGACTCGCCACTTGCTCACCCTTCGGAGCGTTCTTGGCATTTGAATGAATCCATCTTGTCTGATGCGGAACTTAGTGCAGACACTACCTCAGCATTGTCCCACTACTTTAAAGAATAGTCCGCATCTCACGGTTTGGGAAGCACACAAGAGTGTGATTCGGGGACATTTCATACGGATTTGTTTGCAGCGCTAAAAGGCGGAGGGGATAAGTTAGCTCTCTCTGTGAGCATATAGCGGTGGCAGAACAGGCTCATAAGACTTCCATGTCAGGGGTTGACCTGCAGAGCCTTACATTGCTCAGGGGGGAGTTGGCAACTACAGTATTCCACAAAAGTGAGTACACCCCTCCAGGGCCAAGTGGGGCAACCGCTCCAGGCGGCACTTTTGAAGTTTTTTTTTTTTTTTAAAAAGCAAAAGAGAGAAAGGGGCACGAGTGGTTTTCGCTTACCAAGCTGTCAGTACCCGCTCGGCGCCCCTCTCTCTCTCCTCTGCGGCGAGTCTCCCTGTTCGGTCTCGGTGCCGGCTTGTAATGCTGAGTGCCGGAAGATTTCCGGCGCTCAACATTACAAGCCGGCACCGAGACCGAACAGGGAGACTCGCCGCAGGACTGCTGAAAGGTAAGTACAAGGGGGGGGGGAGGAAGGATAGATAATGGGGGGGGCGGCAGGGACGGAGGGAGAGGAAGGGTAGATAATGGGGGGGGCGGCAGGGACTGAGGGAGAGGAAGGGTAGATAAGGGGGGGGCGGCATTTTAAAATTCGCCCCAGGCGGCATTTTGCCTTGGGCCGGCCCTGCACCCCTCACATTTTTGTAAATATTTTATTATATCTTTTCATGTGACAACACTGAAGAAATGACAATCTGCTACAATGTAAAGTAATGAGTGTACAGCCTGTATAACAGTGTAAATTTGCTGTCCCCTCAAAATAACTCAACACAGCCATTAATGTCTAAACCTTGCCAACAAAAGAGAGTACACCCATAAGCAGAAATGTCCAAATTGGGCCCAATTAGCTATTTCCCCTCCCCGGTGTCATGTGATTCGTTAGTGTTACAAGGTCTCAGGTGTGAATGGGGAGCAGGTATGTTAAATTTGGTGTTATTGCTCTCACACTGTCTCATACTGGCCTCTGGAAGTTCAACATGGCACCTCATGGGAAAGAACTCTCGAAGGATCTGAAAAAATAAATTGTTGCTCTACATAAAGATGGCCTAGGCTACAAGAAGACTGCCAAGACCCTGAAACTGAGCTGCAGCACAGTGGGCAAGACCATACAGCGGTTTCACAGGACAGGTTCCACTCAGAACAAGCCTCGCCATGGTCAACCAAAGAAGTTGAGTGCATGTGCTCGGCATCATATCCAGATGTTGTCTTTGGAAATTAGATGTATGAGTGCTGCCAGCATTGCTGCAGAGGTTGAAGGGGTGGGGGGTCAGCTTGTCAGTGCTCAGGCCATACGCCGCACACTGCATCTGTCAGGGACTGTTTCCATACAGACGACTGTAATGACCCAGAGTGAACAATCGGACAGGGCCTGATGAATCATAAATTCCATAGGTATTACTTACTCATGTTCCATGAGCATGGGGATAAACCCAGGAAATGACCTTCAGGAAATACTTCAGGATAACCCCAGGAAATACTTGGCGAGGACTCTTCATGTGGCCCGACATCTTACCTATATTCCTAAGTCTGGTCGGCAGAGGGCTGCTTACGTCTCCTCCATTCCTGTATCTCACGTAGCTTTCTTGACTACTTCACAGGCTTATATAACCTTGACCCCCCCCGAGGCACGGCCCGTTTTCACCCTCTGGTGATCTGAGGCTAGCGGACTATCTGAGCCACACGCTCCGTGGGGGACTTTCCGCTGAAGATGCGGCAGCTTTGGACGCTCCCATTACCCTCTCAGAATTTGTGTTAGCCATTAAGTCCTCTCAGGCTGGGAAGTGTCCGGGTCGCATGGGCTACCTCTGCATTATATGGGCTACCCTTTCCAAGACTTGCTGGGTCCTCACTTTGTGGACGCCTTCAACTCCATTCCGGAAAATGGGCAGATTCATGCCCACACTATGACGACACTAATCACTCTCATGCCCAAAAAGGGTAAGGATCCTGAACATTGCGGTAGTTACCACCCTATTTCACTTCTTAACTCTGACCTTAAACTCTTAGCTAAAATACTTGGCAGTTGTATGAAACCACTTTTACCTTCATTGATACATCCTGAGCAGACGGGCCAGATGGTACCATCCTAGCCCTTAGTCTGTTACATTACACGAAGCACACCTCTACTCCGGCCATCTATCCACAGACGCGGAGAAAGCCTTTGACAGGGTGGACTGGACATTTATGTTGACTACACTCCGGCACATGGGATTTGGCTCAGGTTTTCTGACCTGGATACATTCCTTGTAAACGACCCCCTTGGCGAGGCTCCGCATTAATGGCTCCCTCTCCAAATCTTTCTGTATAAGAAATGGGACTCAACAGGGTTGTCCTTTGTCGCCGCTGCTTTTCGTGCTCTCCTTAGAACCCCTCATGCAAGCCATTAGAATGAACCCGGACATCAGGGGTTTAAAGGTTGGGCGGACCCATCATAAGCTCCTGGGTTATGCGAATGACCTCTTTCTTACTATTTAGCAGCCCCGGACCTCATTAGCTCCAGGTTTTAAGGGATCTCACAAAATTTAAAGCCTTGTGCACTTCTGATACACCTCCTACTCATGGTATTTCCCTACTGTATGGCCTACTTCTATCCATCCTGAATCCCATTCCCCCGGATTACATGGGCAAGTGGGAGATGTTGCCGCAGGTCACCCTCACGGAGGCGTAGTGAGTAAAGATATGTGTCCTGACGCACCGCTGTTCTCTTAGTAATCGGGACCAAGAAACGTCATATAAATTGTTGGCTTTATGGTATAGGCCCCCCGCTACGGCAGCGTGTTACAATCCCAATGTGTTGGATAAGTGATGGAGGTGCTCTGCGTCACAGTGCTCCATCATTTATGGTGGAATTGTCCACCCATAGTCCCTTTTTGCAAGCTCGTTCATACACATGTTCAGACCCTCACTGATAAGTATATCCCCTTCACACCCGAATTCTCTTTCTCCTTCAACATATGCCCTTTTCGATCTCCTTGGTTCCATTGAATGGAGTTTCTCGCTGATCCGCCCCTTAGATGTGACACCCATCAATAGGGGCAATAGAGTTTGTCCTTGGGATCTCCCTCAGTACCTTTGCCGTTACCTCTTCTCCCCACCCCCCTTTTTTTCTTCCCTTTCCCCAACTTCCTTCACTACTCTTTTTCCCTCTCCTTCTATTCTCCCCCCCAAATTGCTACTCTGCCAAAGGGTTATCAAGCCATGCAATAATTTGTTGCCCTGATATTTTGTACTGTTACAAGGGGTTATCATGATTGTGTTATGCCTGCTCTATGTTTTGAAGGCCATCTTTGCGTACTACACTTGGTACCTTTTACATCTAGGTCTCACTTTCGTTGGACCCCCCCTTTTTTTCCTCCTGTATCCCTCATTTTCTCTGAATACTCAATAAACATGATTTACCCTAAAAAAATAAACAAGTTTCCCAGTGTCTCTCCAGACCCTCCTGAGAACTCTCGCTCCCCTTGCCGGTTGAATACAGGTACTGCATTCAACCATGCACGTCATCCATTTACTAATCAAAATGTGATTAGTAAAATAAATGTAAAAAAAAAAAAGGAAAAAAAAAAATATATATATAAAAAAATATTTTTATGAGCAAGTCCTAAAATTAGCATTTTAGCTTAAAACAATTCTCATATGGAAAGAGTTAAAATACTGGCATGTTAAATGCCCATGGGGTGTCTTTTAAAAATTTATATTTTGATGGTGTAAATTGAATTGGCCGGGTTCAACAATTAACAATGGGGGAAGGATGACCAAACGTCTAATTTCCAATTTGAAAAATGCATATGCCCCAAATGTGGCCTTTTAGCCTCCCAAAAACCAGACAAACCCATGCATGAGGGGTATCAGTGTACTCAAGAGATATTGATGAACACATATTCGGGTGTTGTGTGACAGTAGCATATACCAGGAGCTGTAAATTAATATCTAAAGTACTTTTTTGTTTTTGTGGGGAAAAATACACACAAAAAATGGTTTTAAAATTGCAAAACACTACCTGTACTTATTGCCCCATAACGCGCAGAAACAAGCAAAAAAAAAAACACAAAAAAAAACCCACTCAGGACAAAGAGTACAATCTATTTAGCAGGTTTTTTACATTAGCTTTTATAGATGAGTAAAAGTTAGAAAAAGTCATTTTTTTTCAAAAAATGTCACCATATTTTATACGTTTTTTATAGTAAATAATACAATATGATCAAAATAAATAAGGGCTCCAGGCACTCAAGGGTTCCAGCTCAGGCAGATTTTTTAACCCCTTCAATCCCCTATAGACGTACCGGGACGTCCAAAAAACACCCACAAAGAAACCCCTATGGACGTCCCGGTACGCCCAGCCCTTCGTGCAGCGTCAGGGACACATCCCTGCCGCTGCACAGGTCTGTGAGGACCTGCATAGAGATCACAGTGTGATCGGTGCAGGGGGATCGCGGGGAGGGGAGTGAGAAACCATCTCTCTCACTCCCCCTCCCGGCCTGTAACAGAAAAGCTGAAGAAAAAAAAACGGTTAGTCATTTAAAAATAATATTAAATAAATCATTAAAATAATAATATAAATAATACTAAAAAAATTTATAATATGAGCTGTGATGTCACTGTGACATCACTGGTATGTTCAGAAGGTCCCTAGGAGGACCTCTAACCATTACTGTGTAAAAAAAAAAATGTAAAAAATACAAAAAATGTAAAAAAAATTAAAATACAATTTTTTTTAAAAAAAATATATAAAAAAAGATAATAAAAAAAATTCTTAAAAAAACCTTACATCCCATTGCCTAGCATAACATCTAGCCAGTATAACCCTCCTGCCCCCGTTCACAACCCCCAAACCCGTTAAACCATAGGCATAAAAATTATACAAAATTGTACACCTAATAGTATGCTCCCTGGTGCTGGGAAAGTCTGGAAAATCTATACAAATTAGGTATTTCTGAAATCAGGAATTGATAAACTTGGAGGGGATTTTCCATCACTTTACCTAATTTTGTGAGGATTCAGAGGGAAAATGTAAAAAAAATATAGTTTATTTTTCTAATCTTCGCTAGTTTTTACTAAATTTCTCATTCTAAATTTTCAGCTAATCATCCAACTATGGTATCAAACGAAAGCTCTATCTCTCCTTGAAAAAACAATATATAGTTTACATGGGTACACTATTCACAGGAAAAGAGAATCATCGCTAAACCGACATACCCCAAAAATGGCAAAATTGCTCTGGGCTTTGAGGTACCAAAAACCCCTGGGATTGAAGGGGTTAAAGGAAGACAGCAACAACGTTTCGACCTCACAATGATAAAGACCTCATTGTGAGGTCGAAACATTGTTGCTGTCTTCCTTTAACCCCTTAAGGACAATAGGGGTTATTACTCATAATATATTGTGGGACAATGGCTATTTTAACATTTATCGGTGTTGCTGTTTAGCTGTGATTTTCTTCTCTCATTTCGTGCTCCCACACATATTATATATTGTTTTATTCAGGACAAACAGGGCTTTCTTTAGATACCATTAATTTTATCATATCATCTAATTTACTATAAAAAAAAAATGGGGATTTTTTGTAAAAAAATTTTTTCTCACTTTTTAAACAAAAAACGTTTACTTATCTGCAAAAATGAATAAAAAACCTGCTAAATAGATTCTACTATTTGTCCTGAGTTTAGAAATACCCAATGTTTTTTTGCTTTTTTCTGCATGTTATAGGCCATGTGCCATTTCGGGTATCTTTGAAGCCGGCCAATGCAATTTACCCCACCAAATCATATATTTTTAAAAACTAGATACCCCAAGGTATTTGAAATGCTGGTATTTTAACCCTTTCCATGCACTAATTTTACCACCAGCCTTTGTGAAACTTTATGGTAGTACATTTTTTTTGTATTTTTTTCACACGTTGTACTTCAGGTATAAATTTATCGCTCCTGGTATATGTCCGTGTCAAACAACACCCCAATATGTGTTCAGCAACATCTGAGCGCAGTGATACCCTACATGCATGGGTTTGTAGGGTTATTTGGGACGTAAAAGGCCGCCTTTGTGAGGTGTGTATTTTTATGCCATTTAAACGTCTGATCCTACCGCCCCCATGTCCCATATTTGGGACATCTTTGAACCCGTCCAAATCAATTTACCCCATCCACTCGTGCATTTTTTAATACGAGACACCCTATGGGCATTTGTAATGCCAATATTTTAACTCTTTCCATGCTGGAATTTTTGGAATGATAAAGAATTTTAGGACTTGCTTATTAATTTTTAATTTTTTTTGGTGACAGTGGGGATTTTTACATGTTACCATATTATTTTTATTAGTAATCACTCATTAGTGATTCAACCTGCAGGAGGAGCTCGAGAATTCTCAAGAGGGTCTGGCTAGACGCTCTATGAACTCATACCTATTGTTGATGCCATCCTGTGAATGACGGCAACGTCATTTACAGGATGGCACTTGTGGTTGCTCTTAGGATCTAAGATAAATTTAAGCTTCCATCTCAGGAACTCTTATTTTAGGCTTAAGAACCTCCTTAATTACCGAATTATGCTTCAGTCACATGTAGTGATAGAGTTTTTGGAGGTCCATAAGGAGACTAAACAGGTGGCCTGCTCAATTAGATTGTTTCAGGAATTAGAACTGGCAACAAAGGATCCACCTATAATAAAGTGGGAGGAAGATCTGCCCATGACCTTTGAGCTTAGGGAATGGATTCAAGGGATCCACTTGGCAAACAGTAATGTACACCTTGTCAACCTGATAGAACAACATTCTGTTCAGATGGTATATGGTTCCAGTTTAATTAAACAAGATGAACCCTGCAAACCCACAAACATGCTGGAGATGTTACAAGGAGATCGGGACGATTAAACATGTTCGGTGGGATTGTGAGAAATTAGACCCTTTGAGGGTTAAATTTCAGAGCTCTATGAATTCCCTTACTGCATTCGGTATCCTCATCACTCCCCAAATGTTTCTATTCTATTTAGATCTACCAAATTGGACTAAGGTGCAAAAAGGAATATTTGTTCAATTAAGTTCACAGTTTAGAATGTAATTGAAATGAAAAGTTTTGCAATACAGACTACAATCAAGCCATTTGCAACATTCTGTATTATCAATTTTATTGTGAATAAAAAAACAAACAAAACAGCATTGGTCACAAAAGGTACAATTTTTCTTTAAAAAAAACAAAAAACAGCCTGGTCCCTAAGGGGTTAAACAAATAAATTAGATACAAATAGTGCAAAAAGATTGGCTAGGAAAGAGCTAATGATGAATTGTATTTTGGTCAGTCTCCATGCTTCTGTTCTTAAATAAAACTGTTGCATTAATTGAAATTTGTTTTAATACATTGCATGTATCTCTCCTTTCTCTCTATATATAATAGAAACAGCATAACAGCAGTTCATTGTATTTTTTTTTTGTGGACATTTCATAATTGCTTACAATTTCTCTGTAAAACAATTTCAATTAATTATGAAGGCAGAGGAAAATATAAAAAGACAGCGTCGATCTGGAAAAGTGACAGATTCACTTTAAAAATACATCTGTGTTGTACAGTGGAAGTCTGACAATATATATATATATGTATATATATATATATATATATATATACACACACACACACTAACTACATTGTTTTCTTTATAAAAAGGTCTAGCTTTATCTTGTTTTCTAATCCAACTAATAGATAAATTATAAAATTGCAGTCATATAGGGTTAATAATATTGATTGTTGTAGGTATAATTAATCATTTAATATTTTAAGTAGAAAATAAAACAAAAAAAACCCACTTCCAAGTTGATTAATACTCAGCATAGGCTTTTGTGCATGCTCCCTTGTACACAATTGTTTTTGTTATCTTTGATGTTTTGGTGTAGGCGTAAGAGGGGTTTGGGCACTTATTTTTAACCATTTTTGTACTATTCTTTTTGACTGTAGATGTCTTTAAAGACCTCATGGGTCTCGTTTGGAATCACATCATAATGACATCCCTTAGGTTCATTATTGTATATTCCATATTTGCTTGATTAGAGAATGACCCTGATTATAAGATGACCCCCCAAAATTTGAATATTAATTTAGAAAAAAAGAAAAAGCTTGAATATAAGACTACCCTATAGGAAAAGGTTTTACAAGCAAATATTAATTCACAAGAAAACCATTTTTCCATATTTAATAAAAACTATGCACCCCCCAGATATGCCTTATTCTCCTCTAAATGCCCCCCACCCCGACTTACCGATGCATCCCTAGAGGCAGCCGGTGACATCTGCCTGATGCGCGCATTCAACCTCCATTCCTACCCGGGACCTCCATGACTGAGCACCAGAAGGTCACTTCCCACCAGTGCTCTGTCATATAGGCTCCGGCGGAAGTGCCGGCAGTAGTGGAGGTTGTCTGTGCGCATCGCATCGTCAAATGTTCCATTAAAAAAAAAGCTATTGCATTATATATTGCATTACTGAGGGGTCTGCCCCAGTTTGATGTAGTGCTTCCCACAAACTCTGCATTGTGGCTTTGCTTCCCATCTGCTGCTTCCACTTGATAAATCCTTCAAAGGCTTGTGAGTGTACACTGTATGGATATTGACTTTTACACCTGTATAGTTGATTGTGATCCAGTCCTAAATGAATCAGTATGTGCTCCCACTCCGATCCTAATTTCCCTGCAAGGATATTCAACTGTTTCTCAGTTGGACAGCTATGACGGAGCATTTCAGGCAATTCAAGGCTTCTTGTTGTAAACTGATCCAAGTTTTCCTTGCAGAGTCCTTCTATCCTTTCTCTTACCCATGGAAACTCTGACAAGGACTCAAGGAAAACCTTAAAAGCATTTGGTCCACGGGTTTGCAAAATATCTAGGAGCTTCATTGTTCTCCTTTGGCTGGTGGCCTGTGTGCATATCTGCTCTAGTTGATCACTTGTGATAATAAGTTCTTGAAAAAGATACTGTGGTACAAGGCCATCAGCTAGGGCTTCTGCGCATAGCTCCAGGCGCAGCTTTGTCAACAATACTTTATGCTTTTGTTCCATTATGGAGGATTTCCATAAGATTCTGTAAACACAATAAACAGATCAGATTAAACTATTTTATCAGAGATAATATTTGGATATTCTCTCACTTTGATGCTCTGACACTGCCTGTTCATTTCATTAAATGTTTTTTTTCTATGGAGTTAGAAAATGTAACTTCTGTCTACATAGATAATTTAAATAATTATATAAATCTAGGTTACATGTCTACAGTGCAATATCAAACATTAATTATTCTTAATAACCCTACGTACCAGACCCAGATAAAGACTCCACGGGGTCCTAGGAGGGGTACCCAACAGACACGTACACCCCTGTGACATATGACTTCTGTCTTTGAAATTATTTGCATCTGTAGGTTTCTGCTCAGTAACTAACAACTAATCGAGGTGCCTTGAGGAACACACCCAGGATGCAATGTTTGTATACTTGAATGCTTGAGCACAGGAATCTCAAGTAAAGAGTTCTGTTTGTGGCACCAGACGCTTTCTATTTCATCATTACTGTATATTTGCATTACCCTTTTTTCATTACAGAGAAAATATATGAGGCTACAATGAAATGGTTAATATCTTATAGATTGAAAACTATATCAAACCTGATGCAAATGTTCCACTTAACCATACATAGTTGATTTGTTTTTGTAACACTTATGAATAAAAGCAGTTTTCTCTTTTTCTGTATGTTTTAAGGCTTCTGCTGGCATAACCACTGGGAAAATACTTATAACTGTGTGTGTGGGTGTGTTTTTTTAATTGTAATAAAAAATATAATAAATAAGGTAGATAAAGGTTATACAATACTTCTGATACTGGAATTTACATTTAGTAAAGCTTTGAAGTTGTACCAACAGTAGCGATGGTAAAAGCGAACAAATCAGTTCTTTGAAGAAACATTTATACTACTCTGCATATAAAGGCATTTTTCCAATCTTTTAAATGTGATTAAAAGAAGCAACTGGAGGAGGACTAGACAGTTATGTTTATTTGTTTTGCTAATATACATGTGAGTAGTTGCTCATTCAATGACTTCAAAGGGAGCAAGCTGTCGGCAAGTATGCCAAGTGATGTGCTCTGCGACATTATCGCCATTAAAATGCATACGACTGTCCCTCCTGTGCATAGGAGTTAGGACAACCCAAAAATTAAAAAGCAACCTCTGAACAATCATTCATTAAAAATTGTATATGATGCTCCTTTACATGTTTATAATGGATATCATACATACGGATCACTTTGTATATTGATTTTAGTTAACACTATATTGTAGCATGTCAATTATAGATTGTGTGAGTCCTAGATACATTTTTAGAATTTACTTCAAAGTCAGCTGCCCAAATACTACACATTAGATTTTTTTTTTCGTGGACACCATGCCCTAAAATACATACATACATACATACATACACCCCTTGCAACTTTACCATAGCTGAAGACAAAATGCAAAGTCAGCACCTCCGAAAGTCTCCCTCTTAGCAACAAGGCGTCAGTGTATCATCACCTCCCAGTCATTCTTGCATTATATTAATGTAATACACGACGAGGCAAACACCCTTATTAAGAGGAGGCATAGTTTCTTTGCATCAAGCCAAAGCTGTCACAACAAAACTATATGAGCTCTCATGCACGGTGCTCCTTCTAATCGGGTTTGACCATTACCTCCAACCCAGTGTAAAAGCAAAACCGTATCCCCCACCGGCTAGCCGTTCATTAGACGCTTCTCCTGGAAGCAAGCAGGGTGCGCCATCTTGGTATTTTTTTCGAACAGCGCTACCAACAGCTTGAGCGGGCACTCTCAACCTGATATTCAATGTCACCGCATTCTATAAAAAGAAATCTAAATCAATTCTATTTTTAAAAAATATATTAAATGGGTTGATAAACATAATCAAATGATTGGCAGTGACATTAACGTTTTTTTTATTGACAGTTGTCATTGACTAGTGGTTTCGCCCCGTTTACATGCAAAGGTCGGACATTCAGGTCATGTGACCAAGCGTGGAGCTTTAACCGGATGTAGTTACTCTACAGGGGAGGGGCACTGAAATAAATACATACGGTAATTTCAAACTAAATGGTTTCTTCACACGTCCTGCAACCGGCGTGAAAAGGGAGTATGAGGTTAAATGCATGCGAATCTCTTTAGAAATTAAAATTATCAGACAGCAGATAGCACCCATATTCAGACCTCAATCAGTATCCCCCCCCCCCCCCCGTGGCATCATAAAGAGTAATTTCAGATTGTTTGAAGAATATTTTCTTTTTAAGGGAAGTCCCTTAGTAACTGGGAATATAAAGTCAAAGTAGTCTCTTGACACAAACGTAACCCCTTAAGGGCCGGACATTTTTTTTTTTTTTTACTTTGTACCCTTCGTGACTGTGGGTGTTATAACGTTTTTGTCGTGCTAGTGTTAAACTGTAATTTTCTAATTTAGTATCCTTACAAATTATATATTGTTTTTATTCAGGACAAGAAGGGCTTTCTTTAGATATTTATCATCAAATTTACTAAAAAAATAAATAAAAAATTATTTACCTAGAAAAGTTAATGAAAAAAACTGTTTAAATAGATTCTAATATTTGTCCAGAGCTTAGCAATACCCACAGTTTTTTGCAGGTTATAGGGCAATATGTACAAGTAGGGTCTTGATTTTTATAAAACCATATTTTTCCAAATCTAGTCACCCTGCAACCTATTTAGGAAAAAGCATACCGTATCATCTCAATTATAAAATGACCCAGATTGTAAAACGACCCCCCAAATGTTGGATTTTATTGGGGAAAAAAGGCCTGAATATAAGACTACCATGTGGGGAAGAAATCAAAACCTCTGTTTTTGTCCTGAAAAATAGTTTATTAAAACACAACCAGATTATCTGTAAAGTAGGAAACATGGAAAAAAAACCTAGCATGTATCAGAGGGAAAAACAACAGTTTGTTTCTATATTTTTTTTAATCAATGATCATCATCGTCCTCATCCTCCTTATCTCCTTTGTTTTCAGTGCTGCTCTGTGGTGTGTCATGCCACAAAATATCATCCCCCGTGCCATCAATGGCATTAGTAATGCAGCATTTCTTGAAGCCGAGAACACTGCTTTCAGCAGGAACCAGACTCCTGGCATGAAGTACCCATTCACATAAAAGAGTGATGGATTGCTTTTTAATTTTTCCTGTTGAAGTGAGAATCATCAGAAAAGAGCTATGCATTGTACTGCCTTCTTAAACGGTCTTAAAATTATTTTTTTTCTAAATATGAACCATTTATTATTAGAATTTTGAATAGGAAAGGACACCCTATCACTTGATACAGGGAATAAATTTATTTTTATGATGCACTAAATGAGGACATAATTAATTTAACTTAGAATTCTTTATGGTTTTTAAAAATATAAAGGATTTGGCCGGAGAAAAAATTTGAACATGCACACATTTAAGAGATACATACAGGATTACTTACACTAAAACGAAGGAACAAATAGAAGAGGAATTTTTTAAATATGAACCACTCATTACTAGAACTCTGAACAAGAAAGGATACCCTATCTCTTAATATAAGGAACTATTGTAAAATAAATAAATAATGCACTAATGCAATTTCTGATGCACTAAATGAGGACACGGTTAACTTAATTTAGAACTTTATTAGTTTTTAAATATATAATGGATTCCGTCTGAGAAAAAATTCCTTTCATTACAAATATACTCACTTTGTTTAGAAATATTATTTTTTACAAACACATATTAAGATAATTAAAAGGACACGTAATGTGAAATAAAGAAAATAAAAAATAAGAATAAAATAATTGTTACTTCCTTATTACGCCTTATAGGCTGTAGTTGTAGAAAATATATATATATATTTTCTTTCTCCATTTCCTATATTGTTAACAGTCTCTCCAGCGGGGTATACTCACGGCGGGGGGAAGCCTCCTGCCTTATGTCTTAACAATCGACATAGTTTTTGCATCGAAGGGAACAAGACGCAAAAGGATGACTCTGAGAAGGGATACCAGAGTTCGTCTAATGATCGGGAAGCATAGATTGGTCACTAAATATGTGACCCTGTTGTTATATGTTGTCTGTGTCATGGCGCGAGATATGGAGTGGGAAATGCATAGCAGATACAATGGTTACAATTATTTCAGTGAATGCATAAGGGATAAACACTACCCTAAAAAGATCAATAATATATAATTATCTATGCAAAGAAAAAGTCGATATTTGTTTCTTACAAGAAACACACTGGAGACAACTTGAGAAAATAGGAAAGATAGGGAATTTTTTTTCCTAAAGTATATCATGCTTCAGACAAGACTTAAGAAAAAAAAAGGGGGTTGCCATAATGTTTTCCAAAAAGATACAAGTTAAAATTGATCACCAAGTATCAGACCCAGAAGGCAGATACTTAATCTTGATCTGTGAAATCAATAACGAAAAATATACCTTTATTAATATCTATCTCCCAAACACTTCACCAGTAGTTTTACTAAATAAAATCCTAGGAGAAGTGGAAAACATTAAGATAGGAAGATGTTTGATCGCGGGTGACTTTAATTGTGTCTTGGACCCTCTTATGGATAAAAAGCTACCGAAGGGAAGTACTATACATAATAGGGTAATAAAACAAGCTAAAGCATTAAATAAGATTTTAAACTACAATATTTTTTTTGATATCTGGAGGACCTTTAATCCACAAGAAATAGATTTTACCCACTTCTCACGAGTCCATCTTTCCTATTCTAGGATAGACATGATGTGGGGAGATGCAAACCTGATCCATAAAACATAAAGAATCAGTATAAAAAAATAATACATGGTCAGACCATAGCATTGTTTGCTTAGTGTTAAAAGATGCACACACCCCAAAGACAAGAACTACCTGGAGAATTAATGACTATATATTGAAAATCCAGAAAGGAAAAAATTGCCCTTTCCAATAAAATAACTAATTATTTTAAAGAAAATGTTCCAACAGATACCTGCAGTAGAAATAATTGGTGTGCGTTCAAAGCAGTCATCAGAGGACAGCTTATTAAAATAAATATCAACCAAAGAGCTCTGAATTATATTGTCAACTAAGTAAAACTTCTAAAGACAATATATTGGCACCATCACGAATATTAGCGCAAAAAATGAAAGAAATACAGGATCAGATTAATCAGAGACTAATTGAAAAAATAACCAGAAATATGGAAAGATCAAAAACTAACTTTTATGCTAGAGGAAATAGAATCGACAAGATGCTCACTAATAAGCTTAAAAAACAAAGAGCGACTAATAGAATAATAAAGCTAGTAGATGGTAGTCGAACACTAACTACTCCTAAAGACATAGGTAACTTTTTTAATAGATACTATGGGGAACTATATAACCTAACAATATTAAATTCAGAGGAAGAGTTAATTAACTATTTAGCGAGAACAGAGATACCTCACATTTCCAATGATCAAAGGGACATATTAAATAGACCCATAACAGAGGATGAAGTAGATAAAGAAATTTTGAAACTCGGCAATTACAAGACACCGGGCCCGGATGGTTTTAGTAACCTGTTTTACAAAGTTTTTAGGACGCAGCTAGTTCCACAGTTAACAACAATGTTTAATGACACGGTAGAGATGGGTCGCTTTCCACAAGAAATTATGAGAGCCAATGTTTTACCAATCCTAAAAGAAGGTAAATCCTCTACGATTATTACAAACTACCGTCCGATATCTTTAATGTAGACGTTAAAATATTTGCATCAATACTGACAGCGAGGATGAAGCCTGTCTTAGACACAATAATCCATAAAGATCAGATAGGCTTCGTCCCGCGTAGATCTAGTTATAATACAAGAAGAATAATAGATATTATGGATGCATGCACTAGATCAAGAATTCCTTTATTAACTATAGCAGTAGACGCAGAGAAGGTGTTCAGGTCAGTTGGAAGTTTCTAAGTCGGGTATTATCAAGAAACGGAATACAGGGATGGATGCATAGGGCAATTTTTTCCATGTATTCAGACCCTTCGGCTAGGGTAGTAGGCCCTAATTTATGCTCTCTATGGTTTCAATTACGAAGCGGCATCCGTCAGGGGGGTCGTTTTACATCACCCTTACTATATATAATTTCAATGGAGCCTTTAGCTATTAATATTAGAAGAAATGATAAGATAACAGGATATCAAACTAGAACTAATAGCCTAATATTGAATATGTATGCAGACGATGTATTAATTACACTAACTGACCCGGTCGAATCCTTGATGGACAAAATCAGAAGTTATAGTAAGGTCTCAAATTATAAGTTTAATACAACTAAAACTGTCCTGCTGGGGAAAAACCTAGATAAAGATATAAAAGAAGCAATAAGTACTTATAATAAGTATAAGAAACCTTTACACTATGATTGTTCACATTTATAGAATGCAACTAGCTCAGGATACAAATGAGGGCTGGTATGAGATAGAGAAAGAACTAGGGGGAGGACTAGATTTAGACTCCCTTATTTGGAATATACGAGGTCTAAAATATATAAAAGAAAATATTAGAGGCAGTCTAATCCTCGAACAGTTGATCTCTATTTGGGAGAATAAAAAAAAACAACAATGGAAGATAGATAAAAAATTGGTAACTTCCACTGACTAGAGATCCTTGCATTTAATATGGAAGACCTTAATATAAAAAGATGGAAACAACAAGGTATACATCTTATTGATCAACTGGTCATAGGCGGTGAAATAAAAACCTTCCCAAATTTACAAGCAGAATTTCAACTCCTGTCAATAGAGATCTTCAAATATTTGAGAATAAAGAATGCTCTTAGAGGATCTTTTATGCAATCTACCTTTCAGACTGACCAACTTAGTGAAACCTTTAATTCAAGGTAGTCCGAGTAATAGCCAAAGCTCTGAAGTTAGTATGAGAGTGGGACAAAACATCAGACCCCCCTATATAAAATTATGGGGAAAAGAATTCAATTGTAACATGCCCTTCTGATTGGTTCCAAGCACAGTTGAACACAAACAGAGCCATACATTCTATAAGTCTGTTGGAGACCCAATATAAAGTTGTTAACAGATGGTACCTAGTTCCATCTAGGATAAAGTTAATGTATCCATCTAGCTCTTCTATCTGCTGGAGATGTAATGAAGAGGGAACCTATCTCCACATTTGGTGGAAATGTGAAGGGATTAGCACCATATGGAATAGGGTTTTTGATCTACTAGAGTTTCTAATAAAAACTAAAATTAGAAGATCACCAGAAGTGGCTTTACTCCACTTAAATTGTCGAATTTAGGTAAGAGAGATAAACTACTATTAGTAGGGCCTCGATATTTTCTTAGAAAGGCATGACATACAGGGATATAAATAGAATAACATTAATATTTTAGAGCTTCTTGATCCAAGGAGAAATCCGATTGCCTCTTGGAGTCAAGAAGGAATTTTTTTCCCCTGATGGCAGAATTCGAAGTAGCTTAATTAGGGGATTTTTTTTGCCTTCTTTTGGATCAAGAATAGGAAGGTTAGGTAGAAGGGTTGAACTTGATGGACTTAGGTCTTTTTTCAACCTTATGAACTATGTAACTATGTAACCCACTGCCTAGAAGCAATTAAAATTCCATTTACTAGAAACTGGAAACTCTCTACTCCCCCTATGTGGAACCATTTCTTTTTTTTTTTTTTTGTAAATCAAAGTTTATTATTTTACAACAAGGTATACAAGACAGGAGGGGAATAGGAGTGAACAGGAGGGGGGGGGATACTAGCAAGAAATCTCAAAATCCTGACACAGCAGGAATGTGCATATAACAATGACAATAATTATGACAGCGTTGCACACAAGGATGACAAAATAGACAACAACCCTGATAGAAACAATAAGTAATACCCTCACCCCTCATAGTTCATAAGGTTGAAAAAAGACCAAAGTCCATCAAGTTCAACCTATATACATATTGTGTCCCTACTGTGTTGATCCAGAGGAAGGCAAAAAAACCCTTATGAAGCAGATGCCAATTGCCCCATACCAGGGGGGAAATTCCTTCCCGACTCCAAATATGGCAATCAGAATAAATCCCTGGATCAACGTTCTGTCCCTATTAATCTAATATCCATAACTTGTAATATTATTGCTTTCAAGAAACACGTCCAGGCTCCTTTTGAACTCTTTTATTGAGTTTGCCATAACCACTTTCTCTGGCAGAGAGTTCCATAATCTCACCGCTCTTACTGTAAAGAACCCCCGTCTGTGCTGGTGTAGAAACCTTCTTTCCTCCAACCGTAGAGGATGTCCCCTTGTTATAGATACAGTCCTGGGTATAAATAGGTCCTGGGAGTGATCTCTGTACTGTCCCCTTATATATTTATACATAGTTATTAAATCCCCCCTAAGCCGTCTTTTTTCCAAACTAAATAACCCTAATTCTGATAATCTTTCTGGGTACTGTAGTCCTCCCATTCCCCTTATTACTCTGGTTGCCCGTCTTTGAACCCTCTCCAGCTCCACTATATCTTTCTTGTACACTGGTGACCAGTACTGTACACAGTATTCCATTTGTGGTCTGACTAGTGACTTGTACAGTGGTAGAATTATTTCCTTGTCGTGGGCATCTATGCCCCTTTTGATGCACCCCATGATTTTATTTGCCTTAGCAGCAGCTGCCTGACACTGGTCGCTACAGGTAAATTTACTGTTAACTAAAACTCCTAAGTCCTTTTCCATGTCAGTCGTCCCCAGTGTTTTCCCATTTAATACATATTCCCAGCCTGGATTTTTCTTCCCCATGTGCATAACCTTACATTTATCTGTGTTGAACCTCATCTGCCACATCCCAGCCCAAGCCTCCAACCTATGCAGATCCATTTGTAATCGTGCACTGTCCTCTATTGTGTTAACCACGTTACAGAGCTTAGTATCGTCTGCAAAGATTGATACTTTACTATACAATCCCTCTACAAGGTCATTAATAAATATATTAAAAAGAATAGGACCCAAAACTGACCCCTGTGGTACCCCACTAGCAACAGTAACCCACTCAGAATATGTACCATTAATAACCACCCTCTGTTTCCTATCACTGAGCCAGTTACTTACCCACATACACACATTCTCCCCCAGCCCAAGCATTCTCATTTTATGTACCAGCCTTTTATGTGGCACCGTATCAAATGCTTTGGAAAAATCAAGATATACGACATCCAGCGATTCACCCCGATCCAGTCTTGAGCTCACCTCCTCATAAAAGCTGATCAGGTTAGTTTGTCAGGACCGATCCCTTGTAAACCCATGCTGATATGGAGTCATACACTTATTTTCATTGAGATACTCCAAAATAGCATCTCTTAGGAAACCCTCAAACAGTTTACACACAACAGAAGTTAAACTAACAGGCCTATAATTCCCCGGGTCACTTTTTGTCCCCTTTTTGAATATTGGCACAACATTTGCTATGCGCCAGTCCTGGGGAACAGACCCGGTCACTATAGAGTCCTTGAATATTAGAAATAGGGGTCTGTCTATTACATTACTTAACTCCCTTAGAACGCGGGGGTGAATGCCATCTGGACCTGGTGATTTGTCTATTTTGATTTTTTTTAGGCGGCACTGCACTTCTTCCTGGGTTAGACAGGCGACATGTACTGGGGCAGTTATCTCATCCTGCTGTATATTACCTGGCATTTCATTTTCCTCTGTGAATACAGCAGAGAAGAATATATTTAATAGATTAGCTTTTTCCTGATCCCCGTCTATAACTTCTCCCTCATTACTTTTTAAGGGGCCAACGCTTTCATTTTTAACCTTTTTACTATTTATATAGTTAAAGAACATTTTGGGGTTTGTCTTACTCTCTTTGGCAATGAGTCTTTCTGTCTCCACTTTTGCTGCTTTTATCTGATTTTTACATATTTTATTTTTTTCCCGATAGCTTTTTAGTGCTTCCTCACTGCCTTCCTGTTTTAGTAGCCTAAATGCCTTTTTTTTGCCATTTATTACCCCCTTTACATTTTTATTTATCCACATTGGTTTTCTCTTGTTCCTGACTCTTTTATTCCCATACGGTATGTACCTTTCACAGTGAGAATTTAAGATATCCTTAAAAATCTCCCATTGAGTGTCTGTACTCTTGTTTTTGAGGACATTTTCCCAATTTACAGTGTTAAGGGCTTCTCTTAGTTGATCAAACTTTGCCTTCCTAAAGTTCATGGTTCTTGTGGCTCCTCTAAGAGTTCCCTTATTGAAGGACAAGTTATAATGTATCATATTGTGATCACTATTTCCTAGATGCCCCCTGACCTGCACATTAGTTACTCTGTCAGGTCTGTTGGTTAATATTAAGTCCAGTAGGGCGCCCCCTCTGGTCGGGTCCTGTACCATTTGGGACAGATAATTATCCTTACTTATAGTCAGAAACCGGTTTCCTTTATGAGATTCACAGGTCTCTGTTTCCCAGTTTATGTCGGGATAGTTAAAGTCCCCCATAATAACCACCTCGTTGTGATTTGCTGCCTTGTTTATTTGCTTTAATAATTGATCTTCTGCTGCTTCCATTATATTTGGTGGCTTATAGCAAACCCCGATCAGTATTTTATTATTTTTCTTTCCATATATTTCTACCCATAATGACTCCACATTATCATTTCCCTCACATATATTCTCCCGCAGTGTGGCCTTTAGGCTGGACTTTACATAAAGGCAAACTCCTCCCCCTTTTCGTTTTTTTCGATCCTTCCTGAATAGACTATAACCCTGTATGTTAACCGCCCAGTCATAGCTATCATCCAACCATGTCTCTGTTATACCCACTATGTCATAGTTTTCTTCAGACATTATTAACTCCAGTTCGTCAGTTTTATTGGTCAGACTTCTGGCATTAGTAAGCATACAATTTAGAGGTGTATGGTTTTTTTCCCTATGAAGCCTATCCCTATTGACTATTCTAACCCCTCCCTCCGCTCCACCCCCAGGTACATTTATAAGCCCCAGCTTTCTATCTACACTATCTTCCCCTTCTATATTGTAGTTTCCCTCCCCCCCTTTACCTAGTTTAAACACTCCTCCACCCTTCTGGCCATCTTCTCCCCGAGCACAGCTGCACCCTCCCCATTGAGGTGCAGCCCGTCCCTACCGTAGAGCCTGTATCCGACAGAGAAGTCGGCCCAGTTCTCCATGAACCCAAACCCCTCCTTCCTACACCAGCTTCTGAGCCACTTGTTTAGCTCCCTAATCTCCCGCTGCCTCTCTGGTGTGGCACGTGGTACAGGTAATATTTCAGAAAATACTACCTTGGAGGTCCTTGCCTTAAGCTTGCTACCTAAGTCCCTGAAATCATTTTTAAGGACACTCCGCCTACCTCTCACTTTGTCATTGGTGCCAATGTGCACCATGACTGCTGGGTCTTCTCCAGCCCCCCCCAGTAATCTGTCAACCCGATCCGCGATGTGCCGAACGCGAGCGCCAGGCAGACAACACACTGTTCGGCGATCCCGGTCTTTGTGACAGATCGCCCTGTCTGTCCCCCTAATAATTGAGTCCCCCACTACCAGCACCTGTCTGGCCTGCCCTGCGCTCCTCCTTCCCTCCTTACTGGAGCAGACACCCCTCTGGTGGTCAGAGGCAGTGACTTGCTGCAGTACTGCTAACTCTGAACTAACATCCCCCTCATCTGCCAACCGGGCAAACTTGTTGGGGTGTGCTAGATCAGGACTAGCCTCCCTGGCGCTTTTCCCCCTACCCCGCCTTCTAACTGTAACCCAGCTAGCTGCCTGACTGTCCTGTACCTCCATCCCGCTATCCTCCCCCACCTCTACCCCCGAGAGAGCTTGCTCAGTGAGCAGCAGACTCCTCTCCAAGTTGTCAATAGATCTCAGTGTTGCCAGTTGCTCCTCTAGACTCAGGATTTGTGCTTCCAAATGAGCAACCCGCACACATCTCGCACAGCAATATGCACCCTCGAAGCGCTGATCAAGGATTGCATACATTGAGCAAGATGTACACCTGACCGCATTGTCAAACATGGAGGACATCTTGGCAATGGGGATAGCTCAAATAACTGGCAAAAACAGACAGTAAGGTGCAATATATATATATATATATATATATATAATTATATGGAATCACAAGGATTTATACTTTACCCTCCTTCTTGCTTTTTAACTCCTTCTTTGCTTGTAACTCCTCACTTAGAGATGTCACTTAGGAGATTCGCCCCAGCTCAGGATTCGCTTGTGTGTCCAAGCTAAATGCAACTGCAAAAGCCAAGCAGAACTCACAGAGACTTAATTACTTAATTAGCAACACACCTGAAATAGCCCTTACCCCTTTTTTTTGCTTTTTTCAACAAAACTTTACACTGAACACAACACAAACAAACACAGTGCTCCCCCTTGCAATAGTAATGAATATACTCTCCTTCTTTGCTTGTAACTCACAGAGACTTCCTATTCTGGCCATAGCGTCAGAGCGCCGGAACTAAAACGGTTTCCACCGTAAAGTGCTGAACACAGGGAGAAGGTACCGGGTATCTCTAATAAGGTGCATAGACGACTCAGCACCTGCAGCGTGTAGGGGAGAACAAAAAACAAATAATAAAGAGAACATCAGCCAAATAGAAGTTGAGAAGAGGGATCTGCCAGGAACTGGGACCAGTAGAACCAGGTATGACAATGCCGCTCGCTAAGACTATCAGACCTGGCCACCAGCTCCTCCATTTCCCGAACATGTTCAACCCGCAACACCCATTCCCGTATAGAGGGCGGAGACGACGCACCCCAATGAAGGGGAATCAGAGCTTTAGCTTCATTCAGAAGGTGCCGAACCACCGAGCGCCGATACACAGAGACGGGTCGGGAGGGAACCATTTCTATAATCAAATAGTTTTCCAGATTAGAATGTAAAGAGCAATCAGTTGGCCTTTCCTAAACTCTTTTAAATCTTTCCAGTGTTGGGATTATTGGTTTAAAATACTTGAAGAGTTGTGTTTTGACCATATAAGTGCAATTACTGTTTCTTAGCTAGTGTTTTTACATTTACACATATACCGTTCCCCTCCGACCGTGCCATGATTGCTGTATATATGTAATAGGGGGATTCCTAGAGATGTCAAACAAACACAGCGGAGAAGATAGAGCTAGTTGAAATCTCCTCTTATGAAGACTAGATAGAATAGGCAGGGGGGGGCGTGGCCGACCGTTGGAGAAGATGGCTGCTTGAGGGCTGAGCTCCGTCGGTCCCCCGGTATTATTAGCTCTTTTTAGCAATAATTTGCGGTATGGTGCGTAATAGACGACACTCTTCCACCCCTTCGGGGCCTGGGGAAGGTACCGGGTCCTCTGCGGCCTCCCTTCGGGAGTATTTTCGCACCCCGGCGGTGCTGGCCTCGCAGGCGCTTGGAGACCACGTGGAGACTTCGCCCGAGGATTCCCGTGATTCCGAGGACAGACATGATGACACGGGAATACCAGCGGTACCTACCTGTTCGGCGGATGTTCGCCAGCTTTTTTCCTCGGCTCCGTGGAAGGCGGACTTCAGCACGTTGCTGTCGGAGCTGAAACACACTGTGACCGATGCTGTGGCGGGCCTTCGTGCTGACCTTGAGGGTTTAGACCGTCGTCTTTCGCTCCGGGAGGAGGAATCCGCTCAGCAGGCTCAGAGGATATCTGCCTTGGAGTCCGCTTCTGCCCACCATGCCTACTATTTGGCCGAGTATCGGAGGAGATTGGAGGACCTTGATAATAGGGGCCGACGCCATAATGTGCGCATTCGGGGCCTTCCTGAGGAGACTACACATGCTCCTGAGGATGTGGGAGGTCTGGTGGTCCGTCTATTCAACAGCCTCTTGGGAAGACCTCCCGAAACTGTGATTTCTTTGGACCGTGCCCACAGGGCCCTGCGACCTAGGGGTTCCCCGACGGCACCACCGCGGGATATCATCTGTTGTGTTACAGATTTCCAGCTGAAAGAGCTGATCATGCGACGTGCGAGGGAGGTGGGATCCTGGAATTATAATGGCTCTACGGTCGCCCTGTTTCAGGACCTCTCTGATATTATGCTCCAGAATCGTAGGGTGCTGCGCCCTCTTACAACCGAGCTCCGGAGCCGTGGCATTCCCTATCATTGGGGATTTCCCTTTAGCCTGAATGTGCGCTCTGGTGGTTCTACTTACTCGCTCCGCTTCCATCGGGAGTTGTCGTCGTTCCTCCGAGATCTTCACCTACCTGCACTTCGGCTCCCAGATTGGAACTTACCTGCTGTCCCGGCGTCGTTCCGTGCTGGTGGTACACTGTGGTTCTGCTGTTCTGGAACTTCCAGTGTATCCTCTTCCAGCTGACGCCCTGGGTGTTTTTTTTGTTTGGAGGGTGGGGATTGGTTTTTCCCCCTCCTCGCTGTTTCTTTGTTTGTTCAGTTGTGTCTATTCCCTTTCATTGTCTTCGTCTCCCTCTCCTGGTCGTTGTCTCTCCCTCCCTCCCCTTCCTTGTTTGTCTGTCTCTTTGTCTGGTTGTCGGTTTGCTGTGTCCCTTCTCCCCTGTATATCTTGTTTTTGTCTTCGTTTTCCTGTGTCTGTCTCTCTTTCTCCCCCCCTTCTCCCCCCCCCTTTTTTGTATTTTTTTTTTTTTTTTTTTTGTTCTCCTCCTCTCCCTTTTCCCTTCTCTTTTTCCCTTGGGGGTTCTGATTTGAGCTTTAGGGGACGATCTCCCTCCCATTGCTCTCGCCCTATATTATGGCTTCTCGACCTGCCGATCTTGTTGTGCTCTCGATCAATGCCAAGGGGCTTAATGTCCCTGAGAAACGTTCCATTCTGCTTAGAGATTTAAAGCGTCAGCGTGCTTCGGTTGCGTTTATTCAGGAGACTCATTTTAGGGGCGGATTTTATCCTCATTTGAGGTCACGAGATTACCCTGTTGCCTATTTCAGTAACAATCCACAATCTAAATCGAAAGGGGTAGCTATTTTGTTTGCTACTCATGTCCCGCTTGCTGATGTCACCCATTTAGCGGATTCGGAGGGGAGATTCCTCTTTGTGAAGGGAAGATTAGCTGATACCTGGTACACGTTTGCTAATGTCTATGTTCCTAATACTGGACAGCACTTGTGGCTTTCTAGGACGTTTCGAGCCCTGCGCCGCTTTCAGGAAGGGCTGCTCATTTTCGGTGGGGATATTAATGTAGCTCTATCTCCTCGCTTGGATACGTCCGCGGGGGTGTCTCAGACCCCCTCTCATGTCTTGAAGCGTATCCATTCTTTGCTCACGTCCGAGCAATTGGTGGATTGTTGGAGAGCTCTTCACCCTTCTGATAAGGATTTCAGCTTTTACTCTGCTCCGCACAACAGGTATTCTCGCATTGACTGTCTGTTCGTTACTCACTATACCCTTCCTCTCCTGCTTGCTTCTGCCTATGGTCCCATTACGTGGTCTGACCATGCTCCCCTGTCTTTGACGCTGAAATCTCCCCTGTCTCGACCTACCCAGAGCTCTTGGCGATTGAACGAGTCTCTGCTCACTGATACCCTTGCCTCGGAGGATACTGCCGAGACTTTACGCAATTATTTTTTGTCCAATGTGACTCCCGATCTGCCTCTTCCTACAATCTGGGAAGCTCATAAATGTGTTGTCCGTGGTCAGCTTATTAAATTGGGGGCTGCTAGGAAAAGAGCTCATGCTCAAAAGCTTAGCGATCTATATTTGCAGATAGAGAGTTTGGAGAGGGTACATAAGGACACGATGATAGCTGCTGATTTTGCGCGTCTACTTGCGCTTCGCGCGGAACTCGCTGATATTCTTAATGCCCAAGCACAGAGGTCTTTTGTTCGTCTTAAGGCCCTTTTCTATGAACACGGGAACAAGCCGGGGAAATATTTAGCCCGCGCTTTGCGCAAGAGGAGGCAACTCTCCTATGTATCCAGGATTCGCTCCGCTGGGGGTGTCTTGCGATACCTGCCGTCTGAAATAGCGCACGACTTTGTAGCCTTCTATTCTAACCTCTACAACCACTCCCCTACACACGACTCTTCTGGTGATTCGGAGACTCGTCGATTGGCTATTGCTCGCTATTTATCCCGTTTTTTACCTCGTCGTCTGCCCAAATCAGACTCTGCGCAGTTGGAGGTGCTGATCTCTCTGGACGAGTTGTCTAGGGCGATCAAGCTTTCTAAATCGGGGAAATGTCCGGGTCCCGATGGTCTTTCTCTGGCTTATTATAAAAAGTTTTTTGATATTTTGGGTCCCCATTTGGTCTCTGTGTTTAATTCTATTCTGAAGGGGGAATGCTTCCATCCCCATACTTTGGCAGCCACGGTAGCTGTGGTCCCAAAGGAGGGGAGGGATGTTGATCTTTGCGGTAGCTACAGGCCTATCTCCCTGTTGAATGTGGATATAAAACTGTTTTCCAAAATACTGGCTTTGCGACTGGGTAGATTCCTCCCGGCTTTGATCCATCCTGATCAGTCAGGCTTTGTGCCTGGTAGGGAATGCAGGGATGGGACTATCCGTGCGATAAATCTCATCCACTTGGTTCAGCGTTCTGGGTTCCGGTCTATTTTGCTTTCTACAGATGCCGAGAAAGCTTTTGACCGGCTTGACGGGATGTTTATGCTCGCGGTGCTTCGGGAGGTAGGTCTTGGTCCTAATATGATGGGTTGGGTCTCTGCTCTGTACTCTCGACCTTCTGCCAGGGTTCGTATTAACGGTGCTCTTTCCCCCTCGTTCCCTATCTCCAACGGCACTAGGCAGGGTTGCCCGCTTTCCCCACTGCTCTTTGTCCTTTCCCTGGAACCCTTTTTAGAGGCGGTGCGTCTTAACCCGGATATTTCAGGGGTTGTATGTGGTGGTATACAGCATAAGACGGTGGCTTTTGCGGAAGACATGTTATTTGCGCTTACGACTCCCCGCGTCTCGCTTCCCGTGCTCCTCGAGGAATTTCGGCTTTATGGTAGTCTCTCTAATTTAAAAATTAACATTTAACATTGAACATTTCCTTGCCTAGAGCGGAGGTGGAATCTTTGACCTCCTCCTTCCCATTCCGTTGGTGCGCTCAGGCTCTGCGACACCTGGGGGTCTGGGTTGACTGCGGACCTCTCTCTTTTGTATCGGTTTAATTTCCCTCCGCTGCTTGATGCGATTCGCACAGACCTTCGCACATGGGGATCCTTGGTTATCTCTTGGGTTGGTAGGGTTAATGCCCTTAAAATGAATGTTCTTCCCCGCATATTATATCTTTTGCAGGCCTTACCTATAGTTCTACCGAGGACCTTTTTCTCGGTGGTGCGCTCGTTGTTCCTGTCCTTTATTTGGGCTAAGAAATCCCCTAGATTGGCCATGGCGTTATTGCAGAGACCTAAAGTGCAGGGTGGTCTGGGGCTGCCTTGCATCCGTACTTATTATTTTGCTTGCCATCTCTTGCGGTCTTTAGAATGGACGTTCCGCCCTTCACATAAGTTGTGGATACCTTTGGAGGCGGGCTCTTGTCTGGTGCCGATCCAGGCACTTACCTGGTTGG
This sequence comes from Sceloporus occidentalis, assembly GCA_023333645.1. NCBI lineage: Eukaryota > Metazoa > Chordata > Lepidosauria > Squamata > Phrynosomatidae > Sceloporus > Sceloporus occidentalis. The sequence continues at coordinate 73,570 of JALMGF010000247.1, forward strand.
CTCCATGGGTGGCTCGGCGGCAGGTCGAGGGCAATCCCTTTGTGTTGGCCACCTTGCGAGTCTTACACGCTGTTTCTCGCAAGGGTCGGACGCTGACTTACCCTTCCCCATGACTCCTCTTCGTGGTAATCCGGACTTCCCCCGGGTGTTTCTGGAGGTGCTTTTTTGGGGTCCCCGTCACATGAGTCTCCTGCGCTGGGCTCCTTTATGCAGGGGCATAAACTTCGGCCCCTATCTGTCCTTCTCCCTGGGGTTACCCCTACAGCTCTTCAGGTTCTCCAGTACCTGCAGCTGAGAGATTATGTTGCTTCCATTCCGCAGAAACATCACCTTGTTAGGGACCTTACCCCCTTTGAGGCTTTGCACTCGAGAGATGACCTGCCTCCCCACGGCATTTCTTTGTTGTATCAGCTACTGTTGTGCGTCAATGATTCCTCTCTGCCAGCGTATGTGGGTAAATGGGAAACAGAACTTGCTATCTCGCTTACTGTGGAGCAGTGGGGTAAGATATTTGCCTTGACACATGGCTGTTCCCTCGGCTCTAGGTCCCAGGAGATGTCCTTCAAATTTTTATCGCGCTGGTATCGCACACCGGTTAGGTTACATGCTATGTTCCCAGAGAGCTCTAATAAGTGCTGGAGATGTGGGCGATCGCTGGGGACAGTGCTTCATGTCTGGTGGGAATGTCCTCTACTTGTTCCTTTTTGGGACGCTATCCGTGGTCTCCTTCCCCGTTTCACGGATTCCCCGCCTCCTTTCGCCCCCGCTAACTATTTACTACACCTTACTTCTCAACCCATTTCCGTGTATCGGCGCTCGGTAGTTCGACATCTGCTGAATGAAGCTAAAGCTCTGATTCCCCTCCATTGGGGTGAGTCATCTCCGCCCGCCATACGGGAATGGGTGATGCGGGTTGAACATGTTCGTGAAATGGAAGAGCTAGTGGCCAGGTCCGAGGGTCTTAGTGAGCGACACTGTCGCACCTGGTTTTACTGGTCCCAGTTCCTGGCGGATCCCTCCTCTAGGCTGCTGTTTGGCTGATGTTCTCTTTCTTAGTCTCAGAGCTGCTCTCTCTTGCGTCATTCTTGAGAGTTATGCTGTTATGTTTCATGTCATTCTTCTGCGCATTGTATTACGCATTTCCCTGCTGTGCAGGGATTTTTGTGATCTCTTATTGCTCTCATCAGAGATGTACACCCCCCCCTTTTTTTTTTTTTTTTGTTCCCTCATTTTTCCCTTCTGTATTGTATATTTGTTGTAAAACAATAAACTTTGATTTATTAAAAAAAAAAAAAAGAATAGGCAGTTAATAAGAGGCAGAATGAAAGATCATGCTCGATCTGTATTTGCTTGACTAAACATATGTAACCCCTCTATATGTCTAAGTATGTATGTTATTTATTCTTGTAATCCTTTTTATCTTTTTTGTATTTTGTTAATAAAAGAAAATAAATCCAAAGTCTTGTAAAATAAAATAAAAAAATAAAATGTTTTTTTTTAACCACAACATCCGGTACTTGTAACTGTGAGGCCATAGTTACATAGACATGCGTCCATCAAGTTCAGCCTTTACCATAGCTGTTAATTTATTGCTGTTGATCCAAAAGAAGGCAAAAAACCCAGTTGTGGCTCTTTCCAATATTACACAAACTAGGGGAAAAAAAATTTCTCGCCCCCAGAATGGCAGTCAGATCTCTCCTTGGGTCAAGAACCTGTTTCCCCATAATTTAAAAATTATATCCCTGAATATTATGTTTTTGCAAGTATTCATCCAGTTGTTGATAAAACTACCTCTGCAGGGAGAGCATTCCACATCCTTATTGTCCTTACTGTAAAAAAAAACCTTTCCTTTGCCTTAGACTATATCTCCTCTCTTCCAGTTTAAATGCGTGTCCACGTATCCTATGCATAGTCCTGTTCATGAATAGATTTCCACACAATGATTTGTATTGGCCCCGAATATATTTATATAATGCTATCATATCGCCTTCTGAGGCGCCGTTTTTCTAAAGTTAACAGATTTAAATTAATTAACATTTCTTCATAACTAAAGTGTTGCATTCCATCGGGTGCCTCTGCTATAATATCCTTCTTTAGTAGAGGTACCCAAAATTGCATAGCATGTTCAAGGTCTGGTCTTACCATTGATTTAGAAAGAGACAAAATTATATTTTTATCCCGCGAATTGAAGCCCCCTTTTTTTTCAAATAAAATTTTATTGAGATCCGAGATTGTAGCACAATATTGTTAGAACATTGCCATACAGCATTAGAAAAACAGTGCATCATAGCATATGACACAGATTAGAAGTATAGATATATAAAGTAACACGTATTTCATGAAGCCCCTTTTTTATGACAATACCTTACTGGCCTTAGCAACTGCTGACTGACGTTGCACATTGTTTCCTAGTTTGTTGTCTAACAATTCCCAAATCTTTCTCATATGTTGTTATCCCTAATTCACTACCACTTAGGGTGTAAGTTGCTTGTGCATTCCTTACCCCGAAGTGCATAACTTTGCATTTATCTATATTAAACTTCATCTGCCATTTGTGTGCCCAGTCCCCCTGTCTATCTAAATCCATCTGCAGCTGTCACATACCTGGCTGCCGGTGCCTCTGGGTCCTCGGACCGGCAGCCGCCGAGGAGAAGAGGGAGACCTCCCACCGTGCCGCGGCAGCCGCAACCACAGCGGAGAAGAGGGAGACCCCACGCCTTACCGCAGCAGCTGCAACAGCCGCGGAAAAGAGGGAGACCTCCTGCCTCGGCACAGCAGCCTCAGCCGCCACGGAGAAGGGGGAGACCTCCCGTCTTACCGCAGCAGCCGCAAGCGCCGAGGAAGAGAGGGAGACCTCCCGCCTCTGCGAGACAGCCTCCGCCGCCGCGAGGAAGGGGAAGACCTCGCAACTCCACACGTCAGCCGTCCACTGCTGGAGCCAGGTCCGGTCCTGCTGCGTGCACGCGGTCCTCTACCGCTCCTTTTAGGATTTTACGATCTTGCCAATCCCAGGATGGCCGCGAACCGGAAGTGACATAACGGCACTTTGAATTTTTGGTGGGAATTCGTTAATTGATGCCTGGACTTCCTCTGCCTATTTAAGAACCTCAGAAACCTTCCAGCTTTGCCTTCTGATGGTTGTACCTATCTTGCATAGTGTCTTCTCAGTACGCGTTCCCGTTGATTTCCCGTTACCGACCCGGCTTGTTCCTGTTTCCGATTTCCTGGAGTTTGACTCTGGCTTTCCTCACGACGATCCTGACTTCTGGCTTCCTGACCTCGGCTTACCCTGCAACGATCCTGACTTCTGGCTTCCTGACCTTGGCTTGCTCATTGGCTATTCTGTACTGGACTTTGGTGTTCTGTCTATTGAACTTGCATACGCTGCTCTACCTGATTACAGGTTCTACTTTACGCTGTGCGTGACAGAATCAGAAGGCCAATATGAGACCTGCATCGGTAGGACAGCAGAGCTCCACGGAGGATTGTTTGGATGGGATGGATCACCGTCTGGATCAGTTTGCCCAAGCTCTCCAGACGTTGTTGCAACGCACCGACCCAGCGCTACAAGGTCCTCCGGCAACTGCGGTTCATCCACCACCGCCTGCACCTATTCATTCTGTGCCCGCTCATCTACCTCCCCCCCAACGTTATGATGGCGAGCCAGCAGCATGCAGAGGGTTCCTGAACCAGTGCGAGATACATTTTGAACTTTCGCCTTCCCTACTGAACGGGCTAAGGTGGGCTATGTAATTTCGTTACTAACGGGCAAAGCACTGGCTTGGGCCTCTCCACTATGGGAAAGAAATGCTCCTCCATTTCGGTCCTACTCGGAATTCGTCTCAAGTCTGCGTTCGGTGTTTGACGTTCCTGGAAGGAGGAGTACGGCATCCGCATCCCTGTTCTCTATCCGCCAAGGTTCCCGTTCTCTTCAGGAGTATTCCATCGAATGCCGCACCCTGATGGCGGAGGTCAACTGGACCAATGAGGCTCTAGTCGCCGCATTCCTGAATGGACTATCTGAATCCCTCAAGGATGAGATCGCGGCTAGAGACCTTCCTACGGACCTGGATGCGGTAATACAGTACGTCTCCCAGGTGGACTTGCGTCTTCCTGAAAGACAAGCTCAATGTGAGAGCCTGAGACGACAGGAGAGGGGAGTGAGGGACACTGTACGTCATTTTTCCCAAGTTCCGTCCTCATCCACTTTGTCAGATTCTGCGGAGGAACCTATGCAGCTGGGGACAGCTAGACTCTCTGAGCATGAGAAGAGCAGGAGGAGAAGAGAAGGATTATGCCTGTATTGTGGTCTGTCGGGGCATTTTCTCAAGAACTGTTCTAAGAGGCCGGGAAACGCCCGCACCTAGGTAGGCTGAGGGGACCTACTATAGGTGTGATTAGACCATCCCCTGAAACCAAGATCACCCGCATGACTGTTCCTAGTCTGCTCTAGGTGTTCCGTGAACACCATGGCCTTTCTGGATTCCGGAGCCGCCGGCAACTTTATTGACTCTGAGTTTTGTAGCCGGTTTCTGGTCCCCACCCTCCCCCTACCCAATCCGTTATGCGTGGAGGCTATCGACGGGAGGCCTCTTCTTCAAGAGCACATAACTCTTCACATGACTCCACTTACCCTCTCTGTGGGAGTGGTTCACAGCGAACTGTTGCAGCTGTTGCTCATCCGTTCCCCATCTGTTCCGATTATATTGGGGTATCCTTGGCTGCGTAGTCACAACCCCTCTATTGACTGGCGTACCAACCAAATTACGGCTTGGAGCAGTTCCTGCAAGGATCATTGCCTTTCACCCCTGAGGACTACGTCAGTGACACTGAACTCCATCGGGACTTCGCTTCTGCCTGAGCCGTATCGGTGTTTCGCGGACGTTTTCGACAAGAAGGAGGCGGAGAAACTACTTCCGCACCGACCATATGACTGTCCCATCGATCTGCTGGTACCATGCCACCCAGAGGTCGGGTTTATCCGCTCTCTGTTCCTGAAACTAAAGCCATGGAGTCGTATATTGAGGAGAATCTTCATCTGGGATTTATTCGCTGATCTACGTCGCAGGAGCAGGATTTTTTTTTGTAAGGAAGAAGAATGGAGAGCTTCGCCCATGCATCGACTACAGGGGCCTTAACAGAATTACAAGACGTAACACGTACCCCATTCCATTGATCTCTGAACTGTTTGACCGTTTGCGCGGAGCTACCATCTATACCAAGCTGGATCTTCGGGGGGCCTACAACCTTGTTAGAATTCGTGCCGACGATGAGTGGAAGACGGCTTTTAATACACGGTCGGGACATTACGAGTATACAGTGATGCCTTTCGGGTTATGCAATGCGCCAGCTGTTTTCCAGGAGTTCATCAACGACTGTCTCAGAGACTTCCTGCAACAGTTTGTCGTGGTGTATTTAGATGACATTTTGATTTATTCTTTGGATCTCTCGACTCATCGCACGCAGGTAGCTAAAGTGCTACACCGACTACGGCAACATGGGCTCTACGCCAAGCTGGAGAAATGTGATTTTGAGGTCCGCAAGGTCATGTTTTTGGGGTATGTCATTTCCCCAGAGGGATTTGAGATGGACCCTTCCAAAGTACAGGCTGTCAAGGACTGGCCGCAGCCTGTGGGTCTGAAACCGTTACAACGCTTTCTGGGGTTTGCCAACTATCAGAGACTATTCTAAGATTGCTGCTCCTCTGACGGCCCTGACCAAGAAAGGGGCCAATACCATCGAATGGCCACCCGCTGCCATCTCCGCTTTTGACCAGTTGAGGGAGAGGTTTACTACTGCTCCGGTATTGCGACATCCGGATCCCCTTTTACCGTTTGTCCTGGAGGTGGATGCATCAGAGACGGGCGTGGGGGCTGTCCTATCCCAGAGGGCCTCGTATAGTGGGCCACTACACCCGTGTGGTTTTTTCTCCAGGAGATTTTCTTCTGCGGAGAAAAATTATGACATCGGCAACAAGGAACTGTTGGCGGTTATACTTGCCCTGGAGGAGTGGCGACATCTGCTGGAGGGGGTACAAGTTCCTACCTTGATCTTAACGGATCATAAGAACCTACAGTACATCGAGACCACAAAATGTCTCCATCCTCGGCAAGCAAGATGGTCCTTGTTCCTGTCACGATTTCCCTTTGTTTTGACCTACCGTCCAGGATCCAAGAATATCAAAGCTGATGCTCTCTCACGCATGCACACGTTTCCTGAAGAGGAGTGTCACGAACCCGAGGCGATCGATCCTGCGACCAAGGTCATGGCTGCTATCCGACTTACCTGTCGTACTCCCCTGTTGGATCGTATTGCCAGTATGCAGACTCAAGCTCCGGTGTCTCTACCTGTTGGCAAGTTGTTTGTTCCTGTTCGTTTCCGGTCTCGAGTCCTCCGTCTTTCTCATGGTTCCAGGATGGCGGGACATCCGGGAATTACACGCACTAAGGACACTCCTGTACCAAGTGTGCAGCTAACAAGTCTTCCAAGAGACTGCCTGCTGGCCTGTTGCATCCTCTGCCTCTTCCTTTGACTCCGTGGACGCACATAGCCATGGACTTTATTGTGGACTTACCGAACTCCAGAGGTCATACTGTTATCCTTATGGTTGTTGATCGCTTTTCCAAGATGGCTCATATGATCCCGTTGAAAAAATTGCCCTCTGCTGCCATGTTGGCCGAAGTTTTTATACGCGAGATCGTCCGTCTCCATGGATTACCCACCGAGATTGTCTCCGACCGAGGTTCACAATTCGTAGCACGCTTCTGGCGTGAATTCACTAAGGCCTTGGGTATTACTCTGGCATTCTCGTCCGCGTATCATCCACAGTCCAACGGAGCAGCGGAGAGGGCTAATCAACACTTGGAACAGTATTTACGCCTGTTTGTCAATAACCACCAGGACAATTGGGTTAATCTGCTACCTTTCGCTGAGTTTGCCCGTAACAACTCCGTACAGGAGTCCACAGGAGTGTCGTCTTTCTTCTGTTTGTATGGTCTGCATCCACAGTCCTTTCCCGAAACGTTTCCTGCCTCTGCGGTTCCTGAATTACAGGAGAGATTGGCTACCATACGGTCCACGTGGTCTTCAGTACTAGAGGCATTTCAATAGGCGGGCAGGCGTCAGGAGCATTAGGCAAACAAAAGACGCTCCAGTGCTCCTGCGTATTTGCCTGGAGAGAGGGTCTGGTTGTCTACCCGGTATCTCAACCTCAGGGTTCCTTCCATGAAATTGGCTCCACGTTTTATTGGTCCTTTTCCTATCATTCGCCGGATCAATCCAGTAGTTTACGAACTTCTCTTACCTCGTACCCTTCGGATTCCTCGAGTCTTTCACGTCTCGCTTCTGAAGCCTCTGGTGTGCAATCGTTTTACTACCACAAGACCTCCTGCTGCGGGGACTTCTGGTGCAGATAAGGGCTGCAACTAACGATTATTTTAATAATCGATTAGTTGGCCGATTATTTTTTCTATTAATCGGATAAAAAAATGTAATTTTTTTTCAATTTAAAATAATGTAATAAAAAACGTACAATTTACACTTTCATCTCTTTATCACAATGGCCTCTCTCTATTCACCTTCTTATTTTACTGACATAATAATAAAAGCTACAAGAACCCAAACACAGTGTTTCTCAAACTAGGTTTTAATACAAAGTTATTAGTAAATATTAATTCATATGTTAACTATTTTTCATATTTAATAAAAACTATGAGAAAAAAGCCTTGTTTAAATTTTTTTTATTTACCAAACTGCCCCCGGTTATGCACATCTGACCCCCAGCTTGCCACTCTGCCCCCATATATGCCTTATACCTCTTATATGCCAGTGATATGCAACTGAGCCCCCTGATATACCTTTTACCCCCAGATATGTTTTATGCCCCCCTGATATGCCTAATATCGATATGCCTTATACCTCCTATATGCCACTGAGCCCCCTGATATACCTTTTACCCCAGATATGTTTTATGCCCCCCTGATATGCCTAATATCGATATGCCTTATACCCCCTTTATGCCCTGAAATTCATAATACCCCCCATACACCACTATAACTCACCCATACACCACTCTGGCTCCTCCCCCTCCCATACACCACTCTGACTCCTCCCCCTCCCATACACCACTCTGGCTCCTCCCCTCCCATACACCACTCTGGCTCCTCCCCCTCCCATATACCACTTTGGCTCCTCCCCTCCCATACAGCACTTTGGCTCCTCCCATACACCACATTGGCTCCTCCCCTCCCATACTCCACTCTGCCTCCTCCCCCTCCCATACATCACTTTGCCTCCTCCCCCTCCCATATACCACTTTGCCCCCTCCCATACACCACTCTGCCTCCTCCCCCTCCCATACATCACTTTGGCTCCTCCCCCTCCCATACATCACTTTGCCTCCTCCCCCCTCCCATACTCCACTCTGCCTCCTCCCCCCTCCCATACTCCACTCTGCCTCCTGTCAGCCACGGAGGTTCACAAGACACCAGGGAGCCGGGTAGAGAGAAAGAGTGCTGTATGGGATGGGGAGGAGCCAGAGTGGTGTATGGGAGGGTGGCTCCCATACACCCCTCTGGCACCTCCCCCTCCCATACACCGCTCTGCTTCTCTACCTGGCTCCGTTACTAACAGGAAGGTGAGTAACGGAGGCTGTCTGTGCGATGCAGACCCCCACCGGCTGACAGGATGATCCTCTGTCAGCCGGTGGGGGTCTAAACGATGCGCACAGACAGCCTCCGTTACTGCCCTTCACTTACGCTGAGGCTTCTATGAAGTCAGTAACGGAGCCGGGTAGAGAGGCAGAGTGATGTATGGGAGGGGGGAGGAGTCAGAGGGGTGTATGGGAGGGGGAGAGAGACGGAAGGGAGAGACCCGGCCGACAGTGAGGGGAATCCAGGTCCCCTGCAGCGTTGCGGGGGATCTGGATTCTAGTGTTATAATCCGATCTCTGTTTGAGGTCGGATTATAATTTTTATAATCGATAATGAAAATCGTTGACAACGATTTTCATTATCGATTTTATCGATTAGTTGTTTCAGCCCTAGTGCAGATCCACTTCGGCGTTGTCCTCAGATGATTCTGGCCACTCGCAGACAACAAGGGAGCGTGCAGTATCTGATCCACTGGAGAGGACTTGGTCCGGAGAGTCGTTCCTGGTTACCCGCTGCTCGTCAAAACGCTCCTCGTCTGGTATGGGTCTTCCTCGCCAGGAGACGTGTTGGTCTTGCCAAGGGTCGTCCGGTGGCCGCCCCTTCGAGGGGGGGTACTGTCACATACCTGGCTGCCGGTGCCTCTGGGTCCTCGGACGGGCAGCCGCCGAGGAGAAGAGGGAGACCTCCCACCGTGCCGCGGCAGCCGCAACCACCGCGGAGAAGAGGGAGACCCCCGCCTTACCGCAGCAGCTGCAACCGCCGCGAAAAAGAGGGAGACCTTCCGCCTCGGCACAGCAGCCTCAGCCGCCACGGAGAAGACCTCCCGCCTTACCGCAGCAGCCGCAACCGCCGAGGAGGAGAGGGAGACCTCCCGCCTCTGCGAGACAGCCTCCGCCGCCGCGAGGAAGGGGAAGACCTCGCAACTCCATACGTCAGCCGTCCACTGCTGGAGCCAGGTCCAGTCCTGCTGCGTGCACGCGGTCCTCTGCACGCCACCTAGTGGCGCCAGCCGGTACTACCGCTCCTTTTAGGATTTTACGATCTCGCCAATCCCAAGATGGCCGCGAACCGGAAGTGACGTAACGGCACTTTGAATTTTTGGCGGGAATTCATTAATTGATGCCTGGACTTCCTCTGCCTATTTAAGAACCTCAGAAACCTTCCAGCTTTGCCTTCTGATGGTTGTACCTATCTTGCATAGTGTCTTCTCAGTACGCGTTCCCGTTGATTTCCCGTTACCGACCCGGCTTGTTCCTGTTTCCGATTTCCTGGCGTTTGACTCTGGCTTTCCTCACGACGATCCTGACTTCTGGCTTCCTGACCTCGGCTTACCCTGCAACGATCCTGACTTCTGGCTTCCTGACCTTGGCTTGCTCATTGGCTATTCTGTACTGGACTTTGGTGTTCTGTCTATTGAACTTGCATACGCTGCTCTACCTGATTACAGGTTCTACTTTACGCTGTGCATGACAGCAGCAAAGTAATATCCTGCTCACATTGTATTAATTTACAGAGTTTAGTGTCATCTGCAAACATGGAAACATGAAGGTCATTTATAAATAAATTGAATAAAAATTAGTCCCCAGAACAGAACCCTGATGGACACCACTTACTACTTTTGTCCAGCTTGAAATGTACTATGTATAACAACTCTCTGTGCTCTATAACTAAGTCAATGTTCAACCCAAGAATAAGAATTTGCATCTAGACCAATTTCTTTCAGTTTGAATACTAACCTATTGTGTGGAACGGTGTCAAACGCCTTGGCAAAATCCAAGTAGATTACATCCACTGCAACACTCTGATCTACGCTTCTACTTACTTCTTCGTAGAATGTTGTTAATAACACCGTTCTTCCCAATGAATTCCTGAATATTATCCATTAATAGCCCTTCAAATCCTTTCCCAGCCACAGAAGTTAAGTTCCCAGGTCTGTAATTTTCAGGCAAAGAGTTTGAACCCTTTTTGAATATAGGAACCACATCTGCCTTCCTCTAATCCTCTGGTACAAATCCTGAAAGAAAAGAATCCCGGAAGATTAGAAACAGAGGTTCACTTATTTCCAGACTTGGCTCCTTAAGTACTCATGGGTGAATACCGACAGGCCCCCGGAGCTTTGTTGATATTAACTTCCTTCAGTTGCTGCAGCATCTTGTCCTGAGTCATCCAATCAAAATTTGTCTGCAAATGTTTTGCAATAGTCATTTGCATATCCATCGCCATTGGTTCCTCCTTAATATATACGGAGGAAAAATAGTTACTTAAAGTTTCTGCATTTTCCTGGTCCTCGTTAACAAACACTCCTATCCCTGTTTTTAGTGTACCTACACTTTCATTTTTTGTTTTTTTAAGAATTCATGTACTTAAAATAACTTTTGGGGCTGGTTTTGCTCTCTTTGGCTATCACTCTCGTTTTCTAGTTTAGCCAATCTAATCACATTTTTGAATGCATTATTGGCTTCCTTATATCATAAATAGAATGCCTCTGATTTGTCTGATGTAAATGCTTTAAAAGCCTTTTTCTTATTTTTAATTTCTTGGTTTACTAAACAACATTGGGTTCAATCTTATCTTATTGAAATTGGCCTTTTTTTTTAATTTTTTTTATTTTTTATTTATTTTTTGCTCGGCTAATGGCCTCACGGCCTCATTATGATATCATATTCTTTTGTATAATTTGAATATGATACTCTTTAACCGTGGTAGGGGGTTATTACCACGGGATACAGATGGACATTCTATAATTATTATAGTGAGACATGATTTTTTATTTTTAATTATATGTAACGTTTATGGTCTAAATGTTTATTGTGTGTTATTTGAGATGAGTAAGGAAGGAATCCCTAAGAACCAAAGAAATAAGGAATATGGTTAAGATTATATCTATAAATACCCAGGGTCTAAACTCTCCCAATAAGCGTTCAATGTTATTTGACTACATTAGAAAGGAAAAGGCTCAGATTGTGTTTTTACAGGAAACACATTGGAAACAGTTTGATTCTAAGAGATTTATCCCTAAGAAATTTAGCCACGTGTTTTCCTCTTCGCTAGAGACTGATAAGAAAAGAGGGGTGGCACTCCTCATTAGTGATGAGCTAGACATAAAGATTATTTACCATGAAGCAGATGCAGAAGCCAGAGTTTTAATAGTGATAGCCGAGATTCAAGGTGAAATATATACTCTGATAAACGTATACGCCCCCAATGGTTCTTCTAACTTATTCTTTAATAATCTTTTTCGGAAAATAGATAGATTAAAACAAGGTAACTTACTTTTGGTAGGGGATTTTAACCGTATAATGGATCCGATATTGGATAAAAAAATCTCTACAGGGAAGCTTCTAGATAAAAATATAAAATCACAGGCGGCTCAATTTAAGAAACTCATTAGAAGCTATGGACTTTCGGACCTCTGGCGGATATACCATCCCGAGGAGAAGGATTTTACATGTTTTTCTAAAACTTTTCTCTCTTATTCTAGAATCGATTTATTCTTAGGGGATGATGAAATGATTAGGAAAGTGAAAAAGGTGCTGATTCAGGAGATAACTTGGTCAGACCATAACGCGATAGTCCTTGATATCATTCCCCAAATTTTTAAGAAAAGGATAAATTGGCGTCTAAATGAAAATATATTACTTAAAAAGGAGAATAGAGAGTATATAGCGAAAATATCGGAGAATTATTTTCTTGAAAATGAGAGGGAAGAAGTCACCTCCTCTGTTATTTGGTGCGCATATAAATGCATAATTAGGGGACATATAATTAAACTTGGTTCTATTCTAAAAAAAGCTAGAGGGGAATCCTTAGCAGATCTTTATTTGAAATATTATAGACTCTCATATGAAAATAAACTTTTACCAACTTATGATAAAACTGAACAATTAAGTAAGATTCAAAATAAAATTAATGAGTTACTTATTGAGGAAAAGAATAAAAATTTATATTACTTAAAAACTAAATGGTATTATAAAAACAATAGAGCAGACACTTTATTGTCAAATAAATTAAAAGGTAAGAAACAATCTAATAGAATTAACAGGATTAGATCTAATGGAGAGTTATGTCTTACCCCTGAGAAAATTGGTGCTGCTTTTAATAATTACTATAAAAGTCTTTATAATTTAACAAGTAAAGAACAAAGTCATCCTCAGGACTATTTCCTAAATAGGAAACTCCCTAAAATCTCAGAAAAGCAATTAAGGTCTATTAATAGACCTATCAACATAGTAGAAGTTAAAAATGTGATAAAGGAATTACAAATTAATAAAACGCCTGGACCTGATGGATTCAGTAATAAATTCTATAAAATATACAAAGATCTCCTGGCAGTTAAACTTACAAAAACTTTTAATGAGGCAATAGAAAAGGGGATTTTTCCTCCGGATATGTTAAGAACTAATATAATTCCTATTTTAAAACCTAATAAAAACCCGGAGACCCTCTCCAACTATAGACCAATTTCGCTATTAAACAGTGATATTAAAATCTATGCGGCTATATTAGCAAAAAGATTAAAAGAAGTGATAGTGGATCTTATTCATAGAGATCAATCAGGTTTTGTACCAGGTAGATCATCTAAAAATAATATTAGGAGAGTTATAGATATCTTAGATGTCTCCCAACGACTAGGTAACCCCATTCTGGCCCTGTCATTGGACGCCGAAAAGGCTTTTGACAGGGTCAGATGGGATTTCTTAGGGAATACATTACAGGCATTTGGCTTTGATGGCAATATATTTCAAGCTATTATGGCCCTTTATACCTGTCCTTCTGCTAGGACGATTGGCCCAGGCATAGATGCAGAATGGTTCGAAATTAAGAACGGTACGAGACAGGGCTGCCCTTTATCACCGTTGCTATATATACTGACAATTGAGCCTCTTGCCTGTGATATTCGGGAAAATTGTGACATACACGGTTTTAGACTGGAAACATTGGAGTGTAAGATTACTCTATATGCGGATGATATCTTAGTTTTTATAGACCAACCAAGAAAGTCACTACCCGCGTTAATTAAAGTAATTGGAAATTATTCAAAATATTCAAATTATAAATTGAATCTTGAAAAAACTACTGCGCTTCCATGTAATATGAGTCAGGTGGAAATAAAGTTCCTTTTAGACAACTTCAATCTTTCATGGGCTAAAGATAGTTTAGAATATCTAGGTATTAAGATAACTCAGGATCCGACTAAAGTTATACAGACAAATTTTTTACCTCTTTTGAAATCTACAAATAAATCTTTAAAAGACTGGATGAAAAAAGAAATATCTTGGATAGGTAGAATTAATACAATTAGATCCTATATACTACCTAAATGGACTTACCTTTTCCAAATGCTACCATTAAAGATCCCTAAAATTTGGTTAGGAATGGTACAAACGGCTTTTAATAAGTTTATTTGGTATGGTAAGAAGCCAAGATTGAGTCTGTCACTCCTATCTAGGAAGACAAATAATGGGGGACTTGGAGTACCAGATATTAAGGATTACTATGAAGCCTGTATGACTATGCATGTGATGTCTGCTCAAATTAAAGATATAAATGAGGAAGTTTGGTATAAGATTGAGGAAATAACAACAGGTTTGAAAACCTTAGCGCTAGCCCCATGGTATATTCGAGAACCAGTTGATAAGTCTCAGGAGGCTATAGGATCATTGGTGGTTACAAATACCTTAGAGGTATGGAAAAAAGTTAGGAAGAAATTAACTTTATATAAGTTTATTGGGGATTTCCTTCCTCTGGAATTTTTAGAGTCCTCCATGGAGAATATGAGTTTGCATATATGGAAACAGGCGGGCATTCGGGATATCCACGACCTCTGTCTGAATGATAAAGTAAAACCCTTTTCTCAGATACAACAGGATTACCTACTTTCTTCCAAAGAGATTTTTCCTTATCTTAGAATTAAAGGGTTTCTTTTGAATTATTGTATATTAAGCAGTGGAGAAAAGTGGGCCCTTCTTAATGTCTTACATAATGCGACAAATACTAAGGGAATGATTTCCAAGTGTTTAAACCTTATTAAAATTGATTATGAACATAAGCCAGTAAAGATAATTAAGACTTGGGAGAGAGAACTGGATAGAACTATCTCTTGGGACAGCTGGAAATCCACAATTCAACAGCTCAATAGCGAGATTCATTGCTTAAATATAAGGGAAAATTTTTATAAAATTTATTATAGGTGGTATCTTGTACCAACAAAGCTAGTTAAAATGTATCCACAGGCTAAAGGCGCTTGTTGGAGGTGTGAGAAAGATACTGGCAACTTTATGCATATTTGGTGGACATGCCAACGTATAGAGATTCTTTGGAAAGAGATATATAATTGGATTAAACAACTAACGGGTGTATACTTACCTTTCATACCCGATTGTTTCCTTTTACATTTAGACTGGCCGAAAACTACTAGATTATATAGAAGTTTAATAATCCATATTCTTGCATCTACCAAATTACATATAGCTAAAAACTGGAAAAATAAAAAACTGCCTAATTGGGAAGAGATTAAATCAACTACAATCTATCACTGTAAAATGGAATTGGGTATAACTAAATTAAATGGATTTAACCTTATAAAAATAAAAAAATGGGAAAAATTACTAAATATTTTAGAAGCTTGAATAAGAGTGATTTTGGGGCTTCCTCCCTCCTTATTTCATCTCAGAAAATGTAATACATATATCTTATACATTTTATGATCGATTTTTTTGTGTCTGTCTTTGTTTATGTTTTTGTCTTGTTCTGTTTATTCAATTGCAAAATTATCTTTGCTTTGTCTATTACATATATATATGTATTTCCTACTTGTTGTTAAAATCCAAATAAAAATTAATATTTAAAAAATAAAAAAAAAAGAAATTGGCCTTTTTAAAATTATGTTTTAGTATTCCCCATGTCCAATTTCTATTTTGGGTTTATTTCAAAAGACACCATATTGTGATCACTGTTACCCAAGTGTTTCCCTACTTGAATGTTTGACAATAGATCAACATTGTTTGTTAAAACAAGATCCAGACAAGAATCCTTTCTAGTTGGTGCTTGTACCAGTTGCGACATGAAGGTGTCATTTAACAGGTTGAAAAACCTGAATCCCCTTGCAGAACTACTAGACCCTCTGTCCTAATTTATGTCCGGGTAATTAAAATCTCCAATAATTAACGTGTTACCCAGATGTGTAGCTTTCTCAATTTGCTCTAACAGCTGTTCTTCCTCATCAGTATTAACATTAGGTGGTTTATAACATATCCCAACCAGTAGTTGATTTCCTTTTTTGATAGCTACGCATAAAGCTTCCACATTTTCCTTGTCACATTCAAGTTGCTTAATATTAGACTTTTGCTCATTGTTAACATACAAGCATACTCCACCTCCCTTCCTGCTTTTCCTTTCCTTCCTAGATAACATGTAACCATTAAAGTTAACTTCCCAGCCATACGTCTCATCCCACCATGTTTCCGTTATGCCCATTATGTCATATTGCTTAGTGTGTGCTAATGCCTCTAGTTACCCCATTTTTGTTGTTTAGGCTACTTGCATTAGCAAGCATACATTTAATATGTACACTAGTTTAAAATCCCCTCCAACCTTCTAGCCTCCCTGTCCCCCAGCAGAGCAGACCCTTTTCTGTTTAGGTGTAATCCATCACTGCTATAAAGATTGTACCCAAGCGCCAAATCAGCACAGTGCTCTAAAAAGCCAAAACACTCCTTCCTACACCATGACTTTAGCCATGCATTAACCTCCCTAATCTCCCGCTGCCTTTCTACTGTTTCTATTTCTGAAAATACTACCTTGGAGGTCCTTTTCTTCAGTTTACCTCCTAATTCCCTGAAATCATTCTTTAGGACCTTTCATTTTCCATTGACTTTGTCATTGGTACTGTCACCCGCTCCCGTGGATCCGCTGTCCCCCGTCGTCCTGCGTCCGTCCGTCCGGCTCCCGGCTCGCCGCTACACTTACCTCGTGGCGAGGTCAGGAGGAAGCGTCGGCCGGGTGTTCGGCATTGCGGTTGTGCTCCCCCTGCTGGACACGCGCGTTACTGCAGCTAGGTTTAGCTGACGTAAGCGTTGGGGGCGTGGTGGCTACCGGCGCCAAATGTAAAAATCCGGAAGCCCTGGCTCGTCTGACTCTGCGTTTGTTTTGCTCTCCTCCTACACTATTTCGGTGGAGATCTCTCCAGCTGTACCCAGAGACTATCTACCTCTCCATATCTACCTACTCCAGGGCCTCCTCACTGTTGGGATCATCGAATACCTGGGGGTTGCATCTCTGTGCACTCCTCCAGGAGAAGAACTTCCGCGGTGAGTGCTCTGGCTTGTGGTAGACATCACACCAGGGACATGGATCCCTCTGAGTACGGCAAGGTCCTCTCTGCCCAGGGGCAGGCGATTCAAGCTCACGAAGCACGCTTCACTAGCCTTGAGGACAAAATGGATCAGCTATCCCATGCTCTGCAAATCCTGTTGTCCCGGTCAGACCCTAACCCTACAGCTGCTTCCTCCACGTCTGCTGCTCAATCTTCGGTTTCAAGTCCTCCTGTGTCTGCTGACTCCCCTTCTGTTTCCATGAAACTACCTCCTCCAAGTCGATATGCAGGGGACCCTATGTCTTGTCGTGGCTTTTTGAACCAGTGCTCTATACAATTTGAGCTCTCTCCTCACATGTTTTCCTCCGAAAAGGCCAAAGTAGGATACATTATCTCCCTTCTGTCTGGCAAAGCTTTGGCATGGGCCTCTCCATTGTGGGAAAAGAATTCCCCACTTATCTACAATTGCGCGGCCTTCATCTCCACCTTTCGGAAGACGTTTGATGTTCCAGGGAAGGTGGCCACGGCCTCTCTTTCATTGCTGCATGTTTCTCAGGGCTATAAGACGGTGGCAGAATATGCCATCGAATTCAAGACTCTTGCTGCCGAGGTGAACTGGTCTCCGGAGGCGCTTATCGCAGCGTTCTACGATGGTTTATCGGAACGATTGAAAGATGAATTATCCACCAAAGATCTCCCTGTGGATTTTGAGGAATTCGTGGCTTTGGCCCTAAAGATTGACACACGCTTCCAGGAGAGACAGTCCCAAAAGACTAAAAGATGGACCAAATCATCGTATGAATCTCCTCGTACCTTCTCCAGCTCTAGTCCAAGTCCCCCCGTGGATGAACCTATGGAAGTGGGTGCTACTAAACTCACGTCTGAAGAAAGGTCTCGCAGGAGATCTTTGGCTCTTTGTTTCTACTGCGGACAGAAGGGTCACTTTGTCAGACTGTGTCCCTCGAGGCCGGGAAACTTCCGCACCTAGGCGCAGTTAAGGAGCCTGTCCTGGGTGAGCATTTTTCTGCTCCTCCGATTCCTGATGACCGATTCCTTATTTCTATTTCCGTGGGATGGAGCGGTCACCAGATTTGTACCACAGCTATGATTGACTCTGGGTCTGCTGGTTCATTCATCGATTCCAGCTTCGTTAAGCAATACCATGTTCCCTGTGCCCCTCTCGGTTCTCCCATTGCCATCTCTGCCATAGATGGTTTCCCGTTACACCCCGCTGCCGTCACTTTGCCTCTCCTGCTGCACGTTGGATTACTTCACCAAGAGACTATTTCCCTTATGGTCATCTCATCACCTAAGTGCCCCATTATCCTGGGGCTCCCGTGGTTGCGATTGCATAATCCTTCCATTCATTGGAGACTTAAAGATATCACAGCCTGGGGATTGCACTGCCAGAAGAATTGCCTCCTAAAACCTTCCCGTACCAAGGCTAACCTAGCCTCTGTCGCTGTTGCGCCGTTGCCTGCCTACTGTCTGGATTACGCAGATGTTTTTGATAAAAACAAAGCGGAGGTTCTTCCTCCCCATCGTCCCTATGACTGCCACATCGAATTATTTCCTGGTACCATGCCACCCTTGGGAAGAACGTATCCGCTGTCTCTTCCGGAATCTAAGGCTCTGGAAGCATATATCCAAGACAATCTTCAAAGGGGTTTCATTCGTAAATCCACCTCTCCGGCTGGTGCTGGGTTCTTTTTTGTTACTAAGAAAGATGGCAGTTTACGTCCTTGCATTGACTATAGGGGGCTCAATAATATTACTGTCAAAAACAAGTATCCCCTTCCTCTTATTCCTGAACTGTTTGACCGTTTGAGAGACTCTGTAATATTTACTAAATTAGACCTGAGAGGTGCTTATAACCTTATTCGCATTAGGGAGGGGGATGAATGGAAGACGGCCTTCAATACACGCATGGGACATTATGAATATACTGTTATGCCTTTTGGACTATGTAACACTCCCGCAGTTTTTCAAGAATTGATAAATGACATTTTTCGTGACATTGCACTTCAATTTGTTATTGTTTATCTTGACGACATATTGATTCACTCGCCGGATCTCGAAACTTATCAGAAGCACATCCGTATAGTCCTTCAGCATCTTCGGCAGAATAACTTATATGCTAAACTCGAGAAATGTCAATTTGCAGTTCCACGCATCTCATTTCTGGGATACATTATTTCTGCTTCAGGGTTCGAGATGGATCCAGCTAAACTCTCAGCCATAGCAGAATGGCCCCAACCGGTGGCCTTAAAACCTCTACAACGTTTTCTGGGTTTTGCAAACTATTACAGAAAATTCATAAAAAAATTTTCCAAGATCGTCGCTCCCCTTACCGCCCTTACCAAGAAAGGGGCCAATTGTAAAATTTGGTCCGAAGATGCCGAACGGGCGTTTTCTCTCCTGAAACAGGCATTTTCCTCTGCTCCTGTGTTAGTACACCCAGACGTCACTAAACCCTTTATTATCGAAGTCGATGCCTCCGAGATCGGGGTTGGGGCTGTACTTTCACAACGCAAAGAATTTCACAGTTGTCTACAGCCCTGCGCCTATTTTTCCCGGAAATTCTCCCCTACCGAAGCTAATTATGACGTCGGTAACCGGGAGTTGCTTGGTATTATTTGGGCTCTACAAGAATGGCGACATCTTCTCGAGGGGGCTCGTAATCCCATCACTAGGCTCACTGATCATAGGAACCTGGAATATCTCAGCACGGCCAAACGCCTAAACCCTAGACAAGCCCGATGGACTCTGTTCTTGTCTAGGTTTAATTTTCTTATCTCCTACAGACCGGGATCAAAAAATGTTAAGGCCGACGCACTTTCCAGACAGTTTATTTCTACCTCTGAGGACAATCCGGCTCCTGAACCCATTATCCCTCCAGCTCGTATAATTTCTGCTATTACCACGCAACTCGATTCTTCATTGACGAAACGCATATTGAAGGCTCAGTCTCGTTCTCCGGTTCACAGTGCTTGGCCCATGGGTACTCTATTTGTACCTGAATCCGAAAGGCGTAAAGTGCTATACTGGGCTCATTCATCACTTACTGCTGGACATCCCAATGCTCGGCGCACAGCAGACATCATCTCTAGGGACTTTTGGTGGCCTGAGCTTCGATCCGACTGTCATGATTTTGTAATCACGTGTCTTCAATGTACTACTGCCAAAGCTTCTCACTCCCGTCCTGCTGGATTGTTACTGCCTCTGCCTGTTCCTGTTCGTCCTTGGTCCCATATCGCTATGGATTTTATGGTGGACTTACCTGTTTCTGAAGGTTGTACCGTTATTTTTGTCGTCGTTGATAGGTTTTCGAAGATGGCACATTTCATCCCTTTGCCCAAACTCCCCTCTGCACCCAAATTGGTACCTGTTTTTGTACGAGAAATCGTTAGACTACATGGTCTCCCGACGCAGATTGTGTCTGATAGAGGAGTTCAGTTCACTGCCACCTTCTGGAGAACATTCTGTAAAGCACTAGGGATTTCTCTAGCCCTCTCATCTGCTTACCATCCTCAAACTAATGGGTGCACCGAGAGAACCAATCAATCCCTAGAACAGATCCTTCGCAGTTTTATTGGAGACCATCACTCCGACTGGGCCAGATTGCTCCCGTGGGCTGAATTTGCGAGAAATAATGTCACGCATGAAGCCTCTAAAGTTTCTCCTTTTTTTTGCAACTATGGCTTTCACCCTGCCACCTTGCCCTCAGTGTTTCCAGAGACTCCTATTCCCGCTGTTGATCATTATTTACTTCAACTCCCTTCCATTTGGGCCAAGGCACGGCAATGTTTATCTACAGCGTCTGAAACCTATAAACGCCAGGTCAATGGGCATCGTCGGTTGGGTCCGTCTTATATGGCAGGAGATCGTGTCTGGCTTTCCACAAAGAACATCAAGCTCAAAGTCGCCTCCTCCAAACTGGCTCCTCGTTTTATTGGTCCGATTCGTGTTCTTCGGAGAATTAATCCTGTTGCTTATGAACTTCAACTTCCCGCTAGTCTTCGCATTCCTAGAGTTTTTCATGTATCCTTACTAAAGCCCCTAGTTTGCAATCGCTATGCCAAGAGTATCCCGCATCCTCGTCCGGTATTAATTGATACTCACCTTGAATATGAGATCCAATCGATCCTGGATTCTCGTAGATTCCGGAATACTATTCCAGAGGAAAGGTCTTGGGTATCCGTCAGGGACATTCACGCTCCTCGCCTTTTACTGAATTTCCACAAGAAATTTCCTGATAAGCCAGTTAACTTTCGGCCTTCAGCCGGCCCTCGAGAAGGGGGTAATGTCACCCGCTCCCCTGGATCCGCTGTCCCCCATCGTCCTGCGTCCGTCCGTCCGGCTCCCGGCTCGCCGCTACACTTACCTCGTGGCGAGGTCAGGAGGAAGCGTCGGCCGGGTGTTCGGCATTGCGGTCGTGCTCCCCCTGCTGGACACACGCGTTACTGCAGCTAGGTTTAGCCGCAGCTGCCGCGTTTTGGCAGGTAGGGGGCGCGCGTGATGTCAGCGTTGGGGGCGTGGTGGCTACCGGCGCCAAATTTAAAAATCCGGAAGCCCTGTTACCGGTACCCTGGTGTGGTCTTTTGCTGGTTACCTGTCTAGTGCGTTCTATGAGTTATCTGACCCTTTGGCTTGTCCTGACTACCCTCTGCTCTGCGATTTGGCTGTGTTTGTTCCTCTACGTGTATGACCTGGATCGTCTGACTACCCGTCTTGGATCTGACCCACCTTCTGGCTGACTACCCGTCCTGTGTATGACCTGGATCGTCTGACTACCCGCTTTGGTTCTGACCCACCTTCTGGCTGACTACCCGTCCCGTGTATGACCCCTGGCTCGTCTGACTCTGCGTTTGTTTTGCTCTCCTCCTACACTATTTCGGTGGAGATCTCTCCAGCTGTACCCAGAGACTATCTACCTCTCCATATCTACCTACTCCAGGGCCTCCTCACTGTTGGGATCATCGAATACCTGGGGGTTGCGTCTCTGCGCACTCCTCCAGGAGAAGAACTTCCGCGGTGAGTGCTCTGGCTTGTGGTAGACGTGACAGGTACCAATATGGACCATGACAGCCGGGTCTTCCCCAGCCCCTCCCAATAATCCATCCACTCTGTCAGCAACATGCCGGACCTGAGGACCCGGGAGACAGCAAACTGTCCGGTTGAGCAGATCAGAGCGGCAGATTACCCTATGTACTCTCTTAATTATAGAGTCCCCTACCACCACAACCTGTCTAGCCTTTCTTATACTCTCAACCCCACCTCCAGGGATGATGATCAAATCAGTGTTCATCTTTGAAATCTGCTTTTTAACATTTGGGGTTAAATGTCCTCTGAATGCATCAAGAACATGAGAAAGTGATCATCAGAAAGGAGCCATGTGTTGTACTGCCTTCTTAAATGGTTTGTTAACCGCAACATCCAGTACTTGTAGCTGTAAGGTCATACCTCCAGGGAAATCAGTGTTCATCTTTGAAATCAGCTTTTTAACACTTGGGTTTAAATGTCCTCTGAAAGCGTCAATGCATTTTTTGTAATGGATATCTTGTTGTCTTCACCAAACAACTTTAAGCCAGTCTATAACTTTCTTCCATCCACCCCTTTTCTTGAACTTTGACTATCACTCCTAATGGCACTGTTTTTTTTGGCATGGTTTTCCTTTTCAGGATAACGTATGGCGGAAGCTTTGTTCCATCTGCTAGTGTTGCCAGCATAACGGTTATTCACAATTTTTTATTGCTAGTAGATTTTATGAGAACTGACTTCTCTCCCTTCTGCACTGTAACATTGCTTGGCATGTCAAAGAACGCCGGTGTTTGATCTGCATTACAGATTTGACTGAGGGAATACTCATGATTTTTCCTAAGTATTTTTTAAAGTCATTTTGTAGTGTTTGTGATAAAGTTGTGCGTCGACTCAAAGCTAAACCATTTCATAGCATCATCCTTCTACACCATCCCGTGCTGGCTGATAAAAAGTTCGCTCTGACAACCCACTTGTTACTGCTTTCTTCCTCTGGCAAGGGAACTCCGCCGCTGTGGTCTATGGGGTTCACGGGGGTCGAGATTACTTCTTGTAGTAGTTGGTCCAGGAGAGAGGTCTGAGTGTTGATTTTTTGGCAGAACCTTCTGAGGAAAGTTGCCAAGTCCTTGCGTGTGGGTGTGAGGGTTCCTCATCATCATTTGTTTCAAATCTCTGGGGATGGGTCAGTTCCTGATGAATCAAGGCAGGTCATTTTTTGGTCTCATTGCTTCCCAGAACCTTCCAGACCCTTGTTGAGATGAATGTCACGTAGAACAACCCTCTCATGAAGGACTGGACTCACAGTTTCTGCCACGGAGAAGCCTCTTGCTTCCTGGACTAACTTCTTGCTGAAGGTATTGACGTCTAGGTCTGGTCTGCGGACTTCATCTGCTTCAACCAGTGCTCTAGGGCTAGTGGGACCCCACAACATTCCCACTGCTGGGTTCCTCCCTTTGTTTGTAGGTGCTACCATCTTTCTTGATTGTTGATCTTTGCTGCGCTGGGAAAGGGTGGGGCTTTGCAAATTTGCTTGTGATGTGAACGCTGTCACAGTCTCGGGTCCCGAGAAGTGAGGCCGAGGCCTTACGTCGTCCAATTGTCACAGACCCGAGGATAATCTTAGCCAAAAGACTGAGAAGCAATGATTTGAATAGTATTTTTGTTGCAGTGAAACTCCCTCTTTCTTTAAAATAACCCTTATAGTATCTGTTATAAAAACAGGTCTGTATTTTATGGATCTTACTGTAATTATTGAATAACATTTACTGTATGAATATATATATATATATATATATATACACACACTATTATGCTATCAATAACCTCTAACTATTGAGTTAAAGAATGGTACAACAATATCGTAAAATAGACATTGCTATTCTGAATGAGTTACAGAGAAATGTAGTTGAAACCCAAAAGGCTTCATAGAACAAAACATCACATAAACACAGTGATAACAGTGTGCAATGATGGTATCCATGTGAGGAGAAATCGAAAGGGATAATCCATACATCCAACCAAATGATAATGTCATCGACAATGTTCCATCTAATTTTTCTTAGTTGGCGTGCGCATAAAATTTCTCTTGTGCAAAAATTTTCACAGAGCAAAAATATCCGCGCCGCATAACGTTTCCAAAAAATTATAATTTTTTTCTTTTTTTGGTAAAAACTGTTGTGCGCACAATTTTTGGACGTGTGCGCTCTCTAAAAAAGCTATGTGCGTGCGCACAAGCGCACAGCTTAGAGGGAACACTGGTCATGGATAAGAAAGGTATAGAAAGGGATACCTTGAGGCATATAAATGAAAAGATGTAACAAAAACGTAAAAATAACATGGACTAATTTCTGTGACCCGGTGTTGGACAGGGATACGTATCAAGACGGTTAAATTGGAATGTAGAGGTGTAAAATAAAAATATGCATGGATGAGATCTGTGAGCATAGGGGAATTATCCAAGTTCCATGCTAAAATTGAGATTAGGTGAAGAAATAACAGTGTTGGGTCTCTAAGGTGGAGACATAGGATCTCCAGTGGAACCATCTCAACTCATTCGTATGACCTAAGTCCTTGGCAGACCATGAGGGGGTTTCCATGTGGTAAATGAATTGCACATGATTGAACCACGCTGACATAGGAGGATTAGCGATTAGGGTCAGGGGAGGATTGTAATGGCTGCATTAAGTAAATGGTAAGTGATAGACTTTTTATATGATTTGTAGGGAATATCATTATGGTGAAGAAAAAAAGAGGCCGGGGATGCCCCGAAATCTTCGTTAGCCACCTCACAAATAACCCTTGACTACTGCATCCCCCAGGTCTTATGACTGGGCAGGTTCACCAAATGTGAAACAATGAGCCCGGATGAGAGTCACACCTCCAACACATAGGCGAAAGGTGAGGCAAAAATCTATTGAGGTCTAAGGGTACCCTATACCATTGTGTGATAACAATAAATCTAGTTTCCTGGACTCTGCTAGAAATTGTTCCCTTATGAGCTATTAGAAGGATTTTCTCCCAATCTTCCAATGAGAATGAGTCAATCCCAGGTCTCTCTCCCAGAGACTAAAATAATAAAGTTTGGAAATGGACGACTGAGAAAGTTGAAGGGTGTATAGTCTGGAAAGTAAATGAGGGGATTCCACTGTCTTGAGGCACAATCTCTCGAACTGAGTGACCTAAGACCTCCCTCCATGACTCCAGAAGTGGAAAGAAAATGTTTAATTTGGTGGTATAGAAAACTGATTTGAAAGGAATTAATCGCAGAGCCCGTTATCTCTGGCAGAGTTCTGAGTTACGTGGCACATTCATCTGCAAAGGTATTAGGGGGCAAGAAGGCCAAAAGACGTTCTGGAGAGTGACCAGGTGTAAAATTTGGGTGACCAGATATGGGGAACAATGGGTTGGGTGAGCACGAGACCACACCTTCTTTTAAAACTTTCTTAGAAGCTTTCAATGTTGGGGCTATCAAAGGGTGTGCTAGATAGGTGACACACTGCATGGGATGAGAGATCCATGGAAGAACAGTGATAGGGCAAGTAAGAAACGCTGCTTCCATAGAGAACTACTGTTTTTTAGGTCCAATAGACCACTCTATAATGCGACGTAGATGTGCGGCTGTGCAATATAACTCCAAATTAGGCAGGCCCGTACCCCCCGAGGTTTAGGCCTTGTTAAATAAGAGGACAGTCTCGCGGATTTACCCTTCCATATATAGCGAAGAAATGCACTATGGCATTTACGAAAGTATGTTCTTGGAAGCAGAATAGATAACGTTTGGAATTAGTATAGAAAACGTGTCAAAACATTCATTTTTATGACACTGATTCTGCCAAACCAAGAAACATGTGGGTATGCCCATTTGTGTAAATCAGATAGAAGGGAGCTTAATAGTGGATCAAAATTTAAACTTCTCAATCTAGAGAGATCTACGGGGATGAGGAGGCCCAAATATTTGATATGATCATCCTTCCACTTGAAAGGCAGTTTGGTCTGAATCTGCCGGGACAAGGTCGCTGAGAAATGGAAACCCATCACCTCAGATTTTGTTAAGGTAATCTTGTAGTTAGATAAGGAATAAAAGCAAGTTCAGACATCATCTGGGAGAGAGACCGAAACGGGTCAGTGAGGGTCACCACCACATCTGCAAATATTGACAAAACGTGGGGGTGCTTGTTAATCTCTGTGACGGGAACGACCTGTACCTCAGAGAGAAGGGGCTGCCTTACCACTGTGGCTAGCCGAAGCTGAGCTGCACCATGGGGCTATTGTCCTGAAAAGGACAATAAGGGATCATAGCAGAGGACTCATCTCTTCAGGAACCTCGGCGGCACTGTAGTATATGGAAGTATAACAATATCGCGCTCTACCGTCCTGATAAGGGCAGCTCCGAGGCTTACCTCAATAACAAGACAGGACTCGTAGTGAGGTAACACAGGGACTATTTATTTGGGAAACACACAGGCTTATATACAGATTAGGTGAGAAACAAACCATAAATCATGTCCACATCTTCTTGCCCTGCCCAGACAGTCACACTTACGCTACCGAGCCCCGCAATGTCCGTACAGCTTTAAAACGTCGTTTTTGGGGTGATCCCGAAGGCACGGCGGCAATCTCGGGGTCCTGAGGATATCCTGTCAAAAAAGCGACGCAATCGGTTGAAGAGACCCCGAGCGACCTGCGAGGTAGCCGTACGCACGTTCCGTAACCGTGCCGGCTAACCCCCGCTCTCCTGGAAGTCCCGTCAGTCAGGAATCTAAAGGCGGCTCCCTCCCCGAGCCACCCCTGGTCCGTACCCCCACCACCCGAAGGGTTATCTCCATACAATAGTGCTGTGGTCGAGCTGATGGTGTCCGGGCTACGAGGTGTTAAAGTGGGTGGGCAGGACATAGCAATAATCAAACATATACTGGGATATACAGAATTCAGACAATAACTACCACGGATGGCACCGATTTACCCGGGGCCGTCACAATCTCACCCCCTTTAATATCTGGGTTATTGGGGACAGCGCTTGCAAAGGGTTGAACTACGAGTAGGAATAAGAGGGGTGAGAGGGGACATCCCTGATGCTTGCCATTAGAGAGGGGCACCCGATCAGACTTGATTCCATTCAAAGCTCTATACATATAGAGCTTTGACACAAGTCAAGAATTTAGGACCGAAGACAGTTAACTTTAAACAAAAAAGGCCATGTGACACGTCGAATGCCTTCTCGGCATCCATAGAAGCAACTACAGTTGGAATCTTGTTATGTTGAGCATGGGAAATGATGTTAATTAATTTAATAGTGTTGTCCCTCACTTCTCTTCCAGGGACAAACCCAACCTGATCAGGGTGGATCATATTGGGGAGTTAAGGCTGGAGGAGATTCACAAGGACTTCCACAAAGAGTTTTTCTTCTACTTTAATTAAAGAAATTGGGCAGAAGCTACTACACAAGTTCAAATTTTTACCATGTTTGGGGATGACTACAATAGCTT
Source organism: Sceloporus occidentalis (assembly GCA_023333645.1). Taxonomy (NCBI): domain Eukaryota; kingdom Metazoa; phylum Chordata; class Lepidosauria; order Squamata; family Phrynosomatidae; genus Sceloporus; species Sceloporus occidentalis. Next base: position 101,058 of record JALMGF010000247.1, read on the forward strand.
TAAGTGATTGAGGGTCAAACGGAGTTCCCTGGGCTATGGCGTTAAACTGATGGACCATCTGTGGACCAAGAATAGAAAGGAATTTCTTATAGTAAGCGACAGTAAAACCATCGGGCCCGGGCATTTTCCTGCGGGGGAGTTCTTAACTGCATGTTCTATTTCAGACAAGGAGATAGGACTATATAAAAGTTTGCTGTCCTCTTCAGTCAAAGTTCTGTTAAGGTTTTTACGGAAATACTCGTCAGTGATCCACTCTGTATCTGGGCAGGATCCTGATGTGGGAGGCAAATTATATAAAGAGGAGTGATATTGCTGTAACATTCTGCAATCTTGTCCGACTGAAAATGCAACTTATTGTTGTGATCTCTAATGCGCAGAAGATAACTTTGTGCTCTCTTCGCACGTAGGGCTCTGGCTAATAGTTTGCCGGGTTTGTCTCCGAATACATAAAACTGATGTATCATCAGTAAAAAGTTACGCTTGGTGTCTAATAGAGATGCCAATCTAGATATAAGAGTCGATCGCAACTGTAACTCAAATAACCACTCATTACAACCACGGTATCCAGAATACAATCTCTGAATACACAACAGCAGAAGACCACACAGTGCCATTCCTGTCAGCTACGAACAGGAAACTGGGCTACAATTCGCCCAGGCTCTTCAAAATTGGACAATAAAAGACTGGAATAACGTTGCCTGGTCTGATGAGTCTCGACACCAGCTGCGACAATCAGATGGCAGGATCAGACTTTGGCGTTAACAACATGAAAGCATGGATCTATTCTGTCTTGTATCAAAGGTTCAGGCTGGTGGTGTAATGGTGTGGGGGACATTTTCTTGGCACACATTGGGCCCCTTAGTACCAATTGAGCATCGTTTAAACGCGACAGCCTACCTGAGTATTGTTGCTGATATGTCTATTCCTTTATGACTGCAGTGTACCCATGTTCTGATAGCTACTTCCAGCAGGATAATGCACCATGTCGCAAAGCTCACATTATCTTAAACTGGTTTCTTGAACATGACAATGAGTTCACAATGGCCTCCACAGTCACCAGATCTAAATCCAATAGAGCACCTTTGGGATGTGGTGGAAGATTTTAAGTAGATAAAGTGCAGCGCTTAATAATTTATAACAAATATATCATAAGTGAATAAATGAGATGTGAAGTGCAATCTTCAATAAAATTAATATATCTGGTGTTACATTGAAACAATAATGTGAATAAAGTGTAATTGAAAAATAAAAAATATATACTTAAATTCATTTGTCTCACCGAAGACATCCACAAAACTGAAAAATGTTTATTAAAGTTTAATGGGATCTCATAGTAACATAAGGTTGAAAAAAGACCAAAGTCCATCAAGTTCAACCTATATACCTATTGTGTGCCTACTGTCTTGATCCAGAGGAAGGCAAAAAACCCGTATGAAGCAGATGCCAATTGCCCCATACCAGGTGGAAAATTCCTTCCCGACTCCAACTATGGCAATCAGATTAAATCCCTGGATCAACATTCTGTCCCTATTAATCTAATATCCATAATTTGTAATATTATTGCTTTCAAGAAACACGCCCAGGCTCCTTTTGAACTCTTTTGTTGAGTTTACAGCTGATTGTGGTATCCACAACCTCTAATTGAATAAATACACAAAAACATATGTAAATACAGGAAAAATAAATCTAAATTGCATAATTTCCAATAAATAAGGTAAATGCTTCCAGATGTATGATTTTAGACCCTAAAATTGAAACAGAAAAAAATTGTATCAGGATAATTAAGCAATAAATAAATAGAGATAAACAGGAAATAATAATAATAAAAAAATATAAGAAACTAAACCCTAATAAATGTAAATAATATATTATTTTTATTTAACACAAGACAAAACATATATATACATACATACATACAGATACAGAGACATAAGAATACGACAGTATATAAGTGTTGGATAATTAAGATCATTCTTCTGAAAACCTATACATACAGCGCATTAAGACCTTCAAAAAGGTCATCTACACTATCTTATTATCTTATTACCCCAATAGCCAAGTGGTCTGTTATGGATCTAATCTAGCTCTACTCTATGGTAATAAGTCTGATATTCCATTACAGAAATGTGTTTCCCATTGCTTTAATGTTTCTTCTGCAACTTGCTCATGTTTACCTGCTAATAAACCTTTTTTCCATTTGTAATTGATATTGTACTTGAGTTTTATAAATTGTCCAATGGGGAAGTTCTTGTTTTTTCCAATTGCGCGCTATTAAAAGTTTTGCTGCCATCAATATATGTAGTGCTAAGTAGTTTTGAATGTGGTTCATGTTTGTCCATGAAGATAAATGAAAGAGAAAAGTTCCAGCAGTATATTGAGCTCCTCTGATTTCTAATATGTCTAACACCATTCTCCAAAAATCTTTTAATTTTACACAATTCCGCCATATATGATCATATGATCCCTTCTCTAACCTACATCTCCAACATACACTAGAGGCTTGGGGATACATTTTGTTCATTGAGATTTAGGCAGTGAATGTTTTTCTTGAGATTATTTAGCGTTTTATACCATTCTTCCTGGTTAAATTCATGTCCTATCTCTTTTTGCCATTTCAAGAGAGCTTTGGGTTTACCGTTTGATGGGTCCTCCTCTTCAAGTACTTCGCTTTTAATAATTTTTTTGACATTTATCTCTTTCTCAAATAGTGATATCAGCTTGAGTTTCTTTTCATTATGGGCCCTAAGTTCCACATTTATAAAGTTCTTAACTCGTAAATATGTATATAAATCATTTAGAGGGAGGGAGAATTCCTCTACTAAAAGGGCAAAAGGTTTGATTAAATCTCCTTTAATCAGCTGATTAAATTTGCTTAATCCTCTTTCAAGCCATTTACTTATGTCTAAATCCATGATGTTCAGTTCAAGTGATTTTAAAGAAGTATTTGGCAGTATAAAACAACCTAGCTTATTATCCTTCCTGAAAGATTTCCAAAATTTCAATAAATTATTCAAAATTAAGTTATCTATTTTTATATTTTTGTGGTTAGAGCATAAGTAGCTAAAATCATTAAAGTTTAAGCGTGAGGACTCAATTTTATACCACGTCTCTTCAGCTGATGTTTCTATCAGCCACCTTGAAAGATGTACAATCATTGTTGCATCATGGTATTTTTTAATTTTTGGTAGGGCTATCCCACCTCGATTCAATTTCTCTCAGCCAGCTATTTGGAAAGTGAAAAGGGATCAATCTAAACAGGTATATCCATTTTGGTAATATGTACGACTTAACGCTATTTAATCTACCCCACCATGAGATCTCTAGATTAGACCAGGAGTTTAAAGTTTCTAGTGTGTGTGCCAATAAGGATTTGAAATTTGTCTCTATTAACTTTTCTGGGTTTGTTGTAATTTTTATCCCTAGATATGGTACCTCTTTGTTTACCCATGTAAAACAATATTTGTTTCTTAATTCCTGCTTCAGAGTTCCAGATGAATTGGAAAGTATTGCACAAGTTTTAGCAACATTGAGTTTATAATTAGAGGTTTCACCATATAAGTGAATTTCTTTCAGTAGATGTTCTGCTGAATTAATCGGATCCGTTACCGTGATCACTATGTCGGCAGCGTATAAGGATATTTTCCCCCCTAAACCCTTATTTAGACATCCTTTAATTAATGGTTGGTCTCTTATTTTTTGGGCTAGGGGTTCCAAAGTAAGCACATATAATAGGGGAGATAACGGACAACCTTGCCTTGTGCCATTTCTAACTGGAAACCAAGGAGAAGATATCCCTGCACCAATGATTCTTGCAGAGGGTAGAATATATAATGTAAAAATTTCTCCAGTAAACCCATATTTCTCTAGATCGCCTTCATAAATTTCCAATTGACCCTATCGAAAGCCTTTTCTGCATCCAGGAATAGGGTCAGGATGGTTTTATTCCCCCTTTTATTTATATCCTGGATATGTACAAGGCGTCTAACATTGCTACTAGAGGATCTTCCTGTCACAAAGCCTACTTGATCATTGTTGACTAAATAAGGTATATCTTTAAATCTGTTTGCCAGCAGCGTCGAATACATTTTTGTATCTGTTTTTATCAGTGAGATATGTCTATAATTGGGTATCTGGGCCGGGTCTTTATCTTGTTTTAATATAGGGACTATATTTGCTTGCATCATTTCTACTGGAAATTGAGCTTGTTTCCCTATCGAGTTAAAAACCAAACAGAGCTTTTGGGCCAATCTCTCTTTTAACATTTTAAAGAATAAATTTGTAAAGCCATCTGGGCCAGGGGCAACATTATTTTTCAACTTGTCAATTGCTATTTGAACTTCCTCTAGCTTGAATAGTTGTTCTATATGTTCTTTAGAGAGGTTGGGCAGCTTAATTTCCTTTAGATAATTTTGTATAAATGACGTTTCTGTCTGATCTGGGATATTGTATAGATCATGGTAATATCTCCCAAAAGCAGCTCCTATGTCTTGTGGTTTGTAATGTGTTTTATCATTCTCCACTATTTTATAAATTCTACGAGTAGCTGCTTTCTTTTTTAATTTTGATGTGAGGAGTTAAAGGCAATTTGAAAAAATTGAAAAGATCAAAATCCTGGTTTAGTCCCATAGGATATAACGTATTGCTCTAACATGTTCATAAGTTCTTTTATGCACTAGTCTCACTGTCCTCCCATGTGCATTAGTGTGAAATGTTATTAATTCTTTTATATTGTATTGTCTGCCTGTTTTAAAACTCTTAAATGTTCTAATAGACACCCTACCAATGGGATTAGTCTCTTGGCAAGAGGTACATTGTCCACATATGTAGAACTCTATATTATTATGTATAAGTGTATTGCTTTTGTGTTGGGATTTTGTGAAACTGGAGGTCAAGTTTATGCTTAAACTTGGAGCTCCCCTGTATATTACTTTGGAAATTTTAGGAAGAACGGAAGGTTTGCATCATGGATGTGCAGCCGACAAATCTGCAGCAACTGTGAAGCCATCATGTCCATGTGGACCAAAATCTCTGAGGTATGTTTCCAGCACCTTGTAGAAAGTATGCCACGTAGAATGAAGGCAATTCTGAAGGCAAAAGGGGGTCCAACCCGGTACTAGCAAGGTGTAACTAATAAAGTAGGAGAACTAAAATAGATAGTAGGAGATGGGGAATGATCTATTTAATAAATTATGATCTGCTTTAGATATGTAAGGGTTAACTTTGTTACCAGAAGGATGAGTATCACCAATTGTAGCTAACGCTATGCACTTTGAGGAAGCCACAAGGCGAAATGCATTGTGCTCTTGGAGAATGAAAGATCATGTGAGACGCTGTGCGTGTCACATCACGAACCACCGCTCAATACCTGGAAGCAACTACTTTCATCACGAAACCACTCTACAAGGTTGTTTTTACTGTATTATCGGATAAAGGCTTGAAGATACCCTGGTATTCAGCTATTCGCCAATGAGGACTGACCCTTTATTAAGTGCGATTCGTGAGATTGGAGACATGCTCACGCAATGTTGGGTGAGAAGGCCTGGCTAGCAATCAGCATTCTAATTCCTCCCAAAGGTGTTAAGTGGGGTTAAGGCCAGTGCTCTGTGGAGGCTACTTGAGTTCCTCCACACCAGACTGATCAACCATGCCTTTTTGTGCACAGGGGCACAGTCATGATGGAATAAGAAAGAAGCATACAATCATATAAAATATCTTTGTATGGTATAAGATTAATATTACCCTTTCCTGAAACTAAAGGCCTAGCCCAAACCCTGAAAAAACAGCCCTGGATAGTTATCCCTCCACCAAATGTTACAGTAAGCACTATGCATTCCGGTAGGTAGCTTTCTCCTGTCGTCTGCCAAACCCAGATTTGTCCTTCAAACTTCCAGAGAGTGATGTGTGATTCATCACTCCACAGAACACATTCCCACACCTCCAGAGCCCAGTGGTAATGTGCTTTATCCACTTCAGCCAATGCTTGGCACTGTGCACAGTGATTTTGTGCAGCTGCTTGGCTATAGAAACCCAGTTCATGAAGCTTCCGAAGCCCAGTGATTGTGCTGATGTTGCTTCCAGAGGTAGTTTAGAAGCGAGTGATGCTACAGAGGAAATGTTATGCTTATGCAGTACACCCTTCAGCACTTAGTGACCCCACTCTGATTGTTTGTGGTCTAGTGCTCCGTGGCTGAGCTGTTGTTACTGGTAAATGCTTCCACTTCACAAAAATGGCCCTTACATTGGACAGGGGCAGTCCTATTAGGGCAAAAATGTCACAAACGGACTTGTGGCATCCTATGACTATTTAAAGTTCCTCGGTATTACCCGTTTTACTGCCATTGTTTGCATATATGCTTGCAATAGGTGTGGCTGAAACACATAACTATTCTTTACCCTTAGGAGTTATTTGTTTTCATTTACATCATTGTTTGACCTCTCAGCTTTGACCTCTGGCTTGTTTTCTGGATATCTTCTGTCAAGAGAAAAGAAGGAGATTCTGTACCCGGTAATACCAGCACTGCATAACAGTGGCCCCTCCATGGAGTCCCATTTTTGGGAGATTATAGGGACTGCAATTTTACATTCACTTGTAGGGGTTAAATTATTACATTTTGCGTTTTCAACCTGTGATTTAGATTTTTATGTGTATTAAAATGAAAACCTTTTCTCTCTTGCAAATAATTAGCTATTACTATGAGGAAATGGTTTGCGGGAGACATTGTATGCTGCTGACCTGATTCCAGGATGGAAAGTATTTGAAATTCGCTTTGAAGTAATCTGTTAGGAGGCAGCCTTTTTCCTACAGCACAAAGTCTCTTTGTCCTTGTAATCTTTGGTCAGCAACAACAGACAGGGGTATCGTATATAGCAACAGAAGACTACATCCTATACATGGGCTTTAAACCTAAACAGGATTATATACTAACAAGACTCAACGCACAAGAATGTCAGCATTTTACAGAGACAACACAGGAACACAGGACATGTTATTCATCCTTGTATCCAGGACACAGTTAACTTAAAAGAAAACTTTTATACCACACATGTTTTGTGTGGTATAACTGTGCAGTCAGTAGGGTGCCCAGTGTTGTGTACTTAGCTGGCAAGTGGTAGGTGAAGCCGCTTGAACCTGAAGTTTTCCATAGGTATCATTGGTTCCGGGTTCCTCCCTAGCCGTTGTTGCCGGGTTTCCCTCTGTTAAAAGGGGTAGCCATGTCAGTCCAAACCAGTGATCTTGCAGGAAATGGGAAACAAATGGGATTCTTGAGACCATCCGCATAGAAAAAACATACCAAGTAGGTATACAGGAGCACACACACACAACTTTTTTAGGGACAAAACCAAGTCTTCTATACACAGCAGAATAGATGAACCATAGATCAAAGTTTAAAGAGAGGTGCAGACAGGCTCTACTGTCACACATGCCTGTACCTGGAGCTACTGTTGAAGAGGAGTCTCCACTGCTTCATATCTCTGAACCTTGGGCTGCGCTGGGGTGAAGGCTCCAATGCCTTGCATCCCTGCATTTGTAGCTGCCCCTGGGGAGGGAGTTCCACAACATCACAACCCTGAACCTAAAAAGGAAAATCTCGATGAGGCTGCACCAAGCACCAGGTAAAAACAGTGGATAGACATTGAGAATCCAAATGGTACTGACAAATCTGTCAGAGTGTAAGAAATGAAGGTTGCCTTTAAAATGTGATACTACATGTTTTGGGGAAGATTTGGGTTTCTGTAAGGTGAGATATCTGATTTTACAATGTAAGGTCATTTGCATAGTGATGCATTACAATGGGTTTGGAACAAAGGCTCCAACATAGATGGGATACCCCACAAGAGGTCAGACAACTGAAACCAATGTATATTAACATAGCTGTGTGTATTTTTGCATAGACTATCTGTCTCCTCCATAATTGGGTCATACAGGAAATCTCTGGGAAGAGAGGTTGGGTGAACAACTTTCTGGGAGGTACAAGGAATTCTGGGATGACTAGTTAGGGGCTGCAATAGTCAGAAGATTCTGAGAAAGAAGAGCGCAGTAAACAGAAGTGTTCCAGGTCAGGAGACTCAGAACAAAGCTGCGCATGATGACATCCGGGAGAAGCCTGTGAGCTGAGAGGTTTTCCAAGAATTTGTTTAAGTATCCCTTTTGTTTTGTATTATTATCAAATGTTTTCTGTATGTTATATGTTTTATCACCTGTAACAGTGACCTAATTCAATATCAATATAATTTTTTCTATACGCTTGTATTTGTGCTTTATTCGTCACACATTCCCTAAAAGAATATCCCTGTAAGAGGGTCATAATTTCTTACAAGAGTGAGCCCTTAATGCCGCAACTGATAAGGACCAGGACAGAGGAGACACCTGAGGCAGAAACCAAAGGATGAACCACTGGCCATGGCCAACAACAGAAAGAGAGAGCAGTTGGAGTCTAAAACAGCTAAAATCCCAAAAAGGAAATCCTTTACTACGGCAGTGAAGGAGGCAGGTAATGAGGTCTCCTGATCTACCTAGTATTTCAATATATTATACATTAAGGGGAGTTCAGACTATAATGTAAAGTCCCCAAGGACAACAATTTTAGTTCAGATGGTGCTGAACATTTTGAGGCTGGTAATATAGAACAGGAAATAGACAAGTGATGTATAAATTGTTGTGTACAAGAATGCCATATCCCACATAGCCAGTGCTAAGAAAAGTATGAAAAAGACTGTGCACATGGACCATATGTATGGTCTGGCTATAATGAAAATAGATCTGCAGGGGTAACCATTCCTTTTAAGGGTAACATTCTTATTGATTTTACGCAGTTTTATTTGTCAGTGCTTTTATTGATGATTTTAAGTGGCCTTTTTGAAACATTTACAAGTCTCCTGATAGGAAACAAAGGGAGAAGTTGCTACTACTTTTTATGAAAGATACTTATCCCTTGAGTCTAGCAGGTGATTTTAATTGTGTATTTAAAGGACAAATATGTTTTGGCACATATGTCAGTCAAACTAAAGATAAAACATCTAATGTGTTAAAAAACATGGTGATGGATTTCAAGCTGACAGATGTGTTTGAAGAGTGTAACAGGGACAAGTCTGAGATTGAAGGAACCACCTGGATAGGGAAGTAGTGTACATCTAGGGTAGACATCTGCTTTTGCTCCCAGAGTTTACAGCCACTAAATTATGGTCATAACATTATGACCATGGACAGGTGAAGTGAATAACACTGATAATCTTGTTATCATGGCACCTGGCAGTGGGTGGGATATATTAGGCAGCACGTAAAAATTTTGTCTTTAAAGTTGATGTGTTACAAGGAAAAATGGGCAAGCGTAAGGATCTGAGCGACTTTGACAAGGGCCAATTTGTGATGGCTAGACGACTAGGTCAGAGCATCTCCAAAACTGCGGCTCTTGTGTGGTGTTCCCGGTCTGTACCTATCAGAAGCGGTCCAAGGAAGGTGTGATAAGATGCAGGGTGTTGTCACTGATAGCGTGTACATCCCCCCCTAGGTTTTGTAGAGAGTGGTATGATATGTAGCCCCAGGGTGAGTATTTGTTGTGTCACATAAGTATATATGGGCCCCTGGGGTGGAGCATACGGAGAGTAAGGTGGGCCGGTGCTCCACCCCGCAGTTTACATACACCTGGAGTGAAACAGAATCCAGGCCAGGAGTTCAGACTGACTCCAAAGCACTGGTCAGCTGCAGTGACTGCAATAAAACCTTGCCTGATGGATGGAAGAGGGGAGTTTTGCTTGAGGGCTGAAAGCAGCAAGCATTGCTATGCAACAAAGCAACAGTCTAAAAGGATGGTGAGGCCTGCGTTTTGTTTAGTTTAGACCCTGATTAGTAAGGGACATCTATGTTAGTAAAAGCTCAGATGAGCTAGGATTTTGTTTGCAGAGATTTTGTGATTTATGCATATGTTACTGAATGCTGACGTAAATTATACAATAAACTGTGGCTTATCATTAACTCACCAAGACTGTGCCTTTTTGAAACGACATGGTACCCTGTGTAGGTGCAGGATCACAAAAGAAAAGCGATGAACCGGCAACAGTCATGGCCAATGCTCAGCGATGCACGTGGGAGTGAAGGCTGGCCCATGTGGTCTAATCCAACAGACGAGCTTCTGTAGCTCAAATGCTGGAAAGGCGTAGCCGCAGACCAGTCAGGGTGCCCATGCTGACCCTTCTCCACCCACAATGGGCACGTGAGCCACGTAGCTAAGGGAAAATAAATTATTTTTAACTGTGTAAAAGGAGAACACTAATAAAAAGAGACATTATTAGTGAAATTGAAGGCTTAACAGCTATCCAAGGGATTTAAAAAATATGTACCATATTTGCTCGATTATAAGACGAGGTTTTTTTCAGAGCAAATGCTCTGAAAAATACCCCTCGTCTTATAATCGGGGTCGTCTTATAATCAGACCTCAAAGTCTGACTATGAGACGACTGTCTCAACCCCCCCGTCCCACTTACCGGTACTTCAGAGTCCCCGGGAAACTCTGATCTCTGACAGCCGGGGAATGTCTGCTCGATGCACGCAGACAACCCCCGCTGCTAGCCACGCCTCCTTCCGGCTGCAGCGTGAGTCTACACGCTGCCCCAGCTACATGACAAGAGACTCAGAAGTACCGGTAAGTGGGGCGGGGGGGGGAGTGTTAAATGGGGCCATAAGGCATTTCTGGAGGCAGGGTGCTCTGTGAAATGCCTTTTAACCCCCTTAATGCCACTCTGCCTCCAGAAATACCTTTTTAACCCTCTATACGCCACTCTGCCTCCTGAAATGCCTTAAACCTCCCTATATGCCACTCTTCCCCATAATATGCCTTTTAACCCTCTAAGTGCCAGAGTGGCATATAGGGTTAAAAGGCATATCATGGAGCACAGTGGCATATAGGGTTAAAAGGCATATCATGGGGCACAGTGGCATTTATAGGGTTAAAAGGCATATCATGGGGCACAGTGGCATATAGGGGGTATAAGGCAGATGTGCATAACTGGGGGGCAGGTTGGGAAATAGAAGGAAATAAAACCAAAATATTTTTCCCAATCATAGCTTTTATTAAAAAAAATTGTTTAAATGAATTAACATTTACTGGTAAAACTTTTTTCCTATAGGGTCGGCTTATATTCAGGCTTTTTCTTTTTTTTCTAAATAATATTCCTTAATATTAAGATTTGGGGGGTCGTCTTATAATCAGGGTCGAGCAAATACGGTATTTTATTTGGATTTCTTAGCTGGGTGTTGCAACGCCAGGAGGACCCGGTCCAGATTCCAAACGGCAACACAAAAACCGATAGTTGCTCCAGCCGACACCAGTATCACACAAGGATATCCATGCATGTATAAAAAAAAATTATTTATTGAGTGTCCGTGGACAATAAAATCAAAAGGAACAACAGAACGTGAACACAAACAAAAAGGCTAAACCGCTTGACGAGTTTTGCAAAAACTGTGCTTAGTTATAAGCTGACTCTCTCTGGAGAATCGCTTGGGATTGGGAACAGCACTCTCAGTATTGCTGCTAAACCTTTGGAGCCTGTCCCTCCCTCCCTTTTCTTAGTCCTAGGAGGAGGATCAATTTCAAGTTGTATGTTGTGTGTTGTATTTAACAGTAGGGGACTGGGGGAAATAGTTTATTAATGAAATTGAGAAAAATATGAATTGAAAAAAACAGAAAGAAAAGGAAAAAAATGGAAACCCCAAAAATTTGGAGGAAGTTTTTCTCTTCAGTGCTACTGATGAAAAACTATGCACAACTGCACTGTGCTGTCATGTGCAGCCTGCCAAAGTGCTGAAGTTATTTAACAGTTGTTTAACTTAAGCCACTAAATGGTGTTATTAACACAAGTTTAACTATTATAATACACTAACTACTAGCAATATTTATTTTAAATTTACACAGGCCTAAGAGCAAGATTGATCTATCAGTCTTTTTCTTCTACTACTAGGCTAAAGCTTTTTGCAGGCTATATTTCCTTCCTATTCTAAGTCTACCCCTAGGCAAGGACAGACACTCCCAAGCCCACTATGCTAAAGTGAGGTTATCTATATATTATATTTAATTAATATTATTAATTTATATAATATAGATTATAAATTTTAATTATACTATGGGTTTAAACCACTAACTTTAAATCAGATACGGAAGCAGACCGATATAGTTGTACTACTGCTAAGTCTACAAATATTAGCTATTTTTTTTTTTCTTTCTTACTACTAGTACTACAGCTACCTTAAAGCTTTGCTTAGTACAGTTGTTGTCACACAGTCAATCTTTCTTCAAAAAAAAAAAAAAGAAAAGAAAATGTAACAGCAAAACAGTTAGCTTCACTGCTTACTGAACAGCACTTATGTGGCTGGACTCACTAGCCCAACTAGTTCACTTCACTGATGGACTGAGGTGAGCACAACAAATGAAATGTAATAATTATTAATTAATATTAAGAAGAAAAATTTACTTTGTCTCTTGCTGTTGCTAACACAAAGCACAAACTAAAGCACTGTAGCACCACTAGTAAGATTAGCTTAACTTTAAAATGTAAAAATGATAAACTAAATTAATAATAATTAGGGATTTCTTATGTTAATATAATTAATAATTATCAACTTCTAGTTTAAGCTTAAGGGTAGTAGTGGACTGATTAATCTTTATGTGGGATAAATTCTACCTGACAGAATGGCTCAAGTACACTAAGCTAAAATATAACAGGTAATTTAGCTAAAATTATTATAATATTATTAATTAGAATTATTAACACACTAGTAGTCGTCTACTATGTGTCACGTTACAACGGGTATTGGAGACACCGGAAACAGGCAGGATCCAAGGAAACATTAAGTTCAGAAGAGCCGAGGACAGGATAAACGGTAAACACGAAGATCAGGAATGTATAAACGCAGTCTGTGGAAACTAGCACAAGGCATAGAAGACCATCAGAAGGCAAGGTTACTACAGTTTGAACTCCCGAACTGCAGGCATATATGAAGGGAGATTACGCCACACTCATGATGGCCGCGATTCCCAGATACCGGAAGTGAGGTCATGGCGGTTTGGCGGGAGATTCGAACTTCCCCTGCGGTTTCCTATTTAAACATCCTCAGTTCAACCAGACCTTGCCTTCTGATGGTTGTCTAAGCCTTGTGCTAGTACCCAGATAGCGTTTTGATTCTGTTTTCTCGTGTATGATCCCGGCTTGTCTGACTTCTTTGATTTCCTGTTACCTGACCTCGGCTACGTTTACGTTTATCCTGTTCTCCTGAATCCTGACCTCGGCTACGTTATATGACTATCCTGCTCTCTGGAATCCTGACCTCGGCTTGTCTGACCTGTTCTGTCCTGGAGTCCTACCTGACCACGGTGTCTCCTAAACTACTTGTACGTGACACTATTAAATTATATTTTTAATTACCAACAGTTCAGCTTAACTAACTAACCTTTTGACTGACTGACCTGAACTAAAATTACAAAATTAAGTTTTAAAAATGAATTTAAAAAACTAAGGGAAGACAGCAGGCAAGCAGTAGGCAGTGGGCACGGTCAGCCCAGGGCCAGGGCACTGCAGTGCCAGTGAGGCGCTGTGTGCAGCAAACTGTCAGCTCAACAGCACTAACACAGTTTCACAGACTTACTGGGAAAAAAATCCTACTTCAGTAAAGTACACTGTTAGAAATGGCAGGCTGAGGCTATTACCAGTCTCACACAGAACAATCTCTCCTCTCTCTGTAATCAATCCAGCACGGCAGTGTTGCAAAAGCAGTCACAGCGAAAATGAATAGATCTCATGCAAACTCTGCCCTTAAAGGCTGTTTCCTATTTTTAAAAAAAAGCAGCACAGACATTGGACGAGCCCTCAGCATGATGTCAGAAGAGTGAGCTGATTAGAAAAACGAAGATCAACTCACTTAATCAATGTCTTTCCTCTTCTTTGAAAAATCGCACTATTCATGTTTTGCTGTTTATGCCAGGCAGGTAAACAGCAACACACAAACCATTGTTAGGGACAAAACCAAATCTTTTATACACACCAAAACTATAGGAAGGTGATTAAATGATGGATAACAATGTAAATTAGGCTTTGGAACATATTAACTAATAAACAAGTGGATTTATACAAAAAACTAACATCATGGCACATCCTTGGGGTGGGGATAAGGTGGATCATGGCAGGATTGCCTCCTCCCTCCAGGCTGGAGGGTGACCAATTGTACCGCTGGCAACGGGGAAGGAACCCAGTATGCAGAAGATGGTGGTGAATAAACAGCTTTATTGGGAAGCAGGACTGAAGCCACTAGACAAGAAGGCTACAGCAAATCAAAGTCCAGAAGTACTCTGTTTAGTCACCCAGGCTTTAAGGAGAACAGGAACACTATGTAGTAGATCAGGCCCACTGATCAACAGGTAACCAGGTAGAACAAGGGGCGCCGTTTAGTATACCAGGCCCACAAAGGTACAGGTATGTCAGGTAGAGTAATGAGCACCGTGTAGTAAACCAGGCCCACTAATGAACAGGTACACCAAGTAGAATAATGAGCAACGTGTAGTTGACCAGACCCACAGGGTATAGGTATGCCAGGCAGCAGTGCGGGATACAGCAGTAGCAAGACAGCAGTTGAAATAACTAGATAATATCTGCTCACAGCAGTGAGCTCAGCATACACGATAACCGAGCACTGAATAGAAGTCAATGCTCGGTTTTAAACCTCCCGCTCTCTCTCGCCCCGCCCCCGGTTAGTGACATCACGCACTGTGAGTCCTTTCGTCGCCATGGAGGCAGGGGATAAGAGGGGGGCGTGGTGAGCGCGCCCGCCCTCTGTTCCCCTCCCGGCGAACGAAGAGGACACACAGAGGAGGAGCCTTCGTGAGGATTCACGATCCATGGTTTCAGGGGTGGCGTGTGGAACACAGGGTGCACCTTCAGAGAAGGGGGCAGCCGCAATTCTACAGCCACTGGAGAGAAGACTCGAGTCACTGTGTATGGTCTGACGAATTTGGGTCCCAGTTTCTTAGAGGGGCAACGCAACTTGAGGTGTCTGGTGGACAGCCAGACCTTGTCACCTGGACTGTAAGAGGGACCAACAGAACAAAGAGCTGGTCTTCATGGTAATAGAACCCGTCTTTCTGGTACATGTCAGAGGTTACGGACGGGGTCCAAGCAGAGGTACGGAGGGCTTCCCATAAGGGTTGTGTGAGTGTTAGGAAGTGTCCCGAAGACAACACCGTGTCTTGTTCCTGGGGATGTGACGTCAGTGTTTCGAACATGCGAGAAAGGGAGTCGGCTTTGATATTGCGGGAACTGGTGTTGTGGTCTGTACGCAATGTGGAGATGAAATCATGAAAAGAACAAAGACCATCTGGCGAGCCTGGGTTGAAGACACCTAGCTCCCTGAAGAACTCCAGGTTTTTGTGGTCCGTATAGATGGTGATGAGGAGTACCTTCCAATAAATGGTGCCACTCTTCCAACGCCAATTTCATAGCCAACAGCTCTTTCTCGCCCACGTTATAGTTTAGTTCAGCAGGGTTTAACGTACGGGAGAAGAAAGCAACAGGATGTAGTTGATTATCATGGTCATCCCTCTGGGATAATACGGCTCCTACTGCGGAGTCGGATGCATCTACATCGAGAACGTACGGTCTGTGTGGTACTGGGAGCATCAAAATAGGGGCTGTGGTGAATCTCTCTTTCAAGATAGGTTGGATAACCTTGGAGAAATTCCTGATGAATTTTCTATAGAAATTTGCCCAACGAACTGTTGGACACCTTTCCTGTCCGTAGGGGGTGGCTGTCATGATTGTCAAGTAGTCTTGACCGTGACAATGGCCACTGCAGGATGGTTGTCACCTTCTTGGGGTCCATCTCGACCTTTGTAGGAGAGAGGATAAAACCGAGGAAGTCCATTGATTCAGTCTCGAACACACATTTTTCGGGCTTAGCATATAATCCATTTTCCCTGAGACGCATCAGCACTTTGGTGACCTGTGCAGTGTGAGTGAAGGGGAGTAGACCAGTATGTCATCAAGGTAAACAACGACGAAGTTGTCCAACATGTCTATAAACACATCGCTCATGAAATGTTGGAAGGTTGCTGGAGCGTTGCACAGGCCATAGGGCATCACTAGATATTCAAAATGTCTATAGCGTGATCGAAACGCTCTTCTCCATTCATGCCCCTCCTTGATGCGGACAGGATTGTAGTCAATTTTAGTGAACACGGTAGCCGAGTGAAGGCGTTCCATCAGTTCTGAAATGAGAGGCAAAAGGTACCGTTTTTCACTGTTATGTTGTTCAGTGCTCTATAGTCGACACAAGGGCGCAAACCACCATCTTTTTTGGACACAAAGAAGATGCCTGCGCCTGCCGGGGACGTGAAAGGCCGTATGAAACCTTTGGCCAGGTTCTCATCTATATAGTCTTTTAATGTGGCCAGTTCTGGTTCCGACATAGGGTAGATTCGGCCAAAAGGAATAGGAGCACCTGGGTGTAGATCGATGGGACAGTCATATTCCCTGTGTGGTGGTAGTTGATTAGCGCCTTTCTTTTCAAAGACATCCGAGAAGCGGCTATAGTGAAGCGGTATCTGCGTCTTCGGGAGAGAACAGTAATCATGCGCAACATTAATGGACAAGGAGGATGTTTTAGGGTAACGAGAAGTTTTATTCTGTGGAAACTGGACGGACCCCGTCCTCCAATGAACAACTGGGTTGTGCTTCCTTAACCAGGGCAACCCCAAAATAACAGGAAATAAGGGTGAGGGGACCACGTCAAAAACAATACTTTCAGCATGGTTGGGTTTCATAGACATGTGCAGGGGTTCAGTCTCTGGTGATGGGTCCGGTCTTCAGGGGACGCCCGTCGACCAGGTGAATGGAAACGGGTGTTGCCTTGTCACGGATGGACATGTGCAAATGCTGTGCAAGTGCGGTATCCAGTACGTTGCGGCTTGCCCCGGAGTCAATCATCGTTGAGAGGGTGGTGGAGTCTCCCTTCCACTGTAACGAAATGGGAAGAGACACATGATTAGGGCGCTGCAGAGTGTGTTGTTTGTGCGAGGACAGGTGCTGGGTGGGTCGCTTACCCCTGGATGCTCGTGCCTTGCTGCGGCATTTCTTTGCATAGCGGCCTTTGTGACCACAATAGAGGCATAAGTCAAGAGTCCTGCAACGGTCCCTCTCCGCCACTGGTAACGGACCCCTAATGAGGCCTATTTGCATAGGTTCTTCTGCTGTGTCTTTTGGAGCGGGTTTAACGGTTTGTCGTACCGTGGACCAAGTGGACGGGGAAGCAGCATGGCTCTCATCCTTTCTCTCTCGTAGCCTCCGGTCTATTTGAATAGTCAGTCCTCCACTGACTCAGGGATGTGGGTGCGTGCTAGTTCATCTCTGAGTGCATCTGATAAGCCCAACCGGAACTGGTCGTGGAGCGCCGATTCAATCCACATGGTTTCCATGGACACTCTCCTAAAGTCAGCAATGTATTCTTCCACTGGCCTTTTCCCTTGTCTCAAAGCCCTTAACGTGCTTGTGGCAGAGGAGACCTTGTAGGGATCATCATAGAGTGAGTCCATAGCATGGCGGAAAGAATCCCGGGTCTCTAGAACTGGACTGTTGCTATGTAGCAAGTGATGTGCCCAGAGCTGTGGTTCGTCCGACAGCAATAAAATTACAGTGTGCATTTTGATGTAGTCGGATGAGTAAATCCTTGGTTTCAATCTGAACATGATTTGACACGAAGTATCAAATGTATTTCTGACGTTCTCCTGTGAATTTGTCAGGCAGGGGTATTGGTGGTTCAGGGGCGGTGGCCTGTTGGTTTCCCCCTGCAGCCATCTCAGGAGGTGCTTGGTAGAGCTCATCATGGACTGGTGGTGGTTCCACAGGGTTCCAAGCATCTTGAATTTAGGAAGCCTCAGTTGTTTCCCTCTCTTCATGTAATTTCAGCAAGACTTTTGAGATCATTGTCATACCATCTCTTGGTATGGTTGAGGTTGTCATGTTGCACTATACATTTGGGCCAATCAGATGCCGCCCTGATAGTATTGCATGATGGATAAAATCTGCCTGTACTTCTCAGCATTGAGGAGACCATTAGTTCTCACCAAATATCAAACTCCATTTGCAGAAATGCAGCCCCCAAACATGCAAGTATTGTACAGCCCTTCGGTGAACAAACTACCTTCTTGTACAACCAGATATTTAAAATTTTGACTTATCAGTCCAGAGCACCTTCTGACATTTTTCTGCACCCCAGTTCCTCTATTTTCGTGAATAGTTGAGTCGATTTGCCTTGTTTCTGAAGTGAGTTTGGTTGCTCCTCATCCAGTTTTTTCCTCCTACACAACTGTTACTGTTTCAGTTAATGATTGTATGTCAACCTACCTGTTTGGTATAGTTGTTCAATCATACACCTAACTATATGCCTACAAAATCCCTGACTTTGTACAAGTGTACCTGGAAGATTTGATGCTGTTCTGGACAATATTTGATAACACCAAATATTCATACACCTATAGAAAGAATTTCTCTTCTTGTTGCAGGTTTTTGGGTCCCTCACATAGGTATTATAGAATGAGTGCCACGTATCTTTTTCAGCATATCTGTAAAACATATTTTTGTGTAGCTGGTTGCTAAGGTGTTGGGTCATATTTTTCCTGTGAGAAGCTAGACCATTTTTTCTACTTTTGCAAACTAGTAATAGTTGAGTGACAACTATTCATAATGAGACATCCTTACGCCACATGCCCGGGGCAAGAAGCACAATATGTTGCTGGTCACATAAGAAAAAAATTTATGGTACAGGTCCGGCGAGTGACCCAACACGGACCTGCAATCACCATGATCTCAGGTGTTGTTGAGAGCCCCAGGGACAGCTGCTTTGGATGCAGGCCTGGCCCAAGACATTGTGCTACCTTGGTCCAAGGATGAAGTGCTGCCCTCCACATACATGTTTTTTTTAAATAAAAGTGAATTAAAGTCATGCAAATAAATTAAATCAAACAGTATTCTCTTATCTCATCTCTCCTCCTTTTTATCTTTATTTCTCTTTTTCTCCTTTTTTTCATTCTCTCCCCTTTCTCCCAATCTCTCTCCTTTCTCCTCATTTTTCATTATCTCTCTCCTTTCTCTATATATCATGTCTCCTTTCCTCCATCTCTGATCCTTCTCATTGTGACGGAACCCTCCATCACTGGGGCCACTGGAGAGCCCTGACTGCCAGCCTCCTCCCTATTGACTATGGGCCCTGGGTTTGTAAAGACTTCTGTGGCTACCCCCAGCAGTATATCATCCCATCACTAGTTGAGGGGATTATCTCCGGCAGATTGCCAGGATCTGCCACCAGGGAGTGACTGCCATTGTTTTAATTTAATATCAGACCCCTCCACCCCATGGTGCATTATTATGTTATATAAATCAGTCCCCCCCATTGTATTGTTAATCCTGTTACTGCCCCTGTTGTCTCTGAGAGGCAGATTAAGGGGGCGGTTTGTATCCCAATATCTTGTTTTATGTAAATGTGTGTTTTGCTGGATATATCCACCCCTGTGTGTCTATAATAAATCAGTCTTCGTTTGGTTTTACCCTACACTCGGCTAGTGACTGGGGAACTGGGGAAAGTGTGTTGTCCCAGGCTAAGGGAGCACAAGTCAGCGGAGGTAGCCGGTCAGACTAGCCAGATCCGTGACACTCATCATCTCACTCTCTCTCCCGTTGCTCCCCATCGCTCCTCTTTCTCATTATCTCCCCCTTCTTTTTTTTTCTTCCCTTTCTCTCTACGCCTCATGATCTCTCCCCATATATTTGTTTTTATCTTGCCATATTGGGCCTTACACACCAAATCTGCCATATGAGCATAAAAACCTATGTGCAGCATGTGCAGTCTGTCATATGCAACCAGGGGATGGATTAACAATGGGATATGTGGGATAAAATTGGGTATCTTGCCACCAGGACCCCCCACTTGCTGCTTACTTGTTACAGTATGTGTATTATGTATGTGTCTACACTGCACCAAATGCATACAGTAGTTATTGTGCTGGGTAATGTGGAAGCCCACATGGGGGCACACCTGGTGCATGGGGGCTCTCTCCTGCTGCAGGTGTATTTGCAGAGACACAGACTGTGGTGTTTAAACCAAATATAAAAATATAACACAAAGGTTCGTCTACATTTAACAGATATTTAATAAGAGACAGAAACACAGTAACATACAATAAATGAGTGACAGCCCAACATACAATGCAACACTTTCCAAGACTAACCTGCAACCTAAAGGTCCAACATAACCCAGCACACCACCGATTACCCCATCCATGCAGGATGGTGGGCAGAGAGAAACTGAACTAAGATTTTTCATTCCACAGGCATATTGAATCACTGTAGGTGTGCCCTCGTTAACATATCAAAAGACATGTAATACAGGAAGAGTTCAACTGGCTAAAACATTGACAACAATACTTATGTCACCACATTCCCCCACTTTATTTTCTCCTGTGTTGCACATTTTCTAAGTATCCCCCCTCTAATGCAGAAAGCCTAGTGGGAGCGAAAAACCCTTTGGGTAAAAATTCAGCCCACCGTCCCTCCGGAATAAATTCCCTCAGCGACGTAAGTTTTTCTGCAATTGACCTAGGACTGTCACTTTACATTAAAACATGCATATATCAACAAATTTACATTACAATCTTAAATACTTCCCCCTACCCAAATGCAAGAAAACCCAGTGGGAGCAAAAAAAAACCTTCTAGGTAAAAATTCAGCCCACCGTCCCTCCGGAATAAATTCCCTCAGCGACATGAGTTTTCCTGCAATGTATTTTACAATACCCATGACCCACAAATTACAGTACATTTATTATACAAAGCATAGGCATAAATTAAATGAAGTGATGGTAATGAAGTGGTGGTCCAGGATTATAGCTGTAAGCTCTTTCATGGTTCTATGGATTTAAAAGAATAAAAGAAATATTAAAATCAAAAAGTTATATTGTCTTTTTGGCAATCCCTCTTTTGGCCATCGAAATAAACTATTGCCAGAACACATTCTCCTCAGTTTTTCCAGTAACTAATTACTTTATGTTGGGATGAACATGTATTTCAGCATCCCACTCGCCCCCTTTAAAAAAACTTTTAACATTTAACCTAAACCATGATTTTCTTCTCTTTACAATAATACAATTTGATACAGTGTATACTTATCCACTGGTCCATCACCACTGTCTCTTAAGCTCTGAGATGTCCTGTAAGATCAAAAAATAATTGTTGTGGGGTAGGGTGGGGTTGATGGCAGGGTTAGTGTCTAGGTTGAGACCCAAAGAGAAGTTGATCTGCTGGGTTTGTTCTGTCTTGTGGAGATTGTTCTTCAGAATATCCTTCACAACCAGGCAATACTTCACTCATATAACTTTGTGACCCTGAGCTGGAGGAACAATCAGATAATCCATCGTCTAAGTCAGATGCAGGAACTGCCAATAATTCTGACTTCTTATGCTCTTCTTCCTGTTTCTTGATCCCCCTTCTTAACTCCCTAGCCTGTTCTCCCAATGTTTCTACACCACCCCTCATTCTCTCAGTTTGTTGTCTTGGTTCCCTATAGTTATTCACCCCTTCTTTCCTCCTCCAATTATCATTTTGCCTAGTGCTGTTTTCCCGAGGATCCCCCCATTTCTGATTTCTCCAGTTACCCTCTCTATCTCTTTTAGTGTCCCAGTTATTATCTTGCCAAT
The DNA here is from genome assembly GCA_023333645.1 of Sceloporus occidentalis. NCBI lineage: Eukaryota > Metazoa > Chordata > Lepidosauria > Squamata > Phrynosomatidae > Sceloporus > Sceloporus occidentalis. The sequence continues at coordinate 122,785 of JALMGF010000247.1, forward strand.
AGTAGTTGTACCTTTGTGGCTCATCCCATCTGTTTCCCTAAATGATTACCTATCCTTCTTTTGGTATTCCAATTATAACTTCCCCAGTATCTAATGTCTTTCTCTGGCTCTTCCCATCTCAGATTTTTAAACTTATCTTCCTTTTCATTTCTCCTCCAGTTACCAGTCTCCCTGATTCTTCCATTATTATTACAGTCTCCAAATCTCTGGTTTCTCCAATTATTTCCTAATTTCCTCCTCCAATTCTGACTAAATCTATGTCTGTTTCCCTGAAGCTCCTCCCATTGCCGATTTCTCCAATTATTCTCCTTGCATGTCAAATCTCTAGGTTCTCTTTGAAACCGTCTCACTGCTGAGACAACAAACACATGTTCAGTGTGAAGATGATCAATCCACCACTTGTCTGCTCTAGTTAGCAGCAGTTCTAGGTCTGTGGGCCTTTGGTCAAACAGCCTCACAAACTCCTGACATTCATGGGGTAGAGCATCCAACACTCTGGATATATGTGCTGGTGAACCCAACACCATTGGCTGCTGTGGCTGGCGTAGTGTAGACCAGAATAATATTCGCTGAGCTACCTCTCTAGGACCATCTGTTTGTTTCATTGTAATATTAGCCAATTCTTTTTCTACACTGAGTAAATAGAATTGTTTTGCTGCAATTCTTCCTGCCTGTTTAGACACACTGTCATTAAATCCCAGTAAAAGACTAGCTATGGGGCCCATAGCATACTCTAACAGCTCCGTCCATTCCTCTAATTTAAGGCCTCCTTTACTAGCTCTTTCTGCTCCCCTCTGAAACCAATGTGTAAAATTGTTAAAACCATTGGTTGGCATGTTTCCCCACCATTTTTGGAAACTATCCTTCTCAGCCATAGACAAAGGACGTGTCTGAGTAGAAAAACCTATTGGCATTTGTTGCACATTAAAATTTTCTGAGACAATTATTGGGGCTTGTGGAAGATTAAGTTTTGGGCTATTATGTAAATCTTCCCTTGGGTTTTCAGGTTTTATTTTATTCTTATACTCCATTACCATGTTCTGGAGTTCAGTGATTTTAACCAAATATGTATCCCTCTGTTCCTCTATGTCTTTTAAATCCTTTTGTAAGTTATCCACGATAGTGGTGGTCTTTAAGGCAGCTATCATAATGCAGTCCTTTTTATTTTGTGCTTCCTCCATTTTGCCTGCTAATTCCATATTCTCTTTTTTTAATTTCTGTACCATGTCTGCCAAACCTCCAATTGTAGACAGTACAGATTGTGCAATTAAACTTTTTCTTTTCTTAGCACTTAGCTTTACTTTAATAATGTTTGTTAAAACATCCATAAATCCTTCATATTTCCCACAGTTTGAATCTATTGGTTCTGGGAGCATGTATGGACCATTATGCTTTTGAATATAATTTCTAAAATAATTGTGCACTTCTACAGAAAAATAGTTAGCACCTGGGAATGCCATTGTAAAACTGTTAATCTTCAAAAACAAATTCAAACCCCCTTTAAATAGTGCAGACAATGGTAACAATGCTTATATGTTAACTAAGGCGAATACAGAAAAGTTCCCCTTTGATGGCTTATCCTGAAATGAGAAACAAAGAAAATGGTGAGAAAACCAAACAAAACCCCACACACACACATAATTCAATTCACCATGAGGCAAAGGGTTTTTGTATTCAACTAGGCCTCACACATGCACCAGGCCTACCTCACGATCAATGGCAAAGATATTAAAACTGGTGTATAAAGAAAAAATTACAAATATTATGCACAAATGTAAGAACGAAATAAAACCATTTGCAATAAAGATGTTGAAGATATCTCCACCGTGAGGGATACTGTCTTACTATCACCAGGCCTCATACACAAATCAGGCCAAGATTTCAAACAAACAAGAAACCTTGAAACACCAAGATTATGCACAATATATATATATATATATTGAAATCAGTAATTCCACCCCTGTCTTGTAAAAATGCTGCACTGCAGTTGCGCTGTGCACTAAAAATGCAATTTAGTCACTGGCCTCATAAATATCTGCTGTAGAAGTCTGATATTCGTGGTCGCCAAATGTGGTGTTTAAACCAAATATAAAAATATAACACAAAGGTTCGTCTACATTTAACAGATATTTAATAAGAGACAGAAACACAGTAACATACAATAAATGAGTGACAGCCCAACATACAATGCAACACTTTCCAAGACTAACCTGCAACCTAAAGGTCCAACATAACCCAGCACACCACCGATTACCCCATCCATGCAGGATGGTGGGCAGAGAGAAACTGAACTAAGATTTTTCATTCCACAGGCATATTGAATCACTGTAGGTGTGCCCTCGTTAACATATCAAAAGACATGTAATACAGGAAGAGTTCAACTGGCTAAAACATTGACAACAATACTTATGTCACCACACAGACTCCATTACGGGCATCAGTGATAGCACAGTCAGCTTCCTGTTTCTTACTTCCTATCATGTGACATGGTCAGTCTGTTACAAGCTTTCTTTTTAGTCAGAGGCAGTCAGCATGGTTTTTTGCTTGTAAAGGAAGAATCATGATTGCTGTATGCATCAACCTGTAGCTACAGGAAAATAGATCCTGGCTCCTACCTGCAGAGTATTTATGTTTGTCACAACCCTGGGTTGTTTTAACTATTGTTTGTGGTTCTTGTTCTCCCTCACGTATTCCCCAGTATATCATATCCCCTTTTTCCCTGAGCAATTGCCCACGGATTTTAAACCCTCATAACCCGGACACCATTGATCCCACCAGAGCGTTTTTTTTTCGTGGAGTTAGCTCACAGATGGTGGGGTACAGACCAGGAGTGGTTTGGAGAGGGAGACTCTGATGGATCCCCAGGCGCTGTGACTTCCAGGAGAGCAGGGGTCAGCTGGCACGGTTACGGAAGACCCGGCCGGCTATATCGCGGTCCATCCCGGGGAAACATTAAACCGCTACAGCTCGGGGTCCCCATAGTGGTACCCCGGGATCACCGCCACTCCCTCAGGATCAACCCAAAACAGCGGATTGGGGTTATACAGACATTGCGGGGCTTGGTGGAAGAGACTCCTAGTTGGATATAAGATCTTATGTTTGTCAGTTGCTCTATGTATATAGCGAGGTGTTCGTTTATATAGATATGTTGCACTGTTATGTATGTATATTTTTACTTGAAGGTCTACTCACCTGTGTCATGCCACTCTCACCCTTCTCTGCTTCCCCCACTGCAGGCCTTGCAAAAGCTCTGTGACCACAGAGTAGGCCGAAGCCACGGCCTATAGTAGTGGGCGTCTACCTGCGTTCTTGATCGCGGTAGCACGTTAGGCCAAAACTGCGGTTATTTGAACATTGAGAGACAGAATAACAACAACAAAATCCAGAATAACACATTTTTAAATAAATTATAAATTGATTTGATCCCCCTATCAATCAGCAAGATATCTGGCTCCCAGGTGTCTTTTATACAGGTAACAAACTGAGACTAGGAGCACTCCCTTTAAGAGAGTGCTCCTAATCTCAGCTCGTTACCTGTATAAAAGACACCTGTCCACAGAAGCAATCAATCAATTAGATTCCAAATTCTCCACCATGGCCAAGACCAAGGATGTCAGGGACAAGATTATAGACCTACACAAGGCTGGAATGGGCTACAAGACCATAGCCAAGCAGCTTGGTGAAAAGGTGACAACAGTTGGTGCGATTATTCGCAAATGGAAGAAACACAAAATAACTGTCAATCTCCCTCGGTCTGGGGCTCCATGCAAGATCTCACCTCATGGAGTTTCAATGATTATGAGAACTGTGAAAAATCAGCCCAGAACTACACGGGAGGATCTTGTCAATGATCTCAAGGCAGCTGGGACCATAGTCACCAAGAAAGCAATTGGTAACACACTACGCCGTGAAGGACTGAAATCCTGCATTGCCCACAAGGTCCCCCTGCTCAAGAAAGCACATGTTCAGGCCCAGTCTGAAGTTTGCCAATGAACATCTGAATGATTCAGAGGAGAACTCTGGAGGAGGAATGCTGCCTATGACCCCAAGAACACCATCCCCATCGTCAAACATGGAGGTGGAAACATTATGCTTTGGGGGTGTTTTTCTGCTGAGTAACAGGACAACTTCACCATATAAAAAGGGACCATCAAATCTTGGGTGAGTACCTCTTTCCCTCAGCCAGGGCATTGAAATGGGTCGTAGATGGGTATTCTAGCATGACAATGACCCAAACACACGGCCAAGGCAACAAAGGAGTGGCTAAAGAAGAAGCACATTAAGGTCCTGGGGTGGCCTAGCCAGTCTCCAGACCTTAATCCCATAGAAAATCCGTGGAGGGAGCTGAATGTTCGAGTTCCCAAACGTCAGCCTCGAAAACGTAATGACTTGGAGAGGATCTGCAAAGAGGAGTGGGACAAAATCCCTCCCGAGATGTGTGCAAACCTGGTGCCCAGCTACAAGAAACATCTAACATCTGTGATTGCCAACAAGGGTTTTGCCACCAAGTACTAAGTGATGTTTCGCAAAGGGGTCAAATACTTATTTCACTGAGTGAAATGCAAATCAATTTATAACTTATTTGAAATGCGTTATTCTGTCTCTCACTGTTCAAATAAACCTACCATTAAAATTATAGACTGATCATATCTTTGTCAGTGGGCAAACGTACAAAATCAGCAGGGGATCAAATACTTTACTGTATCCACCAATAATGTTCACACACAGAAACAGTGAACCAGGTGCTGTGGAATAACTCCTCTCTGGCAACCAATCCAGTGAGGAGCTTGTTCAGCACAGGGGAGGAATAGACTGTGAGACTGTGACCACTTTACTCCACTGTTCCAGAACTTTAATTCCTGTAAGTCCTTGGATCACAAATTCCTGTTCTTCTCTGCTCCCTTGCTACAGACCCCCCATTGGATTCTCCGTTATTTGACCTTTGTTTCTCCTGTTGGACGATCCCGCTTGTCTGTTTCCTGACCCTAGCTTGGACTACCGTTTTCTCTGATAGCCACCGGTGATCTGACCTATTGGACTGTTCCTGACATTGTTGTGGACTATCCTATGCTCCAAACCCAATCCTGACACCCCGTGTTTGAAAATGTTGTATATTGGACATTGAAGGAGGCTTATTTGGTGGCGGTAAACCTTTTGGTAAGTATATTCATTTTTATTCACAAAATAATGTGAAAATAATATACAAAATGGACAATTAAACATTAAACCCTACTGGTACAGACAGAGAAGATGGCCCTGCCCTTGTGAGCTTAAAATCTATTTCTGGCTTCGGATGTTTGCTATCAGACCGCTTATGGAGGTTAAAGTAGCCGAAAGAGAGGAAGGCCATGAAATCAACATATTTTCTGCTTTACCTCTCTTCTTTATCTTAACATTAATGTGACTTTTAGGGCTATAAAACAAACTTATATACATATAACCAGTGTCTTGGAGCTTACCACCACAAAGGACATGTTGCAAAACTTTGTGCCATCAGCAAAAATACTTACCTTACCATAAAGACCTTCTGCAAGAATATTATAAAAAAAATATTAAAGAGAACAGGTCTAAGCAGGGGCGTACCTAGAGTATTTGGCACCCGGGGAGGATCCTATATGTGGCACCTCTCCTGTAAAAAGGAAGGCATGATTGACAACCAACTGTATGCCAATGAAGTGAAATGGTGTTATGATGCCGAGATCCAATGGGCAAAGCCTCTCTATACAATACCTTAAAATGGTCTCAAACATTAATGGAGATTCTTCTCTGCAGAGCACATGGCAAACTAGTTAGGACATTTGGTCACCTTCCACTCCCTCCCCCAGTGCAATGTCCTTTCCCTTTTCTATCACCTTGGTCTCTAAGGGTCACTGGAGAAGATGGGTTACCAGGGGAGTGTCCAGCAGAAGGAGGACTTATTGTGTTTATAAAGTCCTGCCATCTCTCTCTCTCTCTCTCTCTCTCTCTCTGAGTCTGCGTGGAGATGATCACAAGGGAGTGGTAATTGTATCACGTGTTTACAGGCTTATCCTGCTGTTTCTTTGTTATTTCCATTCAATCAATGAATATATAGTTTGGTAACAGCATAAACTAACTTATAGTAATTTGTATATGTATTGTTAGTTTGTTTAGCCTCTCTTAATAAATATTGTTAATTGCAGAAAACAAGGAGTGTGGACTCTAACTTTACACTCGATAGTTAGTGGTTATTGATAGCATAACAGTGTATATATATATATTCATACAGTAAATGTTATTCAATAATTACAGTAAGATTCATAAAATACAAACACGTTTTTCTTATTTATAACATTTGGCGAGCCAGCCAGGAGCGATTTAGTTTGAGTATATTTATAAGTGCATAATTTATAACATCTCCAAACACAAAAAAATTAATGTTGGCAAGAATATTTATTTCACAAAATGTAAACTGTATGTCAGCTTGAAAAAACTAGAAATCTGAAAAAATGAATTAACTTATAAATAAAGTTTAAATAAATACCATTTACTGAACAGATACGGTACAGCATAACTCCCATTACTATATACTGAGCCAGGCATTGACGGTAGTGCAGCATAATCCCGATCACTATACGATAAGCCAGACTTTGACGTGGTAGGCCTCTGCCCCTAAAACAGCCTGTCTGTGGCACAGCTGCCCCTAAAACAGCATCCCTGTGGCACAGCTGTCCTTAAAACCTGCCTGTGCCACATTTGCCCCTAAAACAACCTGTCTGTGCCACATTTGCCCCTAAAACAACCTGCCTGTGCCACAGCTGCCCAGAAGCAGCCTGGCTTTGCTGCCTCTGCCCCTGAAGCAGCCTGGTTTTGCCACCTCTGCCCCTAAAGCAGCCTGCCAGTGCCAACTCTGCCCCTAAAACAACCTGCCTGTGCCACAGCTGTCCTGAAGCAGCCTGGTTTTGCCACCTCTGCCCTGAAGAAGCCTGCATGTGCCACCTCTGCCCCTCTAAAACGCCTGTCTGTCCCTTTTTTGTCCCTAAACAGGCTGTTTCAGGGGCAGAGGTGGCAGAACCAGGCTGCTTTGCCTCCTTTGCCCCTCTAAACAGCCTGCCTGTCCCATTTCTGCCCCTAAACACTTCATTCATTCACTCTCCTGTGCCTCCTTATCTCTCATGCAGATATCACTGGTCCGGGTACCGTCCCCCTTTAGGTATGCTACTGGGTCAAAGTACAGAACCCTGAGGTACCCTGACGGTAACAAGACCTTTATCTAAATATATTACATTGACTACAATCATTTGTCATTCAGCCACTGCCTAATCTATTCAACAATATTGGAAACCATACTCAGAGATTGCAGTTTATGAATAAGTCTTTTAAGTTGGACAGCGTCAAAAGCCTTACTGAAATCTAGATAAGCAATGTCTACTGCACCACCTTCATATATTATTTATTTACCCAATAAAAAAAATCAAAAAGATTAGTTTGGTATGATCTTCCTGAAGTAAACCCATGTTGTTTCTGATCTTGAAATCCATGTTTAGTTGCTTAACCCCTTCAGTCCCCTATAGACGTACCAATACGTCCATAAAACGCATCTAAAGAAACCCCTATGGACATACCAGTACGTCCTGACCTTCTTGCAGTGGCAGGGCTGGCTTTCTGCTGCCCAATCTCATGTAACAGCTTCTGGTGTGAGAAGGGGATAAATGATAAGGTGAGTTTATTTCACACAGGCAACGTGAAAGACCTGTGTGTGTCGAAACATTGCCTGTGTTAAATACACTCACCTTACCATTTCAGTGCTGAGCCTCTGCTTCTCTATTTTGGATTTAATGTCACGGAGTAGTCAGAAGGAGGGAAGACTGCACTGACTCTCAAAGTCTTCCCCTAATGTACGGTCAGTGTGGCACGTATATTTTTTTTGGTGTGGGAGCGGAGGGAGTGATTGCATGCTAGGGAGCACGGCCAAATGCTTGCCTAGGGTCCATTTTTTCAATATTTTAAAAAATGTTTTTGTTACAAAGATTAGCTGTTTTTTCCTATATTTAATGTATTAAACATACATTATTTTTACCAGTGTTTCAAGTTATATATTACTGTACGTGTTTGCAAAAAAAGAGATGGGGAGAAAGTGGGGCTCTGATGGGGGAAAATGCTGCCCCCCCATGGGTTCCTATGCCCATGATGAAGGGATGGATATGACCCTCTTGAAAGAAAAAAACTAAGTAAGTGGGGTATCTCCGTAATCAGGAGATGCAGCTAAACAATTTTGGCCGGGTTTCTGTGCCGTAACACATACCCTGTGCAAAAAAATCTAAGCAACACAGAAGTGTTGGCGAAAAAAAGTGCAGGAAATAATTTCTGCGGGCACCTTTGACAGTGATTGGTGGCCAAATAGCTGCGTGAAGAGTGCCCAAATATCCCTGATACGATAGTCTTGGTTGTCTGCTTTACAGAAATATATACTTTTGTGGGTATTTTTGGGTTATTTGTTTAAAATTAGAGTTGCAGCCCCATCATACCTAATGTAAAAATTCTACGAATAATGTACACATTATAGTATGTTCCCTATAAGTGCTGGGAAAGTATGGAAATTCTATATAAATTAGGTATTCCTGAAATCAGGACACCTGAATTGATTTGAAGGGGATTTCCCATCACTTTACCTAATTTAGTCAGGATTCAGAGGAAGAATTTATATAAAAAAGCTTTTTCCCTAATTTTCACTAGTTCTTACTAAATTTCTCATCCTAAATTTTCAGCTAATCATCTAACTATGGTATATAAAAAAAGCTCTATATTGAAAAAACAATATATTGTTTACATGGGTACACTATTCGCAGGAAAGGCGAATAATCGCTGAACCGACATACCGCAAAAATGTCAAAATTGCTCCGGACTTTGAGGTACCAAAAACACCTTGGACTGACAATCCTGCGCTTTAACATAGTTTATATTAATTCACCATTACTAAGACTATAGTTACCCGATTCCTCCCTACTACCTTTCTTATCAATGGGCACAACATTCACTAATTGCCAATCTTCTGGGTTAAAAGTTAACTGTTTTGCTAGTATACCACTAAGCTCTTTTAATCTATATAGTCCACATCATGACTTTGTTGCAGTGGCAGGGGCATCACCGTATTGGCCCGAATATAGGCCGCTCTTTTTCCCCCCACTTTAAGTCTTTAAAGTGCGGGTGCGGCCTATATTCGGGGTCTAGCGCCCGACGCCCGGGACATGCAGTTCCGGGCGCCGGGCAGGCAGCAAGGTTAGGATACAGATCCCCCGCAGCGGTGCAGGGGACCTGCATCCTACTCTCTGTTACGCTCAGACAGCCTCCCCTGCCAGCATTTCCCAAGGGGGGAGTGCCGGCACGGGAGATTGTCTAAGCGCAACGTGCAGACGTTCACCGGCAGCGGAGATGCGAGCGCAAACAGCCTCCGCTGCCGGAACGTCTGCACGATGAGCTTTAACAATCTCCCTTGCCGGGAATTCCCACGGGGGGAATCCCGGCAAGGGAGATTTTTAAAGCACATCTTGCAGACGTGCGGGCAGCGGAGGTTGTTTATGCTCGCATCGCCGCTGCCAGTGAACATCTGCGCGAACAATCTTCCTTGCCGGTTCTTCCCACGGCAGAAGTGCCGGCACCGGAAGTTGAATACGCGTTATGCGTAGATGTCCCCCCGCCGGCCCCGCAAGACCCCGTGGAGTCTGCACAGGTAAGTCTGGTGGTGGGGGGGGGCATCTTGGGGACAGAGTGGCAGCATATCTCGGGGGGGTAGAGTGGCAGCATATCTCGGGGGGTACATCTTCGGGACAGAGTGGCAGCATATCTCGGGGGGGGGCAGAAACTTTTTTCTTTAAAAAAGCACCTAACTTTTAGGGTGCGGCCTATATCCGAGCCAATACGGTAATAGCCTGGACTCTCCCCTGCCGGCTGAAGCCAGGATCGCTGGCTTTGTGACGACTTATAATATGAAATGGCATTTCCTTATGGCACCCACCAGAAGTTCACTTTCTAGACCCCACTGGGCTCTCCAATTGTTTACCTTACTGGCTGATTGGAGCTTTGGAGCCCTGCTTGCTGATCACATTGTGATGAGCACAAACAGATCAAGAAGATAAATAAAAAAATATATAAACTTGATTGAATATAGAAAAGGGGAATCATAATTTAACAAACATATTGTAAAAAAGATTTTTGTCCTTTGGTTATGAAAACCCCCAGGACTGAAAGGGTTAATAACTTTGGATGTATCCCAGGCCCAATCAACTTATTTGTCTTTACATTTGTCATTACATCTTCCTAAATCCACATGTATCAAATGACTCATTGGTCATTTTTTCCCAACTGAGGTCCGTTTCTTTCATTTTCATTTGTAAAAACCGAAAAGAAATATTGATTTAGGCCATCAGCTAGACCTACTTTTGTTTTTAATCTAACTAATCCTTGCTTCTCTTTCCTTTTCTTATTTATTTATAATGTTTTTTAATGTTATTATTATTTATTTAATATTATTATTTACTTATAATGTATTTATAATGTTTACAAGAAATAGTGTTTATACCTGTAAAAATGTGTGAACCTTTATTATATATATATATATATATATAATCTCACACATGGACAGTTGAACACTACATATTTCATAAAGGCTATTGAGGCTGACTGTAGTGTTAGCTTCAAAAAGTAGAGGGAACCCTCTCCCCTTTAAACAGATTTGGTTTGACTTCTGTATGTTCCAGAGAGTGGGAAGTAAACCGCACAGCCTGTTAGTCTGAATGTCACCTCCTCCCAGGCAGAGATGTATTGACTCTTTCCCTTCACTCGCAGAGCAGACATCCTGGATCATTCTTGTTTCCTGGCACATAAGCTCATCGCTGATCTTGCTAGATCTGGATATATAACCACCTGAACAATCAGAATACAACCTTGATAACCCAATTATGACCACTGGCTGTTCACTGACTCCTTCAGTCCCTCCTACAATCAATGTAGTCTTTACCTGGTAGGTACTCTGCCTAATATGTTGAGTGATTGTGAGGACCTGTAGTATTGATATTGTATATGCCAGAGCCTCTTACTGTCAGGAGCCCCGATTTTATTATTACACTAAATACCCCCTTTTTCGTAACTGCTCGGAATGTGTGATTTGATATTATTTATAAACAAATGATATCTCTACTGTTCGATCGCAAGCACTGGATAAAGGATTTATGCAGTTATAATCACATCGGCAACACTCAGCCTAAAGCCCCCGACCGTAGAAAGAGCTGCACCTCTGATTAATTCCTGGTACACACCCTGGTTGGTGTTACATATTTTGCAGGACGTTGAGCCGCCCCGAGGGAGTATGCTGCGCTGGGAAAGTTAAGGGTAATTGCTGTACATGTCTGTTTTTGTATGTATTGGTGATTCATATATATGCAAATGGGTTTATGGGTACACCTGCTTTGCAACATCACAGATGGGAGCCTGGAACTGCAGGCTCCTTGGGTCTAAACATGCGATCCCACTACTTGATATAGTAAATAATATGTCTATGTTCATTTACAAAAATACTGTGCAAAAATGAAATCATGACATACACAAGGCTATACATAATTTTATCAACGTGCATGTATTTCATGTGTTTTCTGATTCACACCTGAATTCTAAGCCTCCTCCCTGTATGGAAAAAATTGACAAATGTTGGTTGTGTGTTCTGTCTGGTTAAGGACCTGTGTGTGTGTGTGTGTGTGTGTGTGTATATATATATATATATATATATATATATATATATATATATATATATTACACATTTTACAATTCCTGTATAGCTTATATTATGTTTACTTTTTCTGGGGAAGACTTTCAATACTAGAAAACAGGAACCAAATTTAAATAGTCAATCATTATCATATTTGCAGGATTCTCATGGTCATGGAATAGACTAACCTATTTTTTTAAGGTTCAATCACATAGTATATTGCCTCAGCTATGTAGTGGGCTACGTAGCTGGTAATCATGGATGCTTGTATTTATGATATATAATTAGACATCTACTATCACATTTTATGGGTCCTTATTTCCCAACAAATGTGTAGTACATATTAAGCAAATGGGCAGACTAGATGGGCCCAGTGGTTCTCATCTGCTTTCAAATTAGATGTTTTTGGGTTCAAATAAAATTGTGCAGTAATACAAATTTTTACATTTATAAAATGTATAATATCCAGTATTATTTGAGGAAAATTGAGACCTGTTTATTAATTAAATGCAACATTAGAAAAAAGTCTAGTACAGCTGAATACCTAAACCTTGTATTGTATAGGTTAATTGCTTGATCGTGTTGCATTTTTTTCAGGGAACTTTCTCAAGGAATGCTTAAAGGCAATGTGAGAAAAAAGGTTGCTGTTGTTCACGCCCCAAATTTCTGTCTGAGGATGTTGGTTCCTTCAATAGCAGGATTCGTCTGATATACCAATGGCCATTTTTCCTGTGTAATGGTACTAGCGAGCTTAAAGCTGGAACTTTAAAGTTGAGCTGAAACTCCCAGTAGACAAGCCTTTTATGTCTACAAACATATCAAATCCATCTGACTGCTACAGCCTGTGAAGGCTGAAATATACCTGTGTGGTTGTCACCTTCCTCTCAGCTTGCTTACTTTTGTTTGATCAGGAGGAAGCTCATTTTTGGTGTTTCAGTGGCTGTTAACAAGTATGTTCTGGTGCACCCTTGTCCTCACATGCTTCATGTGTGTTAATAAAACTTTTGTCATATCCTTGCGCTCATATTCAGTCAGTGAGCATTGATGGAGAGGACCCTGCTGGCAGTCTGTCATCTCTACCGGTTACAGGGACTGATCAAGGCAGCGGCTCGCCAGCCCAGTGATATGCCGGGCCTAGATGGCCCCTTCCTTGATTATCTTACACATTAACCCCTTAATGACAAAGGGCAATTGCATTGTTTTCAATGGGTTTAGGGACCGCCCATTGTCCTTAAGTGGTTAATATTACATTCACAATGTCCATGAAGCTAATATTTCAGTTAGTTTCAGTTAGTTAATATTTCTTCTACCTGTAGCCCCCTACATACATATTCAGAAAAATATAGTATACAACAAAGTACATGCGTGGTTTAACATATACAGTACGAATTACCCTTTGTCATATATAGTGTATTTATGGCCGCATTCCAATCCATAAAGTCAGGGCCGGACTGGGACTGAAAAGCAGCCCTGGAAAAATTTGGAGACCAGCCCCATATAGTTTATCTCACGGTGAAGCTCTTATACCCACACGCACCATTTATTCACACCCGAGTCACACTATGTGCCATTCTTTTTATCTCATTATTTGTATTAAAATGCCAGAAAGCAAAAGTGTTAAAAGGCCCTAATAAATGAAATACATTACACATAATAGGATCAAAACATTTACTACTGCGAACATTTTTAGATGAAAGAGTTCCATTTTATTTAGTGGAACAAAGCACTGATCACATTATTCTTCATGATATTCTGGTAAGAAACTTTTATTTCTTTATTAATTCATGTAGACTATTTTTTCCATATTTAATAAAAGCTATGATTGAGACATGTTTGGTTTTTATTTCCTTTCATTTGACAACCTACCCCCGAGTTATGCACCTCTGCCCCCAGGCTTGCCACTCTGCCCCCCTGATATGCCTTCTAACCCCCTATATGCCACTCTGTCCCATGATATGCCTTCTAACCCCCTATATGCCACTCTGCCATATAGGGGGTTAAAAGGCATATCATGGGGCACTCTGCCTCCAGAAAAGCCTTATGCCCCACTATATGCCACTCTGCCTCCCTGATATGCTTTATACCCTCTCTTTATACCCTCACTCTGCATCCAGAAATGCCTTATGCCCCCTATATGCCACTCTGCCTCCCCAATATGCTTTATACCCTCCTATATGCCCCTCTGCCCCATGACATCCCTTTTAACTCCCTTTATGCCACTCTGCCTCCAGATATGCCGTTGACCCCCTATATGTCACTCTGCATCCAAAAATGCCTTATACCCCTATATGCCACTCTGGCATATAGGGGGTTAAAAGGCATATCATGGGACAGAGTGGCATATAGGGGGGTATAAGGCATTTCTGGAGGCAGAGTGGCATAAAGGGGGTTAAAAGGCATATCATGGGGCACTCTGCCTCCAGAAAAGCCTTATACCCCCCCCTATATGCCACTCTGCCTCCCTGATATGCCTCAACCCTCCTATATGCCACTCTGTCCCATGATATGCCTTCTAACCCCCTATATGCCACTCTGCCATATAGGAGGTTAAAAGGCATATCATGGGACATTTTTGTTTACTTTATATGGCAAGCCGATCCAGCTTGCCATATTAAATAAAAAATAATATATGCCACTCTGCCCCATGATATGCCTTCTAACCCCCTAAATGCCACTCTGCCATATAGGGGGTTAAAAGGCATATCATGGGACAGAGTGGCATATAGGGGGTATAAGGCATTTCTGGAGGCAGAGTGGCATGAAGGGGGTTAAAAGGCATATCATGGGGCACTCTGCCTCCAGAAAAGCCTTATGCCCCCTATATGCCACTCTGCCTCCCCGATATGCTTTATACCCTCCTATATGCTCCTCTGCCCCATGATATACCTTTTAACCCCCTTTATGCCACTCTGCCTCCAGATATGCCTTTTGACCCCCTATATGTCACTCTGCATCCAGAAATGCCTTATACCCCTATATGCAACTCTGGCATATAGGGGGTTAAAAGGCATATCATGGGACAGAGTGGCATATAGGGGGGTATAAGGCATTTCTGGAGGCAGAGTGGCATATAGGGGGACACACTTACATACACACACATGCCGATTTTTTTTGTTTTTAACAAATACAAAAAACATTATACAGTACAAAAAATACATTATTTTACTCACCTTCTACTTCTCTTGACTTCCTGGTAGCTGCACACTGTTCTCCTCTATGCTGACAGGATGCCACTGACCTGACATCCGGTGCTGCAGCAGTCTGAGTGCGAGGGGGCGGAGCTTCCACCTCACGCTGCTCCCATCACTATGCAGCCATCAGACTGCTGGGAATGTAATCTAAACGGCCGGTGCGTGCTGATGCCGCCGGCCGGAGCTACTTTAACACTTTTTTTTTTATTTATATGGTAAGCTGGATCGGCTTGCCATATAAAGTAAAAAAAAGTATTAAAGCAGAGCCGGCCGGCGGCATCAGCGCGCATCGGCCGTTCAGATTACATTCCCAGCAGTCTGATGGCCGCATAGTGATGGGAGCAGCGTGAGGGGTGAAAGGTCAGTGCGAGGGGGCGGAGCTTTCCCCCCTCACACTGCTCCCATCACTAGACGGCCATCGCACACGGCTGCTGGGTGCTGATGCCGGCCGGCCGCATCAGCACCCAGCGGCCGCTTTGATTAGATTTCGGGAAGCCTGGGGGGCAATTGCCCCCCTGCCCAGCCCGCCCCTGGCACCGAGGGAGGCGTTCATTGCCATTTGCAGCAGCTCAGCGGCTGTCTTCATGGTAAGTCTGCCGGCCGCCCAGCCCACGGACCTTCCGGCCCACCGGGAAATTTCCCGGTATCCCGGTGGGCCAGTCCGGCCCTGCATAAAGTCAGTAAATACAGCCTAAATTAGTGGGGAGCTAAAAATGTGTTGGACCAATACTAAACTGAATACCCAACACATCAAGGAGACACTCTGTAATCCCTTTAAAACTTATGAGAGCCACCCGGTATGTTGAAAAGTGTTGAGGACGGTGACTTTTACCGCATTATACAGAATTGATCTAAACAGAGCCCATCTGTCAAAAAATTATTTAGCCTTTCTCTGAGACGCATCAATCCAGTCTATCTGAAAAAATGAACTTATCTAGAGAGTGCCATATCCAAGACTGGTGGCTGAGAATGAACCCACCTACAGCATTAGGCCACAGCAGACTGCATAATGAGAAGAGATTTTGCTTTTGCTGTAAGACACGGGCATTCTGACACAAGAACGATACTAAAATGGCCCAGGCAGCAGAAAGTTGAAAATGTAAACCCAATTTTTGAGTCGCAAAGTTAAGCACATCACCCCAAAGGACAAGACCAAAGGAGTCTGCGCCCCCATATTTACACTTTAAACAGTTAGAGTGGCTCTCACCAGTATGAAACCTGAGTTAAGCTCTATGCAAAATTATTTGGAACATCTCACTGTAATGTACAACACTTCTTAATTAACTAACAGACGTTACCTATCTACTTCCAAATGAAGTGTTATAGATTTAGAGATGATAAATGTGGGTGAAGCTCTACAAATGTTCACATGCTGATGTAAAATAATTTTTCCACAACAATACCCTCATTTTTTTTACTACATGAACAAGGTTTATGTTATAGAGATTGAATGAAGGAATATGAAATGTGCTTTAGTAAGGTACTTCAACAATGGTATTACTTTTTTTTATATTACATGATAACCATACATTTTTGGAAGACAAAGTTAAATGAGAAATCCTTTACGTGAAAATAATAAACAGGTGGGTCTGTTTTCAGAAGCCCCACGACCTGTGTGCACAGCATGCCTGCCTTTTCTTGGTTCACATTATTTCTAAGAACATTAATCCAGCCTGTTAGGGGTTGTGTCACTGACATATAGTCCTTTATTGGGACAGTGAATACATGTGGTGAATGATCTCACATTGAATGATTTGCAGGAGAAAGTACCATTTATGGTGTAGGCTGTTTGTTGTAGGGGTATTGTGTCTGTGGTGTATAGAGTGACCGTCATTGTAGTTGATAAGGAGCTCCCTAAACCAGCAGTTTCAAGCAATATAGTGATAGAATTGGTAGTGTTTTACATATGTTTGTAAGAAACATGGGAATAGTAGTAAGAAAAGGTTGATGTGGTCACCATAACCTACATGTGTGATAGTCCCACAAGCGTGTATGTATATGGAGAGGACCAGGTGGCCTAACTCAAGGAAGTACACGGGTATGCTGGGACACATGAGGGAACATAATGTCACACACAGTTTCACACCAAATACAAGGGTAGTGGTGTGATGTGATGTACTGCCCGCTCTCCATGTAGTTCTGCCCACTTCTTGCCCCATGTCTTATAAGAAATGCCTGTATGCATGATTGGCCCCACAACCTCGACCCAGCACAACACCCTCTGCAGCACCTTTATGAGGAGTTCCAGGTTTCTCTAGACCCAGCTGAGATTGTTGCCTGGAACATTAATTTACAAAAATAGTGCACATGCTACAGTATGTAAGTGTAAAAATGGTGTGTTATGGCTATTAATTGTAGGAACATGGTTTAAAACAATAATTTGTATATATAAACAAACACAGCCCTATTTAAGGTTATATTGGATATTGAGGCAGCTGGGGGAGGATTTAAACGACTCTGTAATTCATTCACTAAAGAATGTACGTGCCAATGTGCGTGCAGTAAAATGTACTCCATGGAACATGGACCCCAACATGCATTAAAAATGGGGACTAGTCTGCACCTCATCATGGAGCAAGAAAAGAGTGTTTTGTGCATCAAAAATAGTTGCAATTGTGTTTATATGCACAGCTGTTTGTGTTGCGCCTTTCAATAGAATGAAATGTACAGAGTACAGAAATATTGTATTTCCAAAATGACATCATTAGACCTATAATCTTTCTCTTGAATTAAATGAAAGAAAATCTAATTGACTCACACATGGTTTGAACTAAACATACCAGATTTATCTAATTAAAGCTTAGGACAATTGTCACAAAGCTGGATGACCCTTATGACAGTGTGTAATATATTATTATATATGTGTAATATGTTACTAACAGAATGGGAAGAACTTAAATTCTGTTTGGTATTACTACATAGGCTGTGCGTTCTGACTGGGCAGGAAAACATTTAATTAGTAGTCTTCAAATAAAATATACCAGAATCATGAACATTATTTTTCTTTTGCAGGAGAGCGGGCATACTTCATTAGAGGAAAGGAGCTTAATAACTATATGTGTCTTCAGTACTGCTGACATAATGAGTTCCAAAACAGGTAGGTGTGTGGTAATAGCCACTGCTAATGCTATCAACACATTTTATTTGCAGAACATCGGCAGATTCCTTAGCACTATTACAATGATGGGAGACTATAAAACTAAAAATAACTAATAAATTTACTGCACTCATACAAATTATACATCACTTTTTCAAGTGCAGATAGGGCTTTCTATTGATACCACTTCTACATGTATAGTCCAAAATTTTGTATGAATAATGAAAAATAAAATGAGAAGAGCATCACATTTTATTATAATTTTGCTATGATAATTGTTACTAAAGTAGAGTTGCCTTAAATTTAAGAATTACAATATCTTCATTTTAATTATAGGGCAAATATTAGACAACATACATTGCTGTTTCAAAGTACTTTTTAATCCTGTTATTTTCAGTTAGTAAATAGGTTTGTAAAGGTAATCACAAACAAATAAAACCGTAAATAACCACAAAGTGCATATATCTCGAAGTAGAAAACCCGTTCTTTCACTGAAAGCTTTTGTTATACAACCATTTGGCCACCAGTCTTTGCCAAATCTAGCCATTATTCTTTTTTTCGAAATACACTTTCACGTCGGTTACCATTTGTTGCACAGGTGATGTGCAAGTGTACACAATCACCAAAATTTATTCACCTGCCCCTCCAGATTACAGAAATACTCCACATGTATAGGTTATTGTATAATTTTTGAAAGGCGCACTACATGACAAGCTCACTGCGCAATGGCACACAGCATAGGGCAGGGAAGACACATAGAAAAAAAAGGGTCAATGGCATAATACACTACAGTTTAGAGTATAAAAAAAACCAGGGGCAGCAGGGTGTGCCAGTTCAAAGGTCTTCACAAAGAGTTGGTTCGACCTGGACCACCAAGTCCCATCACCTTCATCAGCAGTATGCCTAAGAGTGATGGTCCTTTTCCCATTTGTGAAAAAAATGTATTTGCTTAGAAAGTGGGTATAGGGTATTTATTATGTAATTTGTGTGTGTCGGTGATTGTGTCACAATGTCTGATCCCCTGCATGACAGCAGGGATCAGACAATGTGTGCAGTGTACCAGCCAGCTGATCTAACTATAGATCAGCTGGTAACATGTTGGAACACTTTTTTTCTTTTTTTTTTTTATACTTTTGGTAGAAGACGGTCATATTAGATTGCGGCAATTTTTTCCCCATATACTTTTTTACCAGTGGAGGTCTGTGCGATGCGCATACACATCCCCCATAGAAGACGGCACATCGCACAGACCATCACCGGCTGCCACCACTACACACCAAGGTATCTGAAGCACGAGGAGAAGTCTAAGGAAGCACTGGTAAGTCGGGGAGGGTAAGAGTGGCATATAGGGGGTTAAAAGGAATATCAGGGAGGCAGAGTGGCAAATACAGGGGTATATGGCATTTTTGGTGGGTAGAGTGGCATATAAGGGTATAAGGCATATCTGGGGTCAGATGTGCATAACTGGGGGCAAGTTGGCAAATAAAAGGAAATAAAAAATTCATTTTTTCATAAAATATGAAAAAATATTTTACAAGTGAATTAATATTTACTAGCAAAACTTTTTTCCTATAGGGTCTTATATTCAGGCTTTGTCTTTTTTCCTAAATTAATATTCAAATTTTGGGGGGCCGTCTTATAAGCAGCAAATACACCAAGTCTTGCATGATTGTTGAATTGAGTGAGACTTCTGGCATGGGGACCGTCAAGTACTTTATTCGTGACATTCCATGTCGTCATGAAGGGTTTTTGTGCGTATTATTTTATGATGGTATAGAATATCATAAAGGTTTTAAGGAGTTAAGAATACTAGACGTAGTGTAGCTAAAGAAGGAGTTGCATATTATAATATTATACTAATATAGTATATAATAACACAAAAGAATCCAACCACACTTTTCACAAATAACATAATGTTATAGATGTTGTGGCATGTATAAAGGATCTCATCCTCAAAACAGGGGAACTCCTGCAAACTTGTACACCTGACAGAAAAAAGGGGAGTTGTACACAAGCCCTTATATAAAATATATTATTTATTTTACAAGTATTCAATTCATAAAAAAAACATTACATTATATAGACAACAGAGATTATAATAGGAAAATAATCAGAGCATATGGAGGCAATATGGCTATGTATATATAAAGTGTCTTGAGTGCATGTAAACCATCATAAGAATCATAAAGTGCTGAATCATTTAAGTACAATTAAATTTTCCTCTATACAAAGTGCACCTATCTATTCTACAGTCATAATAAGTTTTACATGGTTCAAAATCTTCACTATAAAGTTGGTAAATATATTAGGCACTTATAGAGATTTATAATAAATATTTGAGCAAGTCCAAAAAATCAATAGCTACGAGCAATGTGCTCCTTACCCATATTGCCAACCACTTCCCCAACGCCGTTTCGGTTCTCCTTTTTCAAGTATAGTATATAGTAATATACTAATAAAATAATGCTAGAGTTGAAGATTTACAAACTAATGGATATTTAGGACATAAACATAATTTATTTTGTCCAATTTCAGTTTGGACTAAACCTCATCAACTTCACTAGTCATTATGGAGGCCAGCTTGTGAGCTTCCCAGGGTAGGCTACCTCTCTTCTGGGTGTGCTTTTTTTTTTACAGTGCTATCTGGGGCAGTGCTAGACCCAGTTAGATTTTACTGCAGAAGGACTAGGCATTAGTGGATGGGGAGTTGTGGGTAAAGCTGCCCCTGTCTTGAAATTGAAGAAACTCTGCAAATGCACTGGTATGTGCATAATCCATAGCCATGTACATGTGGAGAGATTTCTTAAATCTGTTCTCACCAATTTAAGGATGAATTGTATAGGGAAGCTCACCTCTTCTAGCAAGAGAAACCTACTGGGTTTGACCATTCATAATGCATTAGTCAGGGAGTTTAACTAACCAGCGATACCGCTAGTTATGATCTTAAGTGAATGTGACTTGTCTAAAAAAACATTGATATTTAAAATGTCTAATGCTTATCATATCTTTAATCATATCATCATGTCCAAGCATCCAAAAGAATTGGAACTGACAACACCTGTTGATTACAATAATCAGGGCTTCTAAACTTGATGCAGGGTCCAAAGTTGAAAATTGGTCTTATTTTACTTTAAAGGTATTGCAGATGAAAAATATAGTAAATAAAATATAGAATTAATATCACTTTATTGTGCAAGAAATCCCCACCACTTTGTCCCTGGTGTTATCTTGACTTGTTGATATAATAATTCTGCTCATCCTGAACCTACTTATACATATGTATTGTTTTCAGTTCTGCAGGATAAAATCCCACGCCAGTCGACATCCTGATGTTTTAACTAAACATGGAAACATTGGAGTCAGAACTAACCTGTCCAATATGCCTGGAATTGTTTGAGGACCCTCTCCTCCTTCCTTGTGCCCACAGCTTATGCTTTAGCTGTGCCCATCGAATACTAGTTAGTGGATGTGCAACCAGTGAAATAGTGGAACCTGTTACAGCTTTCCAGTGTCCAACCTGTAGATATGTCATATCTCTCAACCATCGTGGCTTGGATGGGCTGAAGCGTAACGTTACATTGCAGAACATTATCCATCGTTTTCAAAAGGCTTCTTTGAGTGTACCCACTTCCCCTAGTGACCACCATAAGGAAAAGATATATAAAAGTGTCCCAGTCATGGCTACTGAAAGGATCCCTTGTCAGTTTTGTGAAGCTGACCCACCAAGAGACGCAGTAAAGACATGTATAACATGTGAGGTCTCCTATTGTGACCGGTGTCTGCGTGCAACTCACCCGAACAAGAAACCTTTCACTAGTCATCGGTTAGTGGAGCCTGTGCCAGATGCTCATTTTCGAGGACTAGTTTGTATGGAACATGAGAATGAGAAGGTAAACATGTACTGTACAGCAGATGATCAACTTATCTGTGCCTTATGCAAACTGGTTGGTAGGCACAGAGAACATCAGGTGGCTTCACTGAGTGAACGATTTGAAAAAGTCAAGGTAAGATTATTGAGAAATAATGAAAATATGTTATTACTATTACTTCATAATATTTATTTTATTATTGGATAAAGGCAAACTCTAAACTTTTAGCTGATTACATATGTTCAAATAATAAAATGCCTAGATTATTCCCATTAATCCCAAAATTTGATGCATAAAATATATAAAATGAATTGTCTGGATTAATTATTATTTATTTTTCTTGTAGTGCTCAACCAAATTTTAATATTTGCATAAATACAGCATTCAAAATAGCACATTTAAATTCCCAAATTTGTTGAAATTCTTAACGAATGTATGTCAGCACAGAGATTGTTTTGATTTGTTCATTTAGCCCTTCTGCGGGGAAAGCAGCAGGGTTAGCATCCAAATGTCCCTGGACTCCCTGGTGTCTAGCGGGGGCAGCTGGTGGACATCTGCACGATGCGCATAGACAACCTCTGCAGCTGCTCGCCACTTCTGCCTGCACTTCATCATAGAAGCCCCGGCGGAAGTACCGACCAGCAGCAGCGGAGGTTGTCTGAGCGCATCACAGACGTTCACCGGCTGCCTGTATCCTCCTCTCTGGCAGCCAGTGAATGTCTGTGCGATGCGCAGACAACCTCCGTTGCTGCCGGCACTTCCAAGCCTGGGGATGCATTGGTCTGGGGGGGGGCAGAGTGGCATATGTGTGGGGCATAAAGCATATCAGGGGCAGAGTGGCAAATATTTTTTCATATCATATATTTTTGGGAGACATGGAAGTGACCACACTTCTTCCACCATACAATGGTTGTTAACATGGGGACATAATAATGCAAACGGCTAGGCCGGCTTACAGCTCCCCAGTGGGCAAGTCTGTGATCGTTATTGAGCCAGCGTATTTGGAACCTTGTACCCCTTGTGCACAAAAATGAAATGAGCAGCGGCAAAATCATTACACCTCTCTTGTGCATGTTTGAGTTTCCTGACTGTGTTAACATATATAACTATTGCTGAAAGGCTGTTCCATTTGCACACATTTCTCTCAGTGAAGTAATTTATGGTACAATCTCACATTTAGGCTAAAGCATCCAGCATTTCAGAACTACACATGCACAGTATATATGATTATGGCTGACAAGGAAGAATGGAGTGTAATTGTCACCAGAGCTGCTCTAATTTGAAAATTTAAGTAGGCTTAGTGCCTGGTGGCACTGCTTGAAGCCATTAGGCAGCCACCTTGAAAGTACATGCATTTGTAAATGAAACCCTGTTACAGGGACAGTATAAGAAAACTGACACAACTTGATAAGCTGTTTGTCTTTTACATGTTTTTGTTAAATATTAGAAATGTTAAAGTGCTTATCCTTCATCAACTCCCCAGAAATTAAAGGGACTCTCCAGTGTTCCATGTAGCCTCACCAACGAAGATTATATGTATTCTTCAACCTGTTAAAACAGGGGGAAAAAAAAGACCTTTTATGAGAAGTGCAATGCCCTCGCCCTCTCTGTTATCCCATTTTTGGCAGGAGAGCACTCCTATTAAAATCAGAGATTTCTGGGCATACGCATAGGGGGTCTCATTACCCACGCTCGGAACTTTTGCTGTACCAGCATTGGAGCTTACTGGCAGGGAGAATACCCTATGGATACAGGCAGCAATATATCTCTTTGAAGCCTAGGAGCTTGGGTTGGAAAAGGCAAATTCATATAGGGAGATTCTGCAGAATGCCTCCATGCATTTTCAAGGTGGCCACATGAAATTGTAAATTTAACACTCTCAATGGATTATTACCCAGCAGAATTTCTTTATTTACAGTATCACAAAAGTGAGTACACCCCTCACATTTTTGTAAATATTTTATTATATTTTTTCTTGTGACAACACTGAAGAAATTACACTCTGCTACAATGTAAAGTAGTGAGTGTACAGCCTGTATAACAGTGTAAATGTGCTGTCCCCTTAAAATAACGCAACACACAGCCATTAATGTCTAAACCTTGGCAACTAAAGTGAGTACACCCCTAAGTGGAAATGTCCAAATTGGGCCCAAAATGTCAATATTTTGTGTGGCCACCATTATTTTCCAGCACTGCCTTAACCATCTTGGGCATGTAGTTCCCCAGAACTTCACAGGTTGCCACTGGAGTCCTTTTCCACTCCTCCATGACCACATCACGGAGCTGGTGGATGCTTGAGACCTTGCGCTCCCCCACTTTCCGTTTGAGGATGCCTCACAGATGCTCAATAGGGTCTTGGTGTGTTTGGGGTCGTTATGTTGGAATACTGCCCTGCAGCCCAGTCTTTGAACGGAGGGGGATCATGCTCTGCTTCAGTATGTCAAAGTACATGTTGGCATTCATGGTTCCCTCAATGAACTGTAGCTCCCCAGTGCCGGCAGTACTCATGCAGGCCCAGAACATGACACTCCCACCACCATGCTTGACTGTAGGCAAGACACACTTGTCTTTGTACTCCTCACCTGGTTGCCGCCACACACGCTTGACACCATCTGAACCAAATAAGTTTATCATGGTCTCATCAGACCACAGGACATGGTTCCAGTAATACATGTCCTTAGTCTGCTTGTCTTCAGCAAACTGTTTGCGGGCTTTCTTGTGCATCATCTTTAGACGAGGCTTCCTTCTGGGACGACCAATTTGATGCAGTGTGCGGCGTAGGGTCTGAGCACTGACAGGCTGACCCCCCCCACCCCTTCAACCTCTGCAGCAATGCTGGCAGCACTCATACGTCTCTTTCCCAAAGACAACTTCTGGATATGACGCTGAGCATGTACACTCAACTTCTCTGGTCGACCATGGCAAGGCCTGTTCTGAGTGGAACCTGTCCTGTAAAACCACTGTATGGTCTTACCCACTGTGCTGCAGCTCAGTTTCAGGGTCTTGGCAATCTTCTTATATCTAATGCCATGTTGAATTTCCAGTGACCAGCATGAGAGAGTGTGAGAGCGATAACACCAAATTTAACACACCTGCTCCCCATTCACACCTGAGACCTTGTAACACTAACGAGTCACATGACATCGGGGAAGGGAAATGGCTAATTCGGCCCAATTTGGACATATCCACTTAGGGGTGTACTCGCATTTGTTGCCGAGCTTTAGGCGTTAATGGCTGTGTGCTATTTTGAGGGGGCAGCAAATTTATACTGGTATACAGGCTGTACACTCACTACTTTACACTGTAGCAGAGTGTCATTTCTTCAGTGTAGTCACATGAAAAGATATAAGAAAATATTTACAAAAATGTGAGGTGTGTACTTACTTTTGTGAGATACTGTATATATAATTTATGTATTTCTCTTTAATCAGCAAGCATGGCTCCATAGCCCTGCCTTGCTGATCTCAATGTGTATGATCAACCAGCAGGTAGAGCAATCAGAAATCCCAGCAGGGTCTCTCCCAAAAGCCCCACCTGCAATGCTGGGTTTTATAAATTGGAACATTTATAGAAAAGTTGTAGTATAATTTGTCTTTTGGATATTCTCTTCCATGTTAGACATGTAGGTTTCAAAAAATTAGCTGTGAAAGCTTAGTCCTCTGTTATGTAAAACTTATTATGTAGCAAATACGCTGAATGTTTTTTTGGACACTATATTGCTGATCACACATACAGCCTAATATATGTTCAGGAATCTTGCATTTAGAATGCTAAATATTTTTAAGTGTTTTTCGTTGGCTCCTACAATAATCAGATGGTCTACTGAATATAACTGTCTGCTTTTTAAATATAGAGCATCTGGTAGACCAGTTACAAAGAAGTCATTAAGCAGACATGGCCAAGCTAACCATCTTCTTCCTCTGGCAACTGTGTATATTTGCAGTAGATCCTGATTACATAAATAATATTGTCATGGGGAACTAAGAAATTAAAATCATACATACAGAGATGGCAGTAGCAAAATGGCCATTTTTTTTAGTCACCTTTTAGGACAGTTGTAGTAAATCATAAACTTTATTTAATTTCTTTACTGTTTGCCTGCACTATATCTACTGAAAGCTTATTACTGGTATTTGCTAATGTTCCACTTTCCTGTCTCAATTTTCCTCTCCATATGCATCATGCTGGCGTTGTTGAACAGAAAATGTTTATTTTGTTTTTAGCAGTGGCACCTATTTTGTGAGGATCTTAATTTTAACATCAAAGGCTTACATACATGTTAACACCGTACACTAATGTACACACTTACACCATACGCAAACGCATGCACACTCTGTTATACAGTGACACAAGCTCACACTAACACCATACAATGACGCACACTGTCTACCATCATATACTTACACACACTAACAACACCATAAACACACTCACTCTAACACCATACTCTTACAAAGATAGGGCACCAACAGTGCTGTCAAAATGTTTTCATAATAAGGTCCTTAGAAAAGCCCGCAAAGCTTCACTATATTTTCCAGGTGGCATTTAATAGGTACCAAACCTAAATGCACAGTTATTTAACATAAAATGACTACCTATAATTACTTGCCATGTAAGATTCAGTAGCATAGAGAGGATGTTTTGTATCCCACCTATACATTAAAATAGAAAATGCTGCAGAAACAATAGAACTTTAGGACGATTAATACCATCATATTAGCAAATTTTCAGTGAATTAAATATTGGGATCACTGGGTTAAACTAAAAAGACTAAAGTTAAATTATTTGATGGGGTCCCTCATATGAATATGGGTTGTTTGTAAAATAAAAAACTGTGTGTGTGTGTGTGTATATATTGTTGAAGAATGTGGAAGCTTGGTAATAACGAGTTATCTTTGCATGTAGCTGGGGTTGCCTAAAAAAAATGTTTTCCTAAAAAACCAAAAAACAAACCTGTCATAGTTGGGGACAGGTATGGGTGGAGCCGCTCAATGTTGCATAACCCTTACGTGATTGAGGTTCAGGCTCCTCGGTGCAGGTACTGGGTGCCAGGAGCTCGGTTCTCCTCAAGCATTGTGGATATCCTGAAGCACAGCAGTAGCCCAAAGAGTGGTTTGGATCACATTTGCATTTTAAAACCACACTCATAAATGGATAACCCTCCAAAAACTGTTTGGCTTAGTTCATTGGTAAAAATAAATCTGTTATAATAGAGGGATTTGTTGTCGTGTTGACACCATATCCCTCTTTTTTCCCACTCCATAAAAAGCTTTACATATGTTTTAAAGTTTATTTAAATAAAGTTTATCTGTCTAATTTATATGTTTAAAAGATATGTTCTTACCCCATTTTGTCTAACATACTTAATAAGGCTCCATCTTAATTTTTGTTTGCACTTTATTTGCTTTCCACATGCTCTCACATTCGTTCTTACCCACACTCTCTCACACTCTTACTCACTCTCAAACGCTCTCCCTCTTACGTTCTCTCACTCTCTCAATGTCTCCCTACCTTTGCTGCTGAATGCTTCCGTGTCCCAGTGCTCCAAAGGGTTGATAACCGGCTGGTGGCAACCCTACATGTTGCCTAACCTCCACTTTGTAGCAGTTAAAAGTGAGCTGAAAGTACAGATGACATTTAGAGCAAAAAATCCTACAGTGTTGGCACTCAGATGGTTAAGATTAAACACAAAAGCAAAGACAAGTACATATGGTATGTGTGTATATATATATTTATACCGTAATATATATAATATGTATAATCTGCTTACACAGCAAGTAGAACCACCTGTTTAATAATATACATTGGATCAACACTTGGCAGTACCAGTAGGGTTGCACCTAGTTAACACTGGAATTGTGTTTGGTTTAGAAACCAGGATGTGTTTGCTAGAATTCATGTGAGACAGACAGTTACTGTTGTTGAGTATCTGTACAGGCTGTGCTCTCCCTCTTTATAAACTATTACATTCCTGCATCTCCTACTGTCAAATCTCCTTTTATAGGATGAAATTCATTTTCACTCTTTAGAAACCTCTATGCTTTTCTCCAGATAATAAAGACCTATGAAGGGAAAATAGTCTAGGCCTGTGATTAGTAGTACTTTCGTGTTAATACTGTGTGTTTGTACTTTCTTTGTATAGAAATGATGGAAAGAAAGCAGCCTTACATTTCACTGCATTGTTTACAACCTGATATCAGCCACTGCTGTTGTTAAAACAGAAATTCTGTGCATGTGGTTGTGCAGTATATGAAACCAACCTACAGCAGCACATTAACATGAAATAAAGCACTATTATTGTAGTCTACTATTAGCCAGAAGGCCCAACTTGAATATTAACCAGTTCCCTTCAATGGAGACAACTGTCAACCCAATAAAAGCTATAGTAACATAGTAACATAGTTCATAAGGTTGAAAAAAGACCAAAGTCCATCAAGTTCAACCTATATACATATTGTGTCCCTACTGTGTTGATCCAGAGGAAGGCAAAAAAACCCTTATGAAGCAGATGCCAATTGCCCCATACCAGGGGGAAAATTCCTTCCCGACTCCAAATATGGCAATCAGAATAAATCCCTGGATCAACGTTCTGTCCCTATTAATCTAATATCCATAACTTGTAATATTATTGCTTTCAAGAAACACGTCCAGGCTCCTTTTGAACTCTTTTATTGAGTTTACCATCACCACTTCCTCTGGCAGAGAGTTCCATAATCTCACCGCTCTTACTGTAAAGAACCCCCGTCTGTGCTGGTGTAGAAACCTTCTTTCCTCCAACCGTAGAGGATGTCCCCTTGTTATAGATACAGTCCTGGGTATAAATAGGTCCTGGGAGTGATCTCTGTACTGTCCCCTTATATATTTATACATAGTTATTAAATCCCCCCTAAGCCGTCTTTTTTCCAAACTAAATAACCCTAATTGTGATAATCTTTCTGGGTACTGTAGTCCTCCCATTCCCCTTATTACTCTGGTTGCCCGTCTTTGAACCCTCTCCAGCTCCACTATATCTTTCTTGTACACTGGTGCCCAGTACTGTACACAGTATTCCATGTGTGGTCTGACTAGTGATTTGTACAGTGGTAGAATTATTTCCTTGTCGTGGGCATCTATGCCCCTTTTGATGCACCCCATGATTTTATTTGCCTTAGCAGCAGCTGCCTGACACTGGTCGCTACAGGTAAATTTACTGTTAACTAAAACTCCTAAGTCCTTTTCCATGTCAGTCGTCCCCAGTGTTTTCCCATTTAATACATATTCCCAGCCTGGATTTTTCTTCCCCATGTGCATAACCTTACATTTATCTGTGTTGAACCTCATCTGCCACATCCCAGCCCAAGCCTCCAACCTATGCAGATCCATTTGTAATCGTGCACTGTCCTCTATTGTGTTAACCACGTTACAGAGCTTAGTATCGTCTGCAAAGATTGATACTTTACTATACAATCCCTCTACAAGGTCATTAATATATTAAAAAGAATAGGACCCAAAACTGACCCCTGTGGTACCCCACTAGCAACAGTAACCCACTCAGAGTATGTACCATTAATAACCACCCTCTGTTTCCTATCACTGAGCCAGTTACTTACCCACATACACACATTCTCCCCCAGCCCAAGCATTCTCATTTTATGTACCAGCCTTTTATGTGGCACCGTATCAAATGCTTTGGAAAAATCAAGATATACGACATCCAGCGATTCACCCCGATCCAGTCTTGAGCTCACCTCCTCATAAAAGCTGATCAGGTTAGTTTGACAGGACCGATCCCTTGTAAACCCATGCTGATATGGAGTCATACACTTATTTTCATTGAGATACTCCAAAATAGCATCTCTTAGGAAACCCTCAAACAGTTTACACACAACAGAAGTTAAACTAACAGGCCTATAATTCCCCGGGTCACTTTTTGTCCCCTTTTTGAATATTGGCACAACATTTGCTATGCGCCAGTCCTGGGGAACAGACCCTGTCACTATAGAGTCCTTGAATATTAGAAATAGGGGTCTGTCTATTACATTACTTAACTCCCTTAGAACGCGGGGGTGAATGCCATCTGGACCTGGTGATTTGTCTATTTTGATTTTTTTTAGGCGGCACTGCACTTCTTCCTGGGTTAGACAGGCGACATGTACTGGGGCAGTTATCTCATCCTGCTGTATATTACCTGGCATTTCATTTTCCTCTGTGAATACAGCAGAGAAAAATATATTTAATAGATTAGCTTTTTCCTGATCCCCGTCTATAACTTCTCCCTCATTACTTTTTAAGGGGCCAACGCTTTCATTTTTAACCTTTTTACTATTTATATAGTTAAAGAACATTTTGGGGTTTGTCTTACTCTCTTTGGCAATGAGTCTTTCTGTCTCCACTTTTGCTGCTTTTATCAGATTTTTACATATTTTATTTTTTTCCCGATAGCTTTTTAGTGCTTCTTCACTGCCTTCCTGTTTTAGTAGCTTAAATGCCTTTTTTTTGCCATTTATTACCCCCTTTACATTTTTATTTATCCACATTGGTTTTCTCTTGTTCCTGACTCTTTTATTCCCATACGGTATGTACCTTTCACAGTGAGAATTTAAGATATCCTTAAAAATCTCCCATTGAGTGTCTGTACTCTTGTTTTTGAGGACATTTTCCCAATTTACAGTGTTAAGGGCTTCTCTTAGTTGATCAAACTTTGCCTTCCTAAAGTTCATGGTTCTTGTGGCTCCTCTAAGAGTTCCCTTATTGAAGGACAAGTTATAATGTATCATATTGTGATCACTATTTCCTAGATGCCCCCTGACCTGCACATTAGTTACTCTGTCAGGTCTGTTGGTTAATATTAAGTCCAGTAGGGCGCCCCCTCTGGTCGGGTCCTGTACCATTTGGGACAGATAATTATCCTTACTTATAGTCAGAAACCAGTTTCCTTTATGAGATTCACAGGTCTCTGTTTCCCAGTTTATGTCGGGATAGTTAAAGTCCCCCATAATAACCACCTCATTGTGATTTGCTGCCTTGTTTATTTGCTTTAATAATTGATCTTCTGCTGCTTCCATTATATTTGGTGGCTTATAGCAAACCCCGATCAGTATTTTATTATTTTTCTTTCCATATATTTCTACCCATAATGACTCCACATTATCATTTCCCTCACATATATTCTCCCGCAGTGTGGCCTTTAGGCTGGACTTTACATAAAGGCAAACTCCTCCCCCTTTTCGTTTTTTTCGATCCTTCCTGAATAGACTATAACCCTGTATGTTAACCGCCCAGTCATAGCTATCATCCAACCATGTCTCTGTTATACCCACTATGTCATAGTTTTCTTCAGACATTATTAACTCCAGTTCGTCAGTTTTATTGGTCAGACTTCTGGCATTAGTAAGCATACAATTTAGAGGTGTATGGTTTTTTTCCCTATGAAGCCTATCCCTATTGACTATTCTAACCCCTCCCTCCGCTCCACCCCCAGGTACATTTATAAGCCCCAGCTTTCTATCTACACTATCTTCCCCTTCTATATTGTAGTTTCCCTCCCCCCCTTTACCTAGTTTAAACACTCCTCCACCCTTCTGGCCATCTTCTCCCCGAGCACAGCTGCACCCTCCCCATTGAGGTGCAGCCCGTCCCTACCGTAGAGCCTGTATCCGACAGAGAAGTCGGCCCAGTTCTCCATGAACCCAAACCCCTCCTTCCTACACCAGCTTCTGAGCCACTTGTTTAGCTCCCTAATCTCCCGCTGCCTCTCTGGTGTGGCACGTGGTACAGGTAAT
Organism: Sceloporus occidentalis; assembly: GCA_023333645.1. Taxonomy (NCBI): domain Eukaryota; kingdom Metazoa; phylum Chordata; class Lepidosauria; order Squamata; family Phrynosomatidae; genus Sceloporus; species Sceloporus occidentalis. The sequence goes on from JALMGF010000247.1 coordinate 154,422, forward strand.
ATTTCAGAAAATACTACCTTGGAGGTCCTTGCCTTAAGCTTGCTACCTAAGTCCCTGAAATCATTTTTAAGGACACTCCGCCTACCTCTCACTTTGTCATTGGTGCCAATGTGCACCATGACTGCTGGGTCTTCTCCAGCCCCCCCCAGTAATCTGTCAACCCGATCCGCGATGTGCCGAACGCGAGCGCCAGGCAGACAACACACTGTTCGGCGATCCCGGTCTTTGTGACAGATCGCCCTGTCTGTCCCCCTAATAATTGAGTCCCCCACTACCAGCACCTGTCTGGCCTGCCCTGCGCTCCTCCTTCCCTCCTTACTGGAGCAGACACCCCTCTGGTGGTCAGAGGCAGTGACTTGCTGCAGTACTGCTAACTCTGAACTAACATCCCCCTCATCTGCCAACCGGGCAAACTTGTTGGGGTGTGCTAGATCAGGACTAGCCTCCCTGGCGCTTTTCCCCCTACCCCGCCTTCTAACTGTAACCCAGCTAGCTGCCTGACTGTCCTGTACCTCCATCCCGCTATCCTCCCCCACCTCTACCCCCGAGAGAGCTTGCTCAGTGAGCAGCAGACTCCTCTCCAAGTTGTCAATAGATCTCAGTGTTGCCAGTTGCTCCTCTAGACTCAGGATTTGTGCTTCCAAATGAGCAACCCGCACACATCTCGCACAGCAATATGCACCCTCGAAGCGCTGATCAAGGATTGCATACATTGAGCAAGATGTACACCTGACCGCATTGTCAAACATGGAGGACATCTTGGCAATGGGGATAGCTCAAATAACTGGCAAAAACAGACAGTAAGGTGCAATATATATATATATATATATAATTATATGGAATCACAAGGATTTATACTTTACCCTCCTTCTTGCTTTTTAACTCCTTCTTTGCTTGTAACTCCTCACTTAGAGATGTCACTTAGGAGATTCGCCCCAGCTCAGGATTCGCTTGTGTGTCCAAGCTAAATGCAACTGCAAAAGCCAAGCAGCACTCACAGAGACTTAATTACTTAATTAGCAACACACCTGAAATAGCCCTTACCCCTTTTTTGTTGCTTTTTTCAACAAAACTTTACACTGAACACAACACAAACAAACACAGTGCTCCCCCTTGCAATAGTAATGAATATACTCTCCTTCTTTGCTTGTAACTCCTCACTTAGAGATGTCACTTAGGAGATTCGCCCCAGCTCAGGATTCGCTTGTGTGTCCAAGCTAAATGCAACTGCAAAAGCCAAGCAGAACTCACAGAGACTTAATTACTTAATTAGCAACACACCTGAAATAGCCCTTACCCCTTTTTTTTTGCTTTTTTCAACAAAACTTTACACTGAACACAACACAAACAAACACAGTGCTCCCCCTTGCAATAGTAATGAATATACTCTCCTTCTTTGCTTGTAACTCCTCACTTAGAGATGTCACTTAGGAGATTCGCCCCAGCTCAGGATTCGCATGTGTGTCCAAGCTAAATGCAACTGCAAAAGCCAAGCAGAACTCAGAGACTTAATTACTTAATTAGCAACACACCTGAAATAGCCCTTACCCCTTTTTTTTTGCTTTTTTCAACAAAACTTTACACTGAACACAACACAAACAAACACAGTGCTCCCCCTTGCAATAGTAATGAATATACTCTCCTTCTTTGCTTGTAACTCCTCACTTAGAGATGTCACTTAGGAGATTCGCCCCAGCTCAGGATTCGCTTGTGTGTCCAAGCTAAATGCAACTGCAAAAGCCAAGCAGAACTCACAGAGACTTAATTACTTAATTAGCAACACACCTGAAATAGCCCTTACCCCTTTTTTTTTGCTTTTTTCAACAAAACTTTACACTGAACACAACACAAACAAACACAGTGCTCCCCCTTGCAATAGTAATGAATATACTCTCCTTCTTTGCTTGTAACTCCTCACTTAGAGATGTCACTTAGGAGATTCGCCCCAGCTCAGGATTCGCTTGTGTGTCCAAGCTAAATGCAACTGCAAAAGCCAAGCAGAACTCACAGAGACTAAGTATGACAAAGTATTTTTTTTTTTTTAAATATAAACCATTTTCTAAAATGTAATAAATATTAATTGAATGATATGCCTTTTCAGCTGCCCACTGCTCTCCTGTTTCACTGCTGTCAGTACAGACAGCTAACCATTTGCCTTGGGTACTGACTACACGCGCCACATATATTTATACATTAAAATCCCACCAGTAGTGTGGTGCGAGGGCAGCAGAAGAGCGCAAGCGAAATCCAGGGATTTCTCTTCTTTTTTTTAACTCCTTCCTATTCCCACAGCCCCATGTCGCCTTGTGGCAATGGCACAAGGTTTTCATTCCTGGGATTCCAGTGATTTAGTTTTTAACTAAAATTGTTCTTAGTTATAGAGACAAAAAAGACTAACGCCACCACCCCTTTGCCAAGAATGGCGTCACAGAGGGGAAGTGAATCCCAGAAACATCTTAACCAAAAAAGGCTAATTGTAAAAATGATGGAAAAGGTGTCAATTCTTAATGCAGGGCTGGACATTCTAATAGTAGTGGGAGCTAAATGCTGTGAGCTAATGCATTACTACACAGTCTACTCTTGTCTCATGGTCTCAATAGCCTATCCAGTATTGCTACCTAATCTGAACTCTTAGTTAGAGAACTCAGAAGACCCTTTATCCGAGACCAGCCAGTGTATGGGGTTTCAGTACAGAAATAAAACAAACAAAACAGTAATTAACCCCTTAATGACAAAGCCCGTAAATGTACGGGCTCAAAATGCATTGTTTTCAATGGGTTTAGGGACCTCCCATTGTCCTTAAGGGGTTAATGACTTTAAGTCATTAAGTTTTAAGGGCCTAGAAAGCTAATTCAAGATATATAGAGGTAGTAAAGTCATATATGAAAACCGTGCATCCTTTTCTAAATACTATGGAATGATGTTAGAGTTTACATGAAAAATAATCTAACTAGCATGCAATTAGCATTCAATTTAAAACACATGACGTTCCAAATTAAAATGATGGCTACCACAAACCAAGTTGCACTGCCAATTTTAGCCAATAGAAAAGTGTTTAATGGGTTAGATATTATGTCTATTAAAATGAAATTACCGTATGAGAGTTACAATGTAATGAGCTAGCGTCAATGTCACACAAAAGTGAATTAATGTAAGTGACATATTTAATGCATTAAAGATAATGTTCCACAGTGGGATTTCTAAACCCATGAAATATCACTATTTTAGCTTGGGTACTGACATTTTAAACATGACACTAAAATGATTTCAGGACAGAAGCAATGACAGATGTTGAGCTCAGACCTTTCTGTAGTAATATTAATCCACATACTGTAATTGTAGAAATGTTATGTCTCCACTGGGAGCTGTTTAACACCATTGTCCTTATGTATTGAGTAAAGTTCTGCCAGTGCTCTAACTATGATTTACACAAAATTTAATGTATACACAGAAGGAACATGTAGCATGAATAGAATAGTTGTATAACAGAACTGAAATCACTAAATATCACTGGATTAGCTGACCAGCTTTTTAAAGCAATTTCCAGGGACATTTTTTGTGCAATCATATATAACACATTTACATGCATTTTGTTCTAGATTATCCTAATGACCGGAGTAATTTTGTTTTATTCTCTGATCACTTAATCTTAATATGCTTCAATGTAATGTTTCTAATATTCTGTGTTATTGATATATTAACCCCTTAATGTTATTTTTTGCAACCTTTGTGACAATGGTTGTTTTAATATTTGTACGCTGCTCAGATTTGCTGTATTTTTCTTCTCTCTCATTTAGAATACCCACAAAAATTATACATATATTTTTTTTTTCAGGACGGACAAGAAGTTCTTTTTTTCTACCATCAAATCATCTAATTTACTATATAAAATGTATAAAATATGGTAAAAAATTGAAAAAAGGACTTTTACTGAATTTTATTTGAAATATATTTTACTCATCTACAAAGGCTAATGAAAAAACTTCTAAATAGATTCTAATATTTGTTGTGAGTTTACAAATACCAAATGTTTCTTGTTTTTTTATGTATGCAAAAGTAGCATATTGCTATTTCCAAACGGTTATGTTTTTTCCCCCTCAAAACTGTTTATTCTGCCCCTGTGTGTTATTTGGGGTATCTTTGAAGCCGGTTTATTTAATTTAACCAGTTAACCCGTCTTTTTTTAAAACTATACAACCCAGGGTATTTCAAATGCTGGTGTTAACTGTTTCCATGCACTTATTCTACCACCAGCCTTTGTCAGTGTTTGTGGTAGTATTTTTTTGTGTTTTTTTTTTTTTTTTATCATACCCTTTGTACTTCAAGTATAAATTTACATCTCCTAGTATATGTCACTGTCAAACAACCTCACAATATGTGTTCAGCAACATGCCCTGAGTACAGAGACACCACCCATATATATTTTAGCATGAATTTTTAGGTTGTTTGGGAGCTAAAGGAGCACATTTGGGAATTTTGACATTTGGTCATCTTGCCCCATGTGTTAGTTGGGACATTTTTGAAGCCGGCTTATTTAGTTTACCCAATCTAATCATACGTTTTTTTGGAAACTAGGCAACCCAGAGTATTTCAAATGCTACTGTTGTAACTATTTCCATGCACTAATTCTACCATCAGCCTTTGTTTGCGGTAGTATTTTTGTATGTGTTTTCTCCACGCACATTGTACTCAAGGGGTTAAGGGTGATATTCAATAAAGTAAATACAATAGTGTATATTATGTTATATTGTCATATTTGAAATTGATAATGGTAGATTTATCTATGGTATTTGAATACCTATTTCTAAAATATACTTACCAGCTTAATACAGTTTCAGAAGTCACTTTGCAGGGGAAATAGTAAAGGGGGATAGAAGCTTCAATCCAGGTACTGTCCAGGAAAATGGGGACAACCGGTCATTCATTGTGAGACTTTGTTGCTATTTACTGTATGTAACCAAGAAGGACTATGAAAAGAATAGAAATGCAGAGTGGGGTGAAATTGGTCCTGTCTACCTAAGGCCATAAAGCATAAGTTTACATTGACTACTAGATACACAACTTTCAAAACTTTTGCAGCATGTGGCCAGGTATACCCAGCTGTCAGTCGCACAGAAAAGGATGCACGATTCATGATGGTGGCAAGTTGCCAGTCTGGGTCTGCAATAATGTATTTTGTTTACACAATTTATTTGTGGAAAACGTAAACCCTTTTACATCAACCATCCTATGCTCCTAAAAATAGGGTTACCTCAGGGGAACAAAAATGAAACAGTATTATGAGTTTCAAAGATATTTGTTTGAAAGGAAAATGTGGAATATATGATAAGGGTTACTTTAGCCTTTTTAATCCCTTTGTGACAAAGGACATAATGGTAAATGCTCAAAAAACGTTACCTGATGACTAGGGCTGAAACAACGAATCGATAAAATCGATAATAATCGATAACGGAAATCGTTGTCGATGATTTCCGTTATCGATTAATCGAGTGATCGATTCGTTGTTGGAGCACTCGGCTCCTTTTACTTACCTCCGCGAGCGTTCCCCGCTTCCGCTACACGCGCCTTCTTTTAGTTGCGGTTCGCTCTGTGCGAGTGGCTCCGTTCGCACAGAGCGAACCGCTCTGTGCGAGTGGCTCCATTCGCACAGAGCGATTCGCGGGGGTGGGGGTGGGGTTTCAGGGGATGCAGGGCAGAGTGGGGGTGGGGGGGGCAGGCCAGGGTAGGAGACTGAGTGCAGGGCAGGGTGGGGGTGGGGATGCAGGGCAGGGTGTGAGTGTGGGGGCAGGGCAGGAGACTGGGTGCAGGGCAGAGTGGGGGTGGGGGTGCAGGGCAGAGTTGGAGACTGGGTGCAGGGCAGAGTGTGAGTGTGGGTGCAGAGCAGAGTGGGTGCAGGGTGTGAGTGTGGGGGCAGGGCAGAATGTGGGTGCAGGGCAGAGTTGGAGACTGGGTGCAGGGGCACAGTGCAAAGTGCCAGGGCTGGGTGCAAAGTGCCAGGGCTGGGTGCAAAGTGCCAGGGCTGGGTGCAAAGTTCTGGGTGCAAAGTGCCAGGGCTGGGTGCAAAGTGCTGGGTGCAAAGTGCCAGGGCTGGGTGCAAAGTGCCAGGGCTGGGTGCAAAGTGCCAGGGCTGGGTGCAAAGTGCCAGGGCTGGGTGCAAAGTGCCGGGTGCAAAGTGCTGGGTGCAAAGTGCCAGGGCTGGGTGCAAAGTGCCAGGGCTGGGTGCAAAGTGCCAGGGCTGGGTGCAAAGTGCCAGGGCTGGGTGCAAAGTTCTGGGTGCAAAGTGCCAGGGCTGGGTGCAAAGTGCTGGGTGCAAAGTGCCAGGGCTGGGTGCAAAGTGCCGGGTGCAAAGTGCCAGGGCTGGGTGCAAAGTGCCAGGGCTGGGTGCAAAGTTCTGGGTGCAAAGTGCCAGGGCTGGGTGCAAAGTTCTGGGTGCAAAGTGCCAGGGCTGGGGCAAAGTGCCGGGTGCAAAGTGCCGGGTGCAAAGTGCCAGGGGTGGGGCAAAGTGCTGGGTGCAAAGTGCCAGGGCTGGGTGCAAAGTGCCGGGTGCAAAGTGCTGGGTGCAAAGTTTCTTGAACAGTAATAGTCCACCTCTTTTCAGAATGTTTGGGGTTATTTTGTTTCATAAATATTGTGTTTGGGTTTTTGTACTTTGAAAATATTGTTTTTTTATTACATCATAACAAAATAAGAATGTTAATGTAAATTTTAAGTTGTTTTTTAACATCCAGTTCATTAAATTATTTTAAATAAACAAAAAATTTGTGTCACGGAGCTGGCTAGTCCGACCGACTGCCTCCGCTGTCTTGTGCTCCCTTAGCCTGGGACAACACACTTTCCCCGGTTCCCCAGTCACTAGCCGAGACTCAGTGTAGGGTAAAACCAAACGAAGACTGATTTATTTTAGACGCACAGAGCTGGATATATCCAGCAAAACACACATTAACATAAAACAAGATATTGGGACACAAACCGCCCCCTTAATCTGCCTCTCAGAGACAACAGGGGCAGTAACGGGATTAACAATACAATAGGGGGAGACTGATTTATACAACATTAACCCCTTCGTGACAAAGGCTGATTCTATTTTTTGTACCCTTCGTGACAATGGCTGTTTTATCGTTTCTGCGGTGTTTGTGTTTAGCTGTAGTTTTCTCTTAACCCATTTACTAAACCCACACAAGTTATATATTGTTTTTTTCAGGACAAGAAGGGCTTTCTTCAGACACCATAATTTTTTTCATATGATGTAATTTCCTATAATAAAAATAATAAAATATGACGAAAAATTGAAAAAATAAACACATTTTCTCACTTTTATTTGAAAAATCTTTTATTCATCATAAAAAACTACTGAAAAAACCTGCTAAATAGATTCTACTATTTGTCCCGAGTTTAGAAATACCCAATGTTTTTATGTTTTTTTGCTTTCTTCTACACGTTATGGGGCAATAAGTACAAGTAGAGTTTTGCTAATTCAAAACCATTTTTCTCTGAATCTGGTAATTCTGTCTCTATGTGGTATTTGGGGCATCTTTGAAGCCAGCAAATTAAATTTACCCCACCAAACCATATATTTTTGAAAACTAGACACCCCAGGGTATTTTAGATGCTGATAGTTTAACCCTTTCCATGCACAAATCCTACCACCAACCCTTGTCAAAGTTTGTGATAGTAATTGTTTTTGGTGTTTTTTTCACATACTTTGTACTTCAGGTGTGAAATTACAGCTCCTGGTATATGTTGCTGTCACACAACACCCCGATATGTGTTCAGCAACATCTCCTGAGTACATTGATACCCCACATGCATGGGTTTGTCAGATTGTTTGGGGGCAAAAGGGCCACATTTGGAACATGAGCAATTCAAATTCAGTAGGAATTTTACATCTGGGTAAAGAAAAATGCTTGTACCCAACTATCAGTAGGGACAGGTTACAAGAAAGCCTGGCCTATCTCCAAGAAGGGATTTGATCTAGCACCTTAAGTGGTCCCTCATGCCACGGAATGGACACAGGGTTCACTTGACAGTGCAAATAAAAACGCTTAAAAATGGAGGAGCAAATAAAAGCTAAAAAACTGTAAATGTAACAAAAAAAAAAAAAAAAAAATACAAAAATGGAGCAGGAACAAAAAAAAATCAAAAATGGGAAACTGTGTGATACAGCTTGAAGCAGTCACCGACACAGAGTGCAGGTTTTCCAGGGCAATCTGGACAGTAAAATGTGGTGTCCTTTCTTTGCCCCCTGCTGTAGCATACCCTGCATCTCTTTTGGGGATTCTGCTTCTTTGCTGTAGGGGGGATTTTAAAAATAAAATGGGTAGCCCCAATTCTGTTGGTTCCCATCACTACTTGGGGACCAGGTGCATCACGGTACAAGATACCTGAAATTACTTCGAGCTGAAACTGCAAAAAAGACAGCTTCAGCCCAGTGTCTGCTTTTTTGTGCAGCAAAAAAGCGTTATAGGTTGCAATTTGCATTAGGTAAATTGCAACCTTCTTGTACCAGGCCTTTGTCTTCCTCATAATGAGGTAGGGCTGTAGGAGTTGATCTGACAGATCAACTCCACCCATGTGCTTGTTATAGGCCCTGATGCACACTGGCTTTGTAGTGACCCCAGCTCTGCCACGGACAGAAACCTCCACGGTTCTTTCATCGTGGATGGTGCTCAGCATGCACACCTCTTTTCTGTCCCTGAACTTCAATGCCAAAAGCTCCTCTTGGCGTAGAGCTGAGGTCTCCCCCTTTCCTAGCCGGGTTCGTACCAGGTGTTGTGGGAAACCCAAGCGGTTCTTTTTTATAGTACCGCAAGCTACCGTATCGAAACAATACAGCAGCTTGAACAAAGGGACGCTTGTATAGAAGTTATCTACATACAAGTGGTAGCCTTTGTTCATAAGGGGGAATATTAGGTCCCAAACAATCTTGGCACTGGTGCCCAGATGGTCTGGGCAACCTGGAGGGTCAAGGTAGCTATCCTTACCCTCGTATACCCGGAAGGCATGAGTATATCCTGTCTCGCTCTCGCAGAGCTTATACACCTTCACTCCATACCTAGAGCGCTTGGAAGGAATATACTGCTTGAATCCCAACCTTCCTTTATATTTCATCAGGGATTCATCCACGCAGATATCCCTTCCAGGTGTATAAACCTCTGGAAACCTGGCAGCGAGATGGGTAATCAGGGGGCGGATTTTGTAGAGCCTATCAAACTGGGGGTGCTCCTTAGGGGGGCACAGGCTGTTGTCGCTAAAGTGCATGAAACGAAGAATCATTTCATACCTTTGCCTAGTTATAGTTTGGGCATAAATGGGGGTACTAAAGATGGGGCTGGTGCTCCAGTAGGAGCGGATGGAGGGCTTTTTTATAATGCCCATTAACATTGTGAGTGCCCAGAATTTAAGAAATTCTGGCACGTCAATGGGAGTCCATGGCTGTTTTGCCCAAAAAGAATTAGGGCTAGCAGCACGGTGCTGCTGGGCATAAATGTTTGTTTGTGTGACAATGTCTCCCAAGACATCGTCTCCCAAAAAAACCTGCACAAATTGCAGTGGAGTGAATCCTGTAACATCAATATTGATGCCAGGAATTCCAGAAAAAGGAGGGATAGCTGGCTTGTACCTATTAGGCGCTACCCATGCCTCTGGTGCACTGCCACGACTACGTGTGGCAGGCGTCCTAACAGCCACAGATACATCACTAGATGTATCTGTGAACTGACCAACGTCAAAATCTGACGCTGTATCAGTGGCCTCAGAATCTGTGGCCAAAAAGGCATACGCCTCCTCAGCCGTATACCGCTGCATGGTAACAATTGCAGCAAAAATAGTGGGGAAGGAAAGGGTTAATGGCTATAATAAAAACTAAAAAAAACCACTAAAAAAAGTAAAAAAAAATGTAAAAAAAAAAACAAACCCAAAAACAATTGCCACTATGCAAGATCACTGTTTATGCAGTGATCAATGGCAATGAAGGGGTTAATATTATATGGGTGGCTCTTATAAGAGCCTTTGGATCAATATATATATATTTTTTTATTAGAGAATACCTGAAATACCAGAAAACACACCGATCTGTCTCTCTCCCTCACTAGAAACAAGTGAAGGAGGGAGGCAGATCCAATACTGATCAAAGGCAATGTTTAGAAAACATTGCCTTTGATTTAGCAAATCATGATCACTCTTATGAGTGATCTGACCACTAGGGGTGTTATTCACTGGATGTCCATGACATCCAGCAACACCCCCCCCCGATGATGACAGCAGGCTCCGCCCCCCGGCTTCATGGGCGCCGCCATCTTGAAACACCGCGTGTGTTTCGAAGACGCCGGCACCGGGAAGGTAAGTTGAGCATTTAGGAAGCGATCGCGAGTCGCTTCCTTTGCTAAACAGGTGTTGCAAAGATGCCTCGATACTGAGGCATCTTAGCAACACCAGCTAAGCAAAGGAAGCGACTCGCGATCGCTTCCTAAACCCGTTTTTCGGCGGCGGGCGCCGCCATGTTTGAAAGACTTGCAGTCTTTCAAACATGTTTTTTTATTTGCTCCTAGGAGCGATCGGGGGGGGCCGGGAATGTTTTTTTTGGTGTTGCTCAATGCCTCGATGTCGAGGCATTAGAGCAACACCGTTTGAGTGAAAAAATCGATCACGGATCGATTTTTTCACCCGTTTAAAGACGTGCCGGTCCTGGCACGTCAATTGTCATAATCGTCACGATTTTCTGTGACGTGCCCGGACCGGCAATTGTCATCAAGGGGTTAAACATCAAAGAATGGTGGTCACTCCCTGGTGGCAGATCCTGGCTGTCTGCTGGAGATAATCCCCTCAGCCAGTGATGAGATGATACTGCTGGGGGTAGCCACAGAAGTCTTTACAAACCCAGGGCCCATAGTCAATAGGGAGGAGGCTGGCAGTCAGGCTTCTCCAGTTGCCCCAGTGATGGAGGCTTCCGTCACAATTCTCCCCCCTTCGAATTGGACTGACATAGGATGAGACCCCAAACGGGTTGACTCCGTAGTCAGTCAGTTTATTTGGCCCATTAATTCCCTCCCAAAATTGGTGCTCCTGCTGCTGCTGGGGAGATGGGCCGGCTGCGCCATCTCCCGGGTACCGCTGGGGAGTGATGCCGCCTGCATCCCCTCCCTGGTGCTCCTGTTGCCGTTGAGGAGAGAGTTCCGGTTGATCCGGTCCTGGAATTAGGTTCTGCCGCTGGGGAGATGGACCGGCTGTTCCACCTCCCTGTTTCTGCTGGGGGGGCAGGTCGGCCGCTGTATCTCCCTGAATTCCTGCAGCTTTGGTAGGTGCTGGGCAGAGGCCAGCGATGCTCTGCCCTGTTGCCAGCAGTTCAGCTGGGGTTAGGGCATCTTGTGGGTCGGCCTGCCGCTGGGGAGGGAGGGCCGCTTCCTCCGCTCCCGGACATGTGAGCTGCCGCTGGGGAGAAGGGCCGACTGCCGCATCTCCCTGGATCCCTGTAGTGATTGCAGGTGTGGGGCAGAAGCCAGCAGCGCTCTGCCCTGTTGCCAGCTCTTCAGCTGGGACTAAGAGATCTGGGCAGACTGCCCAGCATTCTGAGGACCCAGGTGTGGAGACTGCAGTGTTATCCACCCCTCTTGGGTTAACATCCTCAGACAATAAATCAAATAAATCCTCAGTCTCTGGTTGTGGTGTAAAGTCGCACAGCTCCAGTATTGGATCTGGATTAGCTGCCCAGCATCCCTGTGACTCAAGGGTGGAGACCGCAGTCCCATCCACCCCGCCTGGGTCAACATCCTCAGCTGACCACTCAATCACATCCACAAAATCCACACAATCCCTGGACACTGGGGCATTCTGTTGAACGCGTTCGAACAGTTTTTTATACGCCTTCTCCAGTTCCCGCTCCTGTGTAATTAAAAAGTCTAAATCACCTTTAAGTTCTAGTGCATCTGGGAGGTCCCACTCCCTGAAATCCCGGATGTCCTCAATCCGCCACTCCGCTGTGCTGCCGAAGTCCGGATCCTCCTGAAGACTATCCCATAATAATCTCAGGCCACCGAAGTCATAGCCCTCTGGAGAACATTCTTGCGCAGTTCCCCAATATGCTTGCTCTGTATACCACTGCAGAGCCCTATAGTGATCTTCCAGCTCTACCTCCTGTTGGACCAGCTTGTCCAATTCGGATACCCATTGCTCCTGGGGTTGCTGTCCCAGGAATGACATCCGTAGTTCCCGCTGGTCTCTAATCTTTTGTTCGGAGCTTGGAAGACACTGACCCCGGCATATAACAGCCCTCTGCCATACTGACCGTCGAACCACTTGCCTCAGGTTCTGGTATTGTTCTGTAGGCAGGGCAGTGGTGTAGCAGGAGAGGATGACCCGCAGCAGCCCCTGGAATTCTGATACCACATCCATGTCCTCGTCAAGGCGACCGAAGTCTGCCGTCCTGTCGGTTAATCCCGGTAGAAAGCAAGTGTCCCTCGGACTAAGAAGCAATCCCACCGCTTGCCACCAATGTGACGGGACCGACCTGTACCCCGACTGGGTACGCCCGCCGAACGTTGCTTCCTTCGCCCCATGGCCACCGGGGCACCAGAGACTAACCCCTTCGCTGTCTGTGGCTAGCCGAAACTGAGCTACACAGGGTGGCTATCGTCCTGAAAAGGACAATACGCGATCATAGCAGAGAACACAGCTCTTCAGGAACCTCGGCCGTACTGTAGTATACCGAAGTATAGCAATACAGCACCCTACCGCCCTAATAAGGGCAGCACCGAGGCTTACCTCAATAACAAGACAGGACTCGTAGTGAGGTAAAACAGGAACTCTCTTTATTTGGGAACACAGGGGCATTTAAACAGTACAAGGGATTGAGTTACGTCCAATAGACACACAAGGGAATTGCGTCCAATAGACACAAGGGAATTGCGTCCAATAGACACAAGGGAATTACATCCTGCCCTCCTTTGCATATGACTGAGCATTAGCCCTCAGCCCAGTAGGGGGTCTCTACTGTAGTCTGTGTAAGGAGGGAGGGGCAGGACATGTGGCACCTGGACAGGGTAGCAAACAAGGGGAACAAAAGCACACACCATAATCACAACATATACTGGGAAATGCAGGTATCACAAACAATAATTATTACAGACGGTACCGATTAACCCGGGGCCGTCACAATTTGCATATTGTTTTTTTTATCCGATTAATCGAAAAAATAATCGGCCAACTAATCGATTATTAAAATAATCGTTAGTTGCAGCCCTACTGATGACAAAGGACTTATTACTACGTCTTGATCTGTTTTGGTCCAGCAGTAAGATCTCTCTGTAGATGCATGGGAAATCAGTCTGTCTGATGACAACCCAATCTCTCTGTCAGCAGGAGCCAGCATGGCTTACTCTGACCTGACAGAGGCTGGGCTACTGCATTTAGCATTTAAATGCCCAAACAAAAGTTAATGATGACACTCCAAGAAAATAGTAGTTAGTTTAATATATAGAGAACTTTTATCTGCTTGATCTGTTCCACAGTATGTTCGTGGATACTCCTACCGACATAAGTTCTACCTTTTATGGTTTCTTCTGGAAAGTAGTTGAGGAGAACCAATATTTTTGTATGTGATATTTATCAATCTTGTGATTTATTTATTTTTTATTTTTTTTTTATTTGTGGGTGCTTTTTATTAGGTCATGTTGATTTGAAATATAGAAGCCCTCCTAAATGATGAAAAATGTTCCATTTGGCATTTTTCTCTAGTTAAATTTCTGATGTCGCAGTTTGTATACAACATGTAAATCTCTGCTTCCTGAAGTTAACCTTGCTTCTTGTTGAATCTTTAGGCATATACCCGTCGGTCCTACAGATTATCTAGTCCCATTTATTGGATTATTAACACATTTTTACTTTTCAATGTGTAGAAGCTGTTAAAACAGCTTCTAGAACTGTATTCTGTAAAAATGAATTGCCTCTCAGACTACAATATCACCGCTGTGCTACTTTTCAGTAGCTCCACATGACCTATGGGAGTAATAGTTTGTGTGTATATACATTTACAGATGTTCTAAAGGGAGCCTGCTTTCCCTCAGCATCTGTCTCTGTGCTTTCCTGTTGTGATAGATTGTTCTTATATCCCTCCCTATCTAAGTAATGAGATTTTATTACCACTTTAAATGAGAAATAAAATGGGTGAAAGATCCTGGAAATGTATTACGTTCTGAACCTACTCATTGCATGCATTTTGTTTTTACAATGGCTTGCATTTGAAGAAATATGATGCATTGGATGGGACAGGAGGCAAAGCCTTCTTGCTACCTTGCATCATTAGCATTACAAGGAGGCCGCGTAGGAGCTGCAATGGAGGTCTGTGCTGAAATGCAGAAATAACATAATTTTACATGTTTACATTGCTGTGCTGCATTTTGTAATCGGCCAAACACATCTCCTGCACACAAAATAGCCGGGGGAGGGGGAAATGCACTTGAATAGATTCTCAAAAGCGTATGCAGAAGAAACACCATGAAAATGTAAGGGGGTTATACGGATATTATATTCTTTGAGGTGCATGATGGCTGGAGAGTCCAAATAAATGATTGAACTTATTCTCAGGCTCTAGAATATTACATTTAAAAAAAAAATCTAATTTGAATAACTTGCCATGATGATCACTAAAAAATATTAAATGCTCTAGTTCTGTTTCTGTGTTGCACAGTTGAGGTTCATGTTCATTACAACGTGCTTCTTCTAATGACTCCTTTCAACATCAACAGTCGTACATCCCAATCTAGGACTACTTAAAGTATCAGGAAGACAGTCCTTCATAGACAAAGGAGGATGTCAAAATTTGTCATGGCTTAAATGAGGTGGTGTTAGGGAAATCATTAAATGAGAATAATTGTAGACAATAAATCCTGCCATGGTGTTCAATGCCAGTTAGCTGCCGCAAAGGCCAGTAAGGAGGGAGGAGGATGTCAAAATTTGTCATGGCTTAAATGAGGTGGTGTTAGGGAAATCATTAAATGAGAATAATTGTAGACAATAAATCCTGCCATGGTGTTCAATGCCAGTTAGCTGCCGCAAAGGCCAGTAAGATATTGTCATGTATAAAAAGATGTATTCACTCACTTTAGGAAAATATACCTTTTACCTCCTATATAGGTCAATGGTAAAACATATGCCTTTGTATAAGTTAATGATCTGACCCCCACCTTTAGTATGTAAGTCTGGGCACCTATGAGAGTTTTGCCTTCTTCTGGGCCTATGGGGAGTTTGAACTTGATATACTTGTGTCTTTTATATTATCACAGTAAAACAGGACATTCGCAACTATTCAATTGATAGCCTGTCGCGCTCTACCCAGGCTGCGGAGCTGCATGTCTCTGTTTGTTCATGTCTTGCTGCTGTTCCCCTGTCTTGCTGTGGTCCATTTCTGTCCTGAACCTCTGATTCCTGGATTCTAGTCCTGTTCTTGGCTTCAGCTTCTGTTTCCTTTATAAGGTGTGCCCCACCCATTATGTTTGTCTCAGTCTGTTGTCTACAGGTATGTCTCTCTGATATGTGTTTAGATTCCATGTTTAGTATGTTTAGTACGTCTGTAGGCAGGGTTTAGTGCTTGGACCCACCGAATATTGGAGTACTTTGGCGTAGTGGTGGGCTAAGCGTACTATGGCCATAAGATGTGACGGAATCTCCAATTGTTATCTTATAGTCCTAGGCTAGTCCTCTTTGGTCCTGTGGTTTCTGTGTACTCTTGTCATGTGTAGACTGGTCAGTCTTGTCAACTCTGTGCTTTGTTTTCCTGTCTTGTGTCTTGCCTTGAACCCCTGGTAGAGGGGTGCCCTGTCCTGTTCATGTCAGATCTTGTGTATTCCTTGTCTTGTTCCCTGTCCTTTGTGGTGTCCTGTGTCATGTATGTCTTGTCTGGCTATGTTTCTTGCTTGGTCTCCCTGTCCCTTGCTCGCTCTGTCCCCCTTGCTTGCTATGTTTTAGCTGTTACTCTGCTTAGCTTCCAATCTCCCAGCCTGCAGCATCCTACACATGATTCTAGTGCTATGTTCCATGCCTGCTTCAGGGTGCCTGCAGGATATCACTAAGTTTTGCTTTGTTCTGGACAACATCCGCTGCTATGTCAGGGCCCTAGTATGTGGCTGCACGACCCTAGATGCTCAAAACCCGGGTGAGTGTGGTTACCCTGCACCAGGCCCTGACCAACTCCGCATCTGCAATGGAACTCCTGCATCCCATCATCGGGCGCTGGGCCGTTAGTCGTCTGTATGGACCCCGTCCGTGATCCCTTACATAGCCTTCACTGAAGCTGCTGGAAATTGTACAATGGAATGTGGATTGACTAATCACTCAACTAAAGAGGAAGAATATACTCAGAAAGCCACACAATGTGTTTGTGCAAGAGATTGTGTCAGAGAGATTTTGAATTGAAGTGCTGCCGCTTTAAGAGGAGTGGAACTCGGCTGTAGATCTGTAGTAAACAAATAACGAGTTAGAGGCTTACTAAAAATTTAACACAGTTCATAGCATAGAGTCCTGTGTCTTTAAACCCAGAGCTGTGCAGTGGTGAATATGGAGAAGAATGCTAAATGAAGTAAGTAGCCCAACCAGTAAGAAATAAAAGTAAATAACTTTCATGTCACTGTCACAGTTCAGACAGGTTCAAGGGCAGCCATAGTGTCACAATCAGTATCGTGTCCAGGCCAAAAGAGCACAAACAAATGAGGATAATCAAAACAAAATACAAAGTCGGAATACAATAATCGGTTAACGGAGGTGAGTATAACTCAAAGCCAATAACCTAACAATGTATTTTGAAGAGGTGTCTCATTAAAAACACATTTCCTAGTTAGAGCCATGCATAATGGGAGGTGCTGACCAAACTGATACCACGCACGGCAGAAATTTTAACCATATAAACTCTTAAGGATGAATGGCATGATGAATTATCTAGATATCCAGGAGCACATGGATCAAGGAATGCATTGTGGCCGTATTTAGAAATAAAGCCAGGGTATGGCCATACTCTTCATTAAAACATTAGGCCATACCATCCAGGAGCAGAAAATTTACCCCAAACGATGTTAAAATACTTTTGGATGTGGTTATTCAGGTTTCTCCTTGAAGAGGTCTTCTGTACATGGTGTCACAGAAGCCTCCGTGCCATGGGCTGCTGGAAGAGCCTGAGTGCCAGCCTACTTCCTACAGACGATGGGTCCTGGTATGGAGTGTCACATTTCCCCAAGTACAAGAGACTCTAAAGCCTGTGGAGCTCGGACACAGATTTGCAGCACTTGCATTTTGGGAGGGGGTTTATGTGTGGTGTTACTCTCCATCGGGTCAGGACTTATAAGACAGAGACGTCTATGGCCAGTATTTACACCTGGATCTGATATCCAGCAGGTTTCAGCCAGAAATCAGGGAACCATCCTCCCCGCAGATTACAATAGTGACCCCCTACTGGGCTGAGGTGGGCTGAGTGCAAATACTGAGCCGTGTGTATTGGAGGACCTGATGGAAAACTGTGTATGGCTTGCTGTGTCTATTGTATGTAAATTACCCCTTGTACAGTTTAAATACCCCTGTGTTTCCAAATAAACTGAGTCCTGTTTTTACCTTAACATGAGTGTTGTCTGATGCTTAGGGCGGGCTGCTATGATCCTTTTTTGTCCTTTTCTGACAATAGCCACACTGTGTAGCTAAGCTTCAGCTAGCCACAGTGCCGCCACAGTGCCAACGCAGCTCTGGTGCAGCGACGTCCCCCTTTACACCGCTGGTTCTGTCTGGCGCTGAAGGGGTTAATCGTTGGTGTCCCTGCAGGAGGAAGCAACATTTGGCGGGAGTACCCAGTCGGGGTACAGGTCGTTCCCGTCACACGTGGATAGATCCAGACTTGGACAGGATAGGGGCAACTTAAACCCAGTCAAGATATGAATAGCACTGTTGTTCTACACATTAAATTTAGTTAACCGATGGAGGGTTCTGGACCGTACCTTCTGGTCACACAACACAGCCTCGTGTATATTTAAAAAAACGCTTATAGAATTGCGTTTAACTCTGTAGTGTAATCCTCTGTAAATCCCATATTGGTTTTTTTCCATACATCTGCTACGGAAGAAGATGTTAAACCGTTTTTAGAAATGAGCACCACAGTATGTATGTAAGGTCAAGTTAATAATATTCTATTTAAGCTACAGTTAGGCTGGAGAAATGGT
Source organism: Sceloporus occidentalis (assembly GCA_023333645.1). Classification (NCBI taxonomy): domain Eukaryota; kingdom Metazoa; phylum Chordata; class Lepidosauria; order Squamata; family Phrynosomatidae; genus Sceloporus; species Sceloporus occidentalis. The sequence continues at coordinate 172,610 of JALMGF010000247.1, forward strand.
AGGATACTTTAGAACATTACATACAAGGATGTAGTTAAACACTGCAAAAACAGTGGTTTTGATTTTTTCCTAAATATAAATTTAGATTTCTAGCAACAGCCCCTAATTGCATTAATACCCCACATATATTATAAGTGATGGAGGGCCACATTGTTCCCTTGTGTAGTACCATATGTATTTTTTGTTTAATACTTTTGGATTTTGGATACAGTAAAAAGTGTTTTCTTTTTAAATATATTTTTTGTGTGTTAAGAATACATAGTATAAGGGACATTTTATAGTTATTTTATTTATGTATTTATTTGCATTTTTTTCATTGCAGCATGGCTAGAGGAACATATGGCATATCTCTTACATTTGGGGAACCTCACTTAATTACTATGAGATATCTTTGGAAAATTTGCTGGGTTAGGCCATACATAAATCTGGTTACCCTTAGTGTTTTTAATTTGAAGAATACATATATAAATGGATAAAATGAATTTGATTAATACTTCATAGGGGTAAGCAGTGACAATTCCAGGCTAACGAGAGGCACTTGTATATTTGTTTGGGCTACATCTCCCTCTCCGTAATCCCTTGCATTTAGAGCACTAAAACATTGGATACCTCTATGGAATAGAGAGTAAAGCTTTTCCTTCCATGGGCTCTTTGTTTGTATACGGAGGGTGGTACTGTTTTTGAGTTCACTGATCACATTCCATCTTGTATACTTCAGACAGGACCAGCCTGTTAATAAGTTTGAGCAAATGTGCCAACCGATGGGGGTATTCTACTAGTACTGTGATGACAGCCTCTGCAATTAGTGGATACTTTACTGTACACACTTATTTTTATTTGGAACTCCACTTTTCTATCCCTTCCTTTTCATAAAGATGCTTAATTTTCACTACAAGAAAAATGCGACGGGAGTCTCTTCTTTTTTAATCTGTTTTGTCTTTAAACTCCTACTGACCAAGGGTATTCTGTGTACTAAAGATTGATCCCCAGCCTCAAGTTGTACAGATGCCGCTTTTGGTGATGTAGCGGCCTGGCCTCCGGTTATACATATGCTGCATTCCCCTCCGCTCGGGCCTCTAGCTGGTTTCAGTGTATGGGAATGCACACATAAGTGCTGAATGTTAAAATATGCTTGATATAAGGTGCTTATCCATAAAGTGCTATTATTTAACCCCTTCATGACAAAGCCCATACATGTACAGGCATTGTTACGAATGCCCATACATGTAACTGAACAAATAAAAAGCTGAAGAGTTCACAGATGGTTTGTCCCTGCTCCCCCTTCAGGTTAGATACAGGTACTGCATTTAACCATGCAAATCAATAAAGCAGAGCATACAAGATTAGTAAAAAATACTAATACTCAGATGCGTAGCTAGGATATGGCACCTATGGCTGTAACTTGCAAAAAATACTGGCATTTGAAATTCCGATGTGATGTCTAGTTAAAAAAAAATGTATGGTTTAATTGGGGAAAATTGAATTGGCTGGGTTCAAAGATTTCTGACCAGATTTCAAAATGAAAGAAAAAAAAATGCTTACCTCCCTTTGAGCCCCAAACAACCCAACAAACCTATGCATTGTATCACTGTGCTCAAGAGATGTGGAACACATATTGAGATGTTGTTGAGGCATAGGAAGGGCTGTAAATTCATACCTAAAGTACAACGTGTGTGAAAAAAGGCACAAAAAATGATTACCACAAACATTGAGAAAGGCTGGTGGCAGAATTAGTGCATGAAATAGTTAAAATATCACCATTTGAAATACGGTGTCTAGTTTTCAAAAATATATGGTTTGATGGGGGTAACTTGAATTGGCTTGCTTTAAAGACATCCCAAATAGGACAGGGGACAGAAGGACCGGATGTCAGAATTGTAAGTTGAACTACTGCGCATGCCCCAAATGTGGCCCTTTAGCCCCTAAATAACCTGACAAGGCCATGCATAGGTGGTATCACTGTACTCGGGAGATGTTACTGAACACTTATTGGGGTGTTTGGAAGTGACATACCAGGTGCTGAACGCTAAACAGCAACATTGCACACATGTTTTATCATTGAGGTTAAAAAACCTAAATACAAAAAAATGTGAATTCATCCATAAATATAATATTAAAATAAATTAAGTGAACATATAAATAACTTAATTTGGTGAATACATAGAATAAATAAATCAATTGATCCCTAAATTCTCAATAGTGAATTTCCAAATATATATATTTTATAAGAATAAATAATTTAAGTAAATCAATTGATCCCTAAATCAAATAACAAATAAGAATAAATAGACTTTAATAAATACATTGATTAGTCCCTGAATCCTCAATAATGAATAAATAGATCAATTAATCAATTTCTAATAAATAATGAATATCCAATAAATAATTAAATAGATCAATATAAATAAGTCCCAGAATGCATATTCAAAATACGTGTATAAATAGATATCTCCCCAAAAAATTCCATTCAACCAGGTCATTTTCCTGCAGGTTTTTGTATCCTCGCTTGCTGAAATCCGTACGCACAGCTGAGACCATACCTGGGATACAATCTTTGTTCCGAGAATGCATTGCTGTACAGAAATGTTAAGCTCTTTGTACCGATTAAAGCCAGATATGCTTTTCTTCAGTCCATACATGACCATACATTAGTGGGTCAGGGAGGGGATTAAAAGATCTAAGGGTTGGCACAGTGATACTTTTGGTGTCCTGGGATGAGAGAGGACATAACTAGCGCATTTTTACCATTTGTGTTTTTTTTTTATATGTTTATGTGATAAACGGTATCACAGTTCGGATTGCAGCTTCACTATCATTTAAGAGCTGTAGACTCACTTTGTTTTTTCTCAGGACATAACTACGTTCCTTCGTGTGACGTATTTGCCCGCACCGAGAGTAATACCTTCAAACCCACAGGACTCCTACAACCATTACCAGTACCTGAGCAACCATGGGGTGACATCACAGTACATTTTATAGTTGACTGACACAATAACATCATGGTGGTTGTACATCGCTTGACCAAAATGGCCCATTTTATCCCATCTCTCCATTTACCTTCTGTAGCTGAGACTGCTGTTATGAAGTCAATACTTTATGCTACCTTCCATTGCCAAGATAACAGCTCTACGTCTTCTCCTATAATGCCTGATGAGGTTGGGGAATACATAGTTAGGGATTTGAGACAATTCTTCCTTACAGAATCTCAAGATCCTTCAAATTTAGAAGTCGACACTGATGGGCTCTCCTCTTAAGTTCACCCCACAGGTTTTCTGAGTTCAAGTCAGGAGACTGGGATGGCCATAGTAGGACCTTGATTTTGTTGTCAGTAAACCATTTTTGTGTTGATTTTGATGTAGGTTTTGGACCATTGTCCTGCTGAAAGATCCAACCACAGCCCATTTTAAGCTTTCTGACAGATGCTGTTGGATGTTAATTTAATATCTGTTGATATTTGATAGAGTCCATGATGTCATGTATCCTAAAAGAATGTCTAGGTCCCAAAACATTAATTAGCAACCACCATATTTAACCACGGACATGAATTACTTCTATATATGGCTATTTCTCTGTGTACGACAAAAGTTTGGTGCCAAAAAGCTCTGTTTTGGTTTCATGTGACCATAGAACCCATTTGTAGTTCTAGTGGTTTCTGGCAAACTGAAGATGGTTAAGTTGGTTTTTGGATGAGAGTAGAGGCTTTTTTCTTGAAACCCAAACAACTTGTGGACACAGCTAACTTCTGCAATTCTCCAACTGTGATTTTTTTGGGCCTCTCTTACCATTGTGATGAATGACTAAGGAGATTTGGCCCGTGTGTTATCTAGTATTTAAGCCCCTTTCAGTTTGGGAGTTCTAATACATTGAATGTCTGACATAGTGACACATTCTAATGGAGAATTGGAAATGCAAGTAAATGTATTATTGTGCTCAGTGATTCCATTTAAATATAACCATTTAATACATGATTTTATTTATTTTACTGAGAGAAGAGGAAAAATATGGACATACACTGACTACAAAATTAGTTAATTATTGTTGGTTGCACCTTGGAGTGATTGTTTTATAAAAAATATGTGGAGTAGACCATTATCAACCTAACATTCCACAAAAATATTCTGAGTGCGTGTAAAATTACAATCCCAGGAAGGTAGTAGATATGTTTGCAAATTGCTATATGCATTCACATTTTATGATGTTTCTGCATGCTCAGTAAGTAATGCATAGTAGACTTGTGCCTTCGTTTTCGTACAAACTTTATTTTTCATGAAAATTACTGGTTTCGTAACGAAAACGAGGGTGAAACTAATGAAAAATAACAGACTAATGAGAGTTAGCATGAGACAGTGACAGTTTAGCAGAGACTGAGTTTAATGCTCATTGCTCACCTACCATACTGCCAGTTAATTAGGGCTGAAACAACGAATCGATAAAATCGATAACGGAAATCGTTGTCCACGATTTCCGTTATCGATTTAATCGAGTGATCGATTCATTGTTGGAGCACTCGGCTCCTTTTACTTACCTCCGCGAGCGTTCCCCGCTTCTGCTACATGCTCTGCAGTCTCCGCCTTCTTTTAGTTGCGTGACGGATGTGACGCGTTCCGGAGGTAAGTATTCTTCATGTCTGTGCGAATCGCTCTGTGCGAGTGGCTCCATTCGCACAGAGCGGTTCGCGGGGGTGGGGGTGGGGTTTCAGGGGATGCAGGGCAGAGTGGGGGTGGGGATGCAGGGCAGAGTGGGGGTGGGGGGGCAGGCCAGGGTAGGAGACTGAGTGCAGGGCAGAGTGGGGGTGGGGATGCAGGGCAGGGTGTGAGTGTGGGGGCAGGGCAGGAGACTGGGTGCAGGGCAGAGTGGGGGTGGGGATGCAGGGTGTGAGTGTGGGTGCAGGGCAGAGTGGGAGACTGGGTGCAGGGCAGGGTGGGGATGCAGGGCAGGGTGTGAGTGTGGGTGCAGGGCAGAGTGGGGGCAGGGTGTGAGTGTGGGGGCAGGGTGTGAGTGTGGGGGCAGGGCAGAATGTGGGGGCAGGGCTGGGTGCAGGGCAGAGTTGGAGACTGGGTGCAGGGGCACAGTGCAAAGTGCTGGGTGCAAAGTGCCAGGGCTGGGTGCAAAGTGCCAGGGCAAAGTGCTGGGTGCAAAGTGCTGGGTGCAAAGTTCTGGGTGCAAAGTGCCAGGGCTGGGTGCAAAGTGCTGGGTGCAAAGTGCCAGGGCTGGGGCAAAGTGCTGGGTGCAAAGTGCCAGGGCTGGGTGCAAAGTGTTGGGTGCAGAGTGCTGGGTGCAAAGTGCTGAGTGCTGGGTGCAAAGTGCTGGGTGCAAAGTGCCAGGGCTGGGGCAAAGTTTCTTGAACAGTAATAGTCCACCTCTTTTCAGAATGTTTGGGGTTATTTTGTTTCAAAAATATTATATTTGGGTTCTTGTACTTTGAAAATATTGTTTTTTATTACATCATAACAAAATAAGAATGTTAATGTAAATTTTAAGTTGTTTTTTAACATCCAGTTCATTAAATTATTTTAAATAAACGAAAAATTTATCGGCCAACTAATCGATTATTAAAATAATCGTTAGTTGCAGCCCTACAGTTAATGAATAGTTTATTTTAGTGCAGAAAATGTCCTTTTGTAGGATGGATTTGAGAGGCTGTAGTGACTTTTATACTGCAACAGACATTTTTTCCCCTGTTCCTGAGTGGAGTTTAATTAAGACAGTTGCTTGCCCATTTATGCAACTAGCCAAACCTCTAATAAATCCATTTTTTATTATCTCTATTATTCTTCATTGATAAATATTGGTGACAAAACCATGCATTATAATTAGGGCTGCTGCTAACAATTATTTTCATAATCGATTAGTTGGTCGATTATTTTTTCGATTAATCGGATGAAAAAATTTAAATGTTTCATTTATTTAAAATAATTGAATAAAGTAACATAGGATGTTAAAAACAAACAGCAGAATAAAAAAACTTTGATAAAAATGCATTTCTTGTTTTTATTTCCCAACCTGCCCCCCCCAGTTATGCACATTTGAGCCCAGGCATGCCGCACTGCCCTCCCAGACATGCCACACTGCCCTCCCAGACATGACACACTGCCCTCCCAGACATGACACACTGCCTTATATACCCCAGTATGCCTTATACCCCCAGATATGTCACTCCGTCCTCCCCAGGTATGCCGTATACCATAGTGCACTCATAGATTTGCAGACTCGTTCTCAGCAAACTGACACAATACTTTTATAAAGAAATACAGGATTAATCTTCACTGCCCCCAGGATTTAGATTCCCCTTAGTTTGCCCCTCTTTACATGTAACTGCACCTTAAGTTAACCTTATTAAATTAACCCTAAGGACCCCATTAACCATAACTGCCCCTAAATTAATCCTGAAGATCCCGTCAATCACAACTGCCCCTAAATTAATCCTGAAGACCCCGTCAACCACAACTGCCCCTAAATTAACCCTGAAGACCCCGTCAACCACAACTGCCCCTAAATTAACCCTAAACACCTCATCAACCACAACTGCCCCTAAATTAACCCTAAACACCCCATCAACCACAACTGCCCCTAAATTAACCCCAAACACCCCACTAACTATAACTGCCCCTAAATTAACCCTAAACACCCCACTAACTATAACTGCCCCTAAATGAACCCTAAACAACCCATTAACTATAACTGCCCCTAACTTTCAGCAGCCCAAATATTAATTTTATACGCCAGTTAGACGAGTTCTTGAGCCATGTGATCGCTTTAGGAAATGGGCGGGGCTAACTGACACTTTGGCCCCACCCCTTTCTTTATCCCTGTCCCTCCCTGCAATCACTGCCAATTGGCCCCGCCCTTTTCTCCCTGTCCCTCCTTGCAGCCAATCGGCAGTGACTGCAGGGAGGGACTGGAAGAAGGAAGTGGGCGGGCCAATCGGCAGTGACTGCAGGGAGGAATTGTAAGTAGGAACTGCTGCTGTGAGTCAGACTTAAACAGATTATAAAATGAGGGGTATGTTAGGGAGCATTTGCTCTGAAAAAACCCTCATTTTATAATCGATAAAAATCGATTCAACTAATCGATAATGAAATTCGTTGGCAATGATTTTCATAATCTATTTTATCAATTAGTTGTTGCAGCCCTAATTATAATATATAATATTGAGGAAATTGTCCTGCTTCATGGGGCTGCATGGGCCCATGATGTGCCAGCGTCTGCCTGCCCAGGCCCCACACTCTACTACTACTGCTGCACCTCTTTGACTATCCTAACTTTTAAAAATTTCTGTAATGAAAGGGGAGTCCACCCTTTTGGGAATGCCCATGAATGGCATTCCGAATCAAAAAAGACCTTAATTTTTGTCCGAAATTACCAGCTTAAGCGATTTTTGCTCCCTGTGGACATGTCTAATAAATAGGACCAAGCACATGCATTATTACGGGGACCAGTAAACTAGGACATGTTGATGATCGCATTAAGATGTGTACTTTTGTCAGAGACTGGGTCCATACAAACTACTGTAATGACCCAGAGCGCCCAAAGATTGTGTTCAGGAGTTATTGTTAAGTTGGACAGGGCCTGGTGCAGGGCGACTGCACTCTCCCAGTGGGCATCTAGCGTTGTGCAGCCACATACCAGGACCCTGACATAGCAGCAGTCCAGAATGAAACTAAACTAAACTTGGCTGGATTTGGAAATCTGAACAAAACTTGGAGATGTCCAGCAGGCACCCTGGAGCAGGTATGAAACATAGCATTAGAATAACGTGTAGGATGCTGCAGGCTGGGAGTATGGAAGCTAAGCAGAGTAACAGCAGAAATGTAGCAAGCAAGGGGGACAGAGCGAGGAACAAAGAGACCGAGAAAGGAACATAGGAAGACAGGACGTACCTGGTACAGAACACAACTAAGGACAGGGAACAAGGCAAGGAACACAGGGGATGGAGCGTGGAGCTAGAATACTCGGACGCTTCTCCTTTAGGCAAGGATAGGACATCTTAACTGGGGCATGGGGAGAGGAGAGAGGAACCGAAATCCTGAGATGATTGAGGGAAAGGAGGGCAAAGGTTCATAAGAGACAAACATGAATATAGGAACTAGCCTAGGACTATGATAACAATTGGAGATTCCATCACATTATATGGCCATAGTATGCTTAGCCCACCACAATTTTCGGTGGGTCCTAACGCTAAACTCTGCCTACTGAATCACTAATAAGCTGAAACCAAAAATTGAAACTACCGTATTTGCTCGATTATAAGACGAGATTTTTTCCCCAGAGCATTTGCTCTGAAAAATGCCCCTTGTTTTATAATTGGGATCGTCTTATAATCAGACCTCAAATAGGTCTGACTAAGATCCAGATCCCCCGCAGCTCTGCTTATGCCCCCCCAACTTACCGGTGCTTCTGGGACCCCTGGTGTGTAGCCGGGCAGCGTGTAGACGTCTACGCGATTTGCGTAGGCAACTTCCGCTGCAGCCAGAAGGAGGTGTGTTTAGCAGTGGGGGTTGTCTGTGTCCATCGCGCAGACCTTCCCCGGCTGTCAGCGAGGAGAGTTCCGGTGCGGCGGCAGAGTGGCATATAGGGGAGTATAAGGCATTTCTGGGGCAGATGTGCATAACTGGGGGCAAAGTGGCAAATAAAATGAAATAAAAAACAAAAAAATCATTTTTCTCAATCATAGTTTATGTGAATTAATATTTACTAGTAAAACTTTTTTTCCTAAAAGTCTTAAAATATAATATAATATAATAATATAATATTCAAATTTTGGGGGGTTGTCTTATAATTGAGCAAATACGGTATATGTATATATATGCATGTAAGGGACACAGTGTTTGTGTTCTTCTGCTCTTGCTCTACTTTTAGTTAATTCCAGTATCAATTATATTACCAGCACCTGGGGATTTTAGACAATTAATCTGCAATATGTCACTTTTCTTATTCCTGCTGTCTTCATTTTAAGTCTTAAAATCTTAACAGCCATGAATTTGCTTCCTGAAAGCTTTAAACTATTAATAAGGTATCATTTACATTATGGGTAAAGCAGCCTCTCCTTTACGAAACCTTTCCTTTTAGCAGAAATCATATCATTTAATGGGAATTCAATGTCACTTGAATTATTGATGTGTTATATAGTCCACTGTGTTCAGAAATCTCAAAATACTTCCAAATGGATTATCTTTAGCTCTGCTAAGCTCTTTTCTGCCTTTATAAATATTGCATAATGCACAGTGGACAGATAAACAGTGTATAATGTGGCGTGCACTATGCTAAATGACAGCTCAGTTGAAAAGGACCCAATTTTATTTAAATATATTCATACATTTATGCATTTTCAGAAAGTAAACATTTCGGTTTGAGTGATTTTCATTTCACAAGACAGATGTGTACTCTAAGGAGATCGTATAACTAACCTGTTCAATAATGACGTTACCATGCATGTTATTAAATTGGTCTGCTGGTTATTACATCTCTTGCATGTCATTGCATAGCTGTATGGCATATCTATCTCCGCTTTATTAATTCTTTGTACACATGCTTCTATATTGTTTTCCAAGCCATTTGAACCAAGTCTATTATCATGCCTCTCCTTGTCTAACTATTTCCTCACTGTGTATCTCTTCCTCTGTTAATATACTATTTAAAAACATTTGCATTTAATTATTATTATGCACTTAAATATCTTGTCTAAAACAACAGATTTTTTTGTGTCTTTAAAAGTAATTAACAACATTTTGGTAGGTAATAGGCCTCATTTGATAAAATTATATACTGTACTTTACGTTTAATATTTTAACCCTTTGAGTGCTGTGGATTGTGGGGGGATTTTTCCCTCATGGGAGGCCAGGCAGATTTTCATAGGTTTGCTATACTTTATACTATAGGTTTGGTAACAGTTCTATAAACAGTTTATTTAGGAAATATGGTTTTTTTCTCCCATGGAAAGTTAATTTTTATAGATACCTAGTTTTAGGCAAACCATGCAAGATCAATAACAAAGGGGGAACCAATGAAATTGTTGTATTCCACCCCCCATAATTTTGCATAAATTACAAACTAAATAATAAAAGTAATAAACGAAATAATTGTATGTACATTGAACACAGTGCATATAGGTTACATAACAAAACATAGTTTACACATAACAAAGGGTTGAATTCCATAATCATGCTAAAGAAACAAAATAAAATTAGAAAACACATGTCCATGTGTAAAATCTTTTTGAACCTCTACTGCATTAGCGTTTGGAAGCTAGAACGCTCTTTGTTCTCATCATTTTTCTGGATTGTCAGTACATTTGTTGTATATAGATCTATCCATCTAGGTGTGTATTTTTTGCTTTTACAAGTGTATGAGCGAGGACACCTGTGGCACCACAATCCTAGATCTTTGAAAGGTAGCAGATTTCTGCCGGCTTGTTTCCCATGGTAGCAAGCAGCCGTATTTGGATCTTCATTTTACACTTTTTATTGTTAGAGAAGTTGCTGAAAGGTATTTTCAGTACAGAGGAAGCTTCCCCATCTTACAGTAAACGTGAGGCTTTCCTCTTTAATGTAATTCTTCTATGTACTATTAAATTTGAATTAGGAATTCATTTGCAGTGATCGTGAATAGGAGTGCTAAAAATATGAATCATTTGTTGGTGGGGCTGTATAGGACATTACGCTTTCTCTATGGACTATGGCAATATCATTTAATGGCATATGAAATCTATGTCTTTTTGCTCTTGTTCAATTAAGATACTACAGCTATTTTCTTTTTATAATCTGAGTTTTATTGTTGTTTAGTATTAGGTTAGTGGGTGGATTTGAGAATTGTCAGGGGTTTTAGTGGATTTTGTGTTAAGTAGGGAGAAAAAAAAGTAAAAAATAAGTTAATTTCCTTATTGGGAAACTTGGGACCTCTGTGTGCCTGGTGTGAGTAAGAGAGTGAGAGTGTGGGTGTTTTTACATTTTAATGTGGGGGGGGCAAATATAGGATCCACCTTAAGTGCCAGTTAGGTATGCCCCTGCATATGGGTGCTATTTTTGAACAGTCTCTTTATTATTTATTGTGAACCCTGACATTAAATGAGGCCCGTAATTCTTTGTTAGTCTGGGTTTTTTGTGACCTCCTGGTGATAAGGCGATTGATGCTTGTTTGAGGAATTTTCGTAGACCGGTGATTACTGGGAAGGTTTACCACTGTTCCAATTATGCTCCGTACAGTCCTTTTGAACTAAGGATTTATATTCGTTATACATACACTGCATGTATACCTAAATATATATCCTTTTTGTGTCATGACTGGTGGTACGGTTTTATGGGTGACCTTTTTTGCCTGGAGGAGCACCTTAACTCTGTGAACCGGAACAGCTACACATCTTGGAAGGCGGCAACAATGTCCAGGAACATCCCACTAGCCCACCTGGTTTCTGTTACCCTCGGCTGTAGGGTCATGTAACAATGTATCAGAATAGGATGGGGGTTTAGATTCTGTGAAAGATATACCGTATTTGCTCGATTATAAGAAAAGGTTTTTTTCAAATGCTCTGAAAAATACCCCTCGTCTTATAATCGGGGTCGTCTTCTAATCAGACCTCAAATAGGTCTGACTATGAGACAACTAAGTTCCAGATCCCCCGCAGCTGCAGGGGACCTGGATCCTCCTGTCTCCCCCCCCCACACTTACCGGTGCTTCTGAGTCCATGGTGTGTAGCCGGGGCAGCGTGTAGATGTCTACGCGATTTGCGTAGACATCTTACGCTGAAGCCGGAAGGAGCTGTGGCTAGCAGCGGGGGTTGTCTGCGTCCATCGCGCAGACCTTGCCCGGCTGTCAGAGATCAGAGTTCCCCGCACCGGTACCAGTGCGGGGAACTCTGATCTCTGACAGCCGGGGAAGGTCTGCGCAATGGACGCAGACAACCCCCGCTGCTAGCCACACCTCCTACACGCTGCCCCGGCTACATGACAGGGGACTCAGAAGCACTGGTAAGTTTGGGGGGGGGGGCGGGGAGTGATAAATGGGGGGCATAAGGCATTTCTGGAGGCAGAGTGCTCTATGAAATGCCTTTTAACCCCCTTAATGCCACTTTGCCTCCAGAAATGCCTCTTCAACTCTCTATACACCACTCTGCCTCCAGAAATGCCTTAAACCTCCCTATATGCCACTCTGCCCCATAATATGCCTTTTAACCCCCTTAATGCCAGAGTGGCATATAGGGGTATAAGGCCTTTCTGGAGGCAGAGTGGCACATAGGGGGTCAAAAGGCATATCATGGGGCACAGTGGCATTTAGAGGGTTAAAAGGCATATCATGGGGCACAGTGGCATATAGGGGGTATAAGGGGCATAACTGGGGGGGCAGGTTGGAAAATAGAAGGAAATAAAACCAAAATATTTTTCTCAATCATAGCTTTTAGTAAAAAAATTGTTTACATGAATTAACATTTACTGGTAAAACTTTTTTCCTATAGGGTCGTCTTATATTCAGGCTTTTTCTTTTTTTCCTAAATTAATATTCAGATTTGGGGGGTCGTCTTATAATCGAGCAAATACGGTAATACAATTGACCCTCATTCTCTCTTGACTTTCAGCAAACTTTGGAGTCATATCTGTCTAATTTGGTCAAGCACAGCAGTGAACTTGAAACCCAGATGGCCAAACTTATTCAAATCTGCCAACAAGTTGAGGTAAGAGGACATGTTTGGTATCACTTTATTTGTGGTGATATTAAGAAAACATGCACCGAGCTCACGTTACTTACAGAGTATAAACAATAATTGTATTGTTTATGTATTGTAGGAGCAGATTTAGACCCCTCTTCTGTGACATCTGACCAAATCTGACCATAAAAAGTATTGGCTGTATTTTAGTTGTTATGTACCCCCCCCCCTTTGTGAAGAATGCTTTTTCAGATTCACCGTATATCTTACTTTAAGATTTTTTTGTATGTGCTGAAAATATTACTAATTACATGTTTCCTAAGGTCCCCACATGGGAAAACAGAGAATTAATGCTTCCTGTCCAGACGGTTTTTACACATTCTAACTATGTGGTGCATTCAGTACATATTGTGACTTCCAGAATGTTGCTTTATGTACTTTAAGGGACCATTTGCACTCAATGTCGTTTTTTTGAACTTTCCCAATGTTTCATATCATGATCGAAGAGCACTACATTATATCAGCTGGGAACCATCATACAATGCCACACAGAGCATCATAAATAAACACAAAGTTAATTCCACTCATGTAACATAATATTATCTAATAAAACTAAGCACACGCGTCAATATTAATATGTGACAAATACACTCACTGACCACTTTATTAGGTACACCTTGTTAGTACTGGGTTGGATCCTCTTTTGCCTTCACTGTTTGTGGCATACTTTCTACAATGTGCTGGAAACATCACCATATGGTCCAAATGAACATGATGACATCAAGCAGTTGCTGCAGATTTGTTGCCTGCACATCCATGATACGAATCTTCCGTTCCACCACATCCTAAAGGTTCTCTATATGATTGAGATCTGGTGACTGTGGAGGTCATTGGAGTACAGTGAACGCATTGTCATGTTCAAGAAACGAGTTTGAGATTATGTGAGCTTGTGTCCCCCACACCATTACACCACAACCAGCAGCCTGAACCGTTGATACAAGGCAGGATGGATCCATGCTTTCATGTTGTTTACGCCAAAGTCTGACCCTGCCATCTGAATGTCCCAGCTGGAATTGAGACTCATCAGACCAGGCAACATTCTTCCAGTCTTTCATTGTCCAATTTTGGTGAGCCTTAGCTGACAGGAGTGGTCTTCTGCTGCTGTAGCCCATCTGCTTTAAGGTTCGACGTGTTGTGCATTCAGAGATAGTATTCTGCATACCTTGGTTGTAACGAGTGGTTATTTGAGTAACTGTTGCCTTTCTGTCTCTCGAACCTGTCTGCCCATTATCCTCGTCCACACAACTGCCGCTCACTGGATATTTTCTCTTTTTCTGACCATTTTTAAACCCTAGAGATGGTTGTGCGTGAAAATCCCAGTAGATCAGCAGTTTCTGAAATACTCAGACCAGCCCGTCTGGCACCAACAACCATGCCACGTTCACTTAAATCCCCTTTCTTCCCCATTCTGATGTTTGAACTTCAGCAAGTTGTCTTGACCATGCCTGCATGCCTAAATGCATTGAGTTGCTGCCATGCGATTTGCTGATTAGCTATTTGTGTTAACAAGCAATTGAACAGGTGTACCTAATAAAGCGTCCAGTGAGTGTATATCTGCCTTAAATATCACCAGTTCAGACCAAAACAAACCTGTTTCAAGACAGCCTTCAGAAAGAAAAACTGCATTAAAGGAGACCCAGTGATCACTAAAGCAAAGGAGAGGCATATAAAACAGGGTCAATCAGCAGACTAGCGCCCCTGAAAATGGGCAGACTAGATGCTACTTTTCTGCTGTAAAATCCTGCATCTCTCGCGGTCTCTTGCCTTTCATGTTGAAAGGCAACATCTTTTCATGTTGAAAAAATGCTCCTGAACTTTATCAGTGGCTGCTGGGTGTTATTTGTATGCATTCACACCCATTGGGAACACACATTCATGTGCTTCTAAACATTCTCCTCTAGTGACCCGGTACATAATTTAATCTAGCCGTGATCAGTTTGTTCCGCTGACATGCTAGACAGCTAAATCAATTAATACATACAGCAGATTTAAACATTCTACTCTCCAAATAAACGCTCAGCACGTCAGAAAATGTGAAAAGTGGGTATTTATTGCAACACAAGTGGAAACGTTTCAGTTTACCAAGAGCCTTTGTAGTGCAGTGCAGTGTAAGAAAAACAAGTGTTTTTATATGCACAACTACATAGTGATTTTATAAGGATACAATAATTATACATAGGATCAACGTCTCATAATAACACACTATACAATTTTTAACAATGTGGCAAATATTAAAAAAATCACGTATAAATTGAGCAATCTCATAATGAAACATGTTATAGTGGATAAAAAAATGTGTAAAAAAATGTGTAGGAGTGGTTAAACTACACACACATCTAAAACCAAAGCATTTGCAACAGTGTATATCTTATGTATAACTGAAGAATCTTATGTCAATCACATGTTTAACAACTGATAATCTTCATAATACAGTTGTTCCAGTAGGTAACTATATATATACAAATATGATAAGGTAAATATATATTTCCAATAACCTTATCTGAAGAATGCAGGAACAGCTGCATCTTAAGGCAATTGTTTTCATAATCCATACGCGAAAAATCTTTTGTGGAAGAAACCGAAG
Organism: Sceloporus occidentalis; assembly: GCA_023333645.1. NCBI lineage: Eukaryota > Metazoa > Chordata > Lepidosauria > Squamata > Phrynosomatidae > Sceloporus > Sceloporus occidentalis. The sequence goes on from JALMGF010000247.1 coordinate 187,891, forward strand.
AAACTAGATTAACATATCATAAATATGAGACTAAATAGAGTTATTTATTCATCCCCTTAGAGGTTAAGCAGTCAAGCGCATAAGTCCACCATGGTTCCCGTTTTTTAAGGAGTTACTCTCTATCCCCTCCTCTAATCCGTCTAGGGATGAAATCAATAATACGGTAGCAAAACCCTGCAAGTGTGTGGCCCTTTTCATGTAAATGTTCTGAAACAGGCAAATCCAATTTTTGGGTTTTAATTGTCGGTTCATGTTAGTAGAAACAATTTTTTTTTTTTGTAGTCTCTCCAACATAGATCAAATCACACAGACAAACTATTATGCTGTTATGGCTTGACAAATACCCTTGGTGAGCTGAAACATTGCCAGTGGTATTGCAATAAATACCTCATTTTCACATTTTCTGGGGTGCTGAGCATTTATTTGTCCTGGGGAATGTTTGCAGCTCCTGCTACAGTACCTAACTTGTAGAGTGCAACCCTACAGTAAAGTATTTTGATTTAAACATGAAGGTTACATAATGAAATATGGTTGTACTACAGAGTCAATATTTTAGCCTTAGTTTCTTACAGATGTAGTTTTCCTTTGACATATAGTTTGTAGGCCACAATCCATAAATGAAAGGCAGCGGAAATAAATCTCAGATATATATATTTTTTTAAAAAAATAGGAGAAATAGAAAATATATTCATACATTAAAACTTATTTTTAATTTTTTAAAAAAAACTTATCGGGGGGACCTCAAAATTCACTTTTTTAGCTGCCCCCGGTCTATTGCTACTGACACCCAGGACTGAGGTCTAGATACTTCTTGATATTTTAGCTCAGGTGCAGAGTTCCAGCACTTAGAAGCTGGTATAGCTTGTTGGAAGAACTTGGTCTGTATTTTTAAGAATTGGAGCTACTAAGCAAATAGCAGCAAGTAAGGAGGAATAGTCATGCACATCATGTATGCATGAAAATAGGCAGTGGCGTCCCCAGGTTTCATATTTAGGGGGGGCACATGGGGGGCCAGGGACCAAAGTAGGGGGGCCAATTATAAAACGGTACATATACACTATATATATATATATATATATATATATATATATATATATATACACACGTTAGACGTGCATTTTTAACTACATAATATGCACTTATCTCTTTGAAGTAAAGACTGTGATTAAAATATGATTTCAAAATAACAGCTAAAGTGACAGTTATTTTTCATTCTTTAATATTAGCCCCTGCTGACAATATATATAAATATTAGACCCTGCTGCAGATATATAGAAATATTACACCCTGCTTCCGATATATATTAATATTAACCCCTGCTGCGGATATATATTAATATTAGCCCCTGCTGCGGATACATACTTATATTATACCCTGCTGCCGATATACATAGAAATTATACCCTGCTGCCAACATATATTAATATTAGCCCCTACTGCCGATATATAGTATTAGTCCCTGCAGCCAATATATATAAATATTAGCCCCTGCAGCCAATATTTATTGATAATAGGCCCTGCAGCCAATATATATTAATATTAGCCCCTGCTGCCGATATATATATAAACATTAGTCCCAGCTTCTGATATATATTAATATTAGCCCCTGCAGCCAATATATATTAATATTAGACCCTGCTGCCAATATATTTGCCACACTGACTGCAGATCAGGGGAAGACAGTGAGAGTCAGTGCAGTGTTCCCTCCTTCTGACTGCACTGTGACATTGAGAGGTCCTCTCCCCTGTAATCATCCCCAGAGTCCCTTTGTCCCCTCATTCACTAAACCATAGCGCTCTTTTACTTACACCCTGTAGTTCAGGTATAGATCAAATAAACAACACATGGAAACAGCACATGCAACTGAATGAGATTAAAAATAACCTTGTATTTGCAGGTATACATAAATAATGTATGGAAACATAGCATTGCAGGTATAAACCAACAGAACACACAAACCCAGCGTTGCAGGTATATATCAACTGGAAATCACATGTACACTCAGCACTGAAGGTTTAGATCAAATAATCAACACATGGAAACAGCACGCCAGGTATTGATCAACTGAATAAGACATGCAAATCCTATATTTGCAGGTAAACATTAATAATGTATGGAAATATAGCCGATACAGATGAACAGAATGACACAAAACCCAGCTTTGCAGATATAAATCAATTGGAAATTACATATACACTCTGCATTAAAGGTATAGATAAAACCCCCTAAATTACAGGCATAGATCACTGGTCACACACCCCAAAGCCAGCCCTGGTGTCCACACTGCCCACATAGAACCTGACCAGCACCTAAGTTACACATTATGTCAACTTTGTCCCCAAGCAGCTGAACGTACGCCGTTTTTGTCCCATAAAGACCTCTCCCTCCCAATCTATCCTATCTACCCCCTCTCCCTCCCAATCTATCCTATCTACCCCCTCTCCCTCCCAATCTATCCTATCTACCCCCTCCCCCTCCCTATCTACCACATCTTCCTCTCTATCTACCACATCTGCCTCCCAATCTATCCTGTGTACCCCCCTCTCCCTCCCAATCTATCCTATCTACCCCCCTCTCCCTCCCAATCAATCCTAACTATCCCCTCTCCCTCCCAATGTATCCCATCCACCCCCATCTCCCTCCCAATCTACCCCCTCTCCCTCCCAATCTATCCCATCTACCCCCCTCTCCCTCCCAATCTACCCCCTCTCCCTCCCAATCTATCCCATCTACCCCCCTCTCCCTCCCAATCTACCCCCTCTCCCTCCCAATCTATCCCATCTACCCCCCTCTCCCTCCCAATCTACCCCCTCTCCCTCCCAATCTATCCCATCTACCCCCCTCTCCCTCCCAATCTATCCTATCTACCCCCTCTCCCTCCCAATCTATCCTATCTACCCCCTCTCCCTCCCAATCTATCCTTATCTACCCCTTCTCACTTCCTATCTACCTCTTCTGACTCTCTAACCCCCTCCTAACTTTCTAACCCCCCCTTTGAAGTTCACTTACCTTGGGCTTGTCCAGCGGTGAGATCGCGAGGTCTCTGTATCCCTAGTTCTGCCGGCTTCACTGCTGGGCGCCGGATATGACGACACTCTCACTCTCTCCTCCGGGTCTATTAAAAAAAAAAAAAGACGCGTTTCAATTGGGGGGGCACACCGGGGGGCACAGCATGATGTAGGGGGGGCCATGGCCCCCTCTGGCCCCCCCCTGCCGACGCCACTGAAAATAGGTTAAGCTCAATAGACCCTTTATACATACATGCATCTTCTTATTTTAATCCGTACACACGATAACATAATATAGGTCTCCTGGAATGTGAAATTAAGGTTTTGTAAAATGTAGCATATTTAAACACTATATGGGAAAAACTGGCACTTCATTTGAATATCTGTTACCTGGTTGCAACAGCAGAAAGCCACCTAAAAAAGTGAAAAATAAATACACAAATTAAAAGAGAATGGGAGAAATGGAGTTATACGCTAGAAGTGGCTAATCTAATCAGCAAGTGAAGAGCTAGTGCATAATTATCTGACGAGTATAATATCCGTTTTCTATCCCTAAACTCCCTTAATTACATCAATAGCAAATACCGTAAGGTAACATAGCAGAAATGCTGTTGATTTAGCCTTAATGCATAAGATGTCTCACTGTGGGCTGCAGTCCTAGAGAGGTGAGACAATTAAGTGGCCTCTTATTGACAAGTAAGCTGACTTGTAAAGTACAATTGATTGGAGTGCATTTTAGAAGCAACAGCAATTTATCAACCAATTCAAAAAGGATTTAGCACTGGACAGTGACCTTTTTTGTGTGTGGGCAAAGAAGTGAAAAGATTTAAATGCCAACACATTGAAAGTGTGATCAGTATGAAAATGCATCGTACATGGATTGGCTTGTTCTAACATAAAATAAACGTTTTGCTGTTTATCAGTTTTGCATTGATCCGTAAGCACACCGTGCATGTGATATACTGTCTGCAGTGGCCCCTCTAATGGCCCCTTTCCCGCTGCTGTCGTTACTGGTGTTGAACAGTGGTGCTATAGGGGCTGCTGCTCCCTAAACTACCACCCTAGGCCAGAATACACCACTGGAAGTCAGCATTACTCAGGGCCACCATCAGAAATCTTGGGGTGCAATACAGGGTTAAAGCTTTGGCCTCCATGCCCCTTAAATTAGCCTGCCCCATGTCCATATAATTGCCCTGCCTATTGCGTGACCCATGTTCCCCTCTTGATCGTAATGATGCTTCCATAAACAAACCTTATGAGACCAAGCATGAGCCTGGGGTTAGTGACGCTTGGGTGTCTCAATAACACACAAACATGCTTTAATACACATTGACACCTTACACTTACATAGACACCCTACCTCACCCAGGAGCCACTAACCCTAGGCTCATCTTTAGACACTCGTATACACACACATGCCAACACCAAATACTAACAAACAGACATGCACTCATGGTAATTTCCTACGCTAACATACACTTGCACACCTTACGGTAACACACATGCTAACACCATACAGAAATACACTACATTCTCACATGCACACTCACGCTAATGTAATAAGGTAAGACACACCAGTACCTGTTGTAGTGCCTTGATAGTGGCTCTGGCATTGCGTATGTCAAACAAATAAGATACACTTGCACATAAAGATACAACAGGAGTTGAGGAACCTACCCTGTGAGCTTGTGGTTTAGTCTCATGACGCTTTCATACAAAGTTCTTGACAAGAATGGTGGGCTTATGACAGCCTCACTCATAAGCTTACATTCTAAAAGTGGTTTGAATCTAGGAGCCATCTCAAAAAAATATAGGAGCCGTTTTTTTTTCTGCAATCATGTTTTTGTTTTCATAGATGCTCCACTAACACAAAATCCCCTAATATAAAACAATATATTTCTCATAATTAAGAAATATGTATTAAACATAATTAATAGATAAATAGAAAATAAAATATTGATCAATATATCAAAAATTTGGCAAATACATATCAATGGTAATCCATTTTATTGAGGATTGATAAATTAAATGCATTAAATCATTAGTAAATCAAGTTTATAATTAATCAATAAAAAATAAATTGCTAAATAAATTGTTACTTAGCTACGCTTAAACATTCTAACACCATACACTAATAAACACAAACTCTAACACTATATGCTGACATACTCACAATAACGTCATACAGCACACACCATCGTACACTCTCATAAACATGAACACGCTGTCCAACGCCATACAATAACAAGCACTATTCATACAGTCACACACATACCGCCTCTAGCACTATACATATACTGACATAAACACTGATGCGCTAACACTGTACATACACATTGACTCTAACACTACAGTACAATACGCACACACTGACTCTCGCATTATACATATGCAAACACACTGACTCTAATACTATACACACACACACACCAGGAGAATAGCAGTAGCAGGCGCCCTAGAGGCTCATAATCCAGCACAGAATTTAACACTCTATTTATGGACATGTCTGCACCAAAATATATGCAAGCCTGGGTTTTCCTTGCAAGCTGCAGAATTTAGAGCACAGCATGAATCTCAGGATCAGTATGGAATCTCTGGGCGATGAGAGTGGTGCTTGAACATGAATGCTCCCCACACTTTTCAAGTCTATTGGTGGCTAGCACTGCCCCAACCCTGATGCAGCCAACCCCCATCCCCAGGTTTGAATACATGACCAAATTGAAAGAAATGCTTTTTTTCCTTGCCATTGGTACCAAGGCATTCAGGTCATTATTTTTGGGAATATTGACAAATCGTGATTTTCTTCAGTAAAAGAAAATAAGTTTACTGTCACGTTGAGATTAGATCACTTTGATGTTAGATGCTATTTGATGAGTCTAACAATTTACCAGTAATTACTATGACAGGTCACTATCTTCAGAAGTTATTTAACTATTGAAATAAATGGTATATATTAATGCTGAGCAGTCTGACTATGCTGTCTTTGTATAGGTTAATACCAGTATGCATGAAGCAAAGCTCAATGAGGAATGTGATGAATTAATGGACATTATACAAAGAAGAAAGCAGATGATTGCTGTCAAAATTAAAGAGACAAAAGTAAGAATAAATTATAATTGTAATGATCCAGTGCATTTAAAAACTCACCCAAAATTAAGCAGAAATTGTTTTGTAAACCATACATTGAGCCTAACCCTTGTGAATGCAATATTGATTCTAGGTACAATTTCCCATATTTGGTAGAGCTATTACAATGAAGAGAGAATATGAGTTTAACATGATAAAAAGGTTTTGTACCGTGTTAGCCGTTGAGAAAACAGGAGAAAAGTATAGTTAAAATGATACCATTTATTGGCTAACTGAGAGTTTAATTGCAAGCTTTCGAGACCAAGTTGTTAGGTCCCTTGCTCAGGCATTAATGAAGCTAACACAGACTTTTCTAAATACAAAAGCACAATTCACACATTAACAAAGACTTTAGATAAACACAGAGGTATTGGGGAATTTGTTCAGCAGTAAATTAGCTCGACTAGCAGAGATCCGATGGACAGATATGGTTCAATCAAAGCATCCTTGGTCAGTTCACTCCCTGGTTAGAGGGGCCATAAAACCATTTGACATATGCCAGATCCATGAAGGTGTCAAATGTTCCCAGGAATAAGTTGTTTGTAGTTAATTCGAATTGTGAGAGGATTAATGGTTTGTAATTAATGGTTTGTAATGGGAGATTAATTCTCTGCCTCTGTTGAGGCCAGTTAGTAGGGTATTAAAACGGTATATTAGTTTGATCTCCCATGAGTTTAACAGTAACTTTAACGTTAACATTAACAAGAACATACATGAGACATACTGACAGAGAAGGGGAAGCAGGCACTGGTATTGGAAGCCTACAATCTATCAGTAGGTTAAGGGGAATGAGACAGAAGGTAGGTGACTGATTTGAATGTAACCACAGTCACATGCAGATGTTAGTGTGTTAGTGTCTGAGGATCTTGAAGGTGTGGTTTAATTGTGAGAGAATGAAGGAGCACAGAGATAAAATTAGGTGGGAAACACTGTAGAAATGCAGAGCTTATTAGAACAAATAGGTAAACAAAGTACTTGGTGAGGGCAAATGGAGATGCTGCTGCTGCTGCAGTTTTCATCCAGTCTAGGTCCATCTGTTAATTTATGATGAGTTAATTTTAAATTAATGATCTGCACTGCTGTAACAACCAAAGGCCCGTAACTTGCAGCGCTGCATCACAAGTGACTACATTAGTTGATTACATAGAAGCAGCCAATGTTTAACACCTAGCCTACAACAATTACAAGCATACTGGAGAAGAAGGCTCCAAAAGTTTACCATTTGAAACCAAAAAACCAGGAGAGCAAGAAAACAGAGTGTGATTATCCATAGAAACTGAATAGAATAGAACATGAGTGAAGCAATCTCTTTATATTCTAACATTTGTGCAAGAATTGCATCAGATGTGTTGAGGGAGATGGGTTTGGTTCATGTTTTAAATTTGGAATTTTAATATAATCCAGTATGGCAAGCTGCCTCTGAAATTTTTAGAAAATAGACTGTTTCTAGGAAATGGAGAACTGATTTTATCATTACTTAAAGAACCACTTGTTTCTAGCAAGTTCTGCTTAATTGATTTTCATCTCTAAACTGTAAGAGCGAACCATAAATGTCATACTCTGGCTATTGTAATCCTTTTCTGGAGTCCCTATTTGGACTCATTGTAATTATATTCGATATTGTACAATCAAATCATGTGGTCATTGAAAAATGATTGCATAATACCCATTTGCCAGAAGTGCATGAACTCTGAAGTGATGCTGAAGTACAATATGCAAAATCTATTTTTTTTCCTTAAGATTATCCTGGGTTGTAAATTTAGTATGCTATACAGGTAATCTACTTTTGCTTACGACCCTTTCTATCTTAAATGTATTTTTATTTTTACTAGTTTGATGTCAATTTTGATGCAATGTCTTTAAGGTGATGAAGTTAAGAAAGCTTGCTCAGCAAATAGCCAATTGCAGACAGAGACTCGAACGTTCTACAGTATTAATCAATCAGTCAGATCATATTCTTAAGGAGAATGATCCTGCAAGGTTCCTACAAGCTGCGAAAACTGTAGTGGAAAGGTATGAGCCACATTATTATTATTAATCTTTGTGCTGTGATCTAGTTGAGCTTTCTTTGCAGATTGATGCTGGACAAGAGTTGTAGCTATTTTCACTGCCATTTGTGTCCAAGTCATCGGGCTTCCATTTGATTAAGACAATGGATAAGGAAGAAAATTGATATATGATTACATTTTTTTTTATGGTTGAGCACATGTTATACCAGTGAAGCATACTGATAATTAATTTAATTGGCACTGTATTGATTGAATTAAAATGTAGGTATATTTCACTGACATCCATGATTCATTACCAGAATACTCACACCAAACAAAATACCATTTATATCTAGTGTGAGCCATTCTATAAAAACGGTCCTACAACTTCTGTATTATATTGCTGTTTGTTTGAGAAACTAGCCAGATCACTTTATGACATTATACATCTACTTATATAAATATGTATTTTTACTTATATAATATAAATAATACATATTAAAAAAAATCTTTACATATGCTGTTTGGTGCACATCCTTGTGATCATATATGTATGGCTAACAGCTAAAAAGGTCCGAAAAAATACAATGCAGTACAGTACTACTTTATGCATTGAAAGGTGGCTATTGCATATTACGTTTGCGCTGTCCTGTTTTCGGAAACACCTCATTTGCCTTTTATTTTCATTTATTTTGGCACTTACAGGGTTAAATATGAATGATGTGCATCGCTGTTTCTAAACAAGATTTTTTAAAAAATGTGATATCCTGGGAGTTGCGCCCCAATAGCGGCCAGAAAAAGAAAAACTGCTCAACAAAAGTATATATTTTTTGAAAGATGACATCCTAACATATTTTACTTGGGGCATTTTAACACTTTTTATTTAACCAGTAAAATGTCACTGGTCATTTTTTTTTTTCCATTTTTAACAAACCCATTCAATCCGAACACAGTATTTCAGTATTTTTTTCCGGATACATAAAATTACTGAAACAACTTGTGATTTGTATTTAGAAATACCCCCCGAGTACAGGAGTACCCCATATACATGGGTAGAGTATGTCTCTTTGGCGCTGCGGGTTCAAAATTGGAACAGTTTTCAGTTGGAATTATGACAGATCAGTTTGCTGGGTCCATGTCATATCTGAGACACTTAGACGTCCCATATTTCATTTTACCCCCTAAAACTAGACAGCTCAGGGAATCTAGTTAGGGGCAAATTGGCCTGTCTCATGCAGCTGATTCCACACCGGGGACTTCCAAATTTAGTCTAACAAAAAAAGAAAACATTTTTCACATCCACTTTGCGGTCACACCATTGATCAGTAATCAGTGACTTAAAATGTCACTGACAAGCGATCAGGTAATAATTATGTATTTTTTTTTTATTAATAATTTGTGTTTTTTCATAATTACCCTAGGTGACCCTTCTCTCTTCTAGGGCAGGGTCATCCAGGGCCTGCCATAATGATCAGATCACTCCTATTGGCCAGGAGTGATCTGATCATCATCAGCCCACTTTGATTGTTTCTGCAGCATTTGACCTGGAAGCACCCTGGACTTTCAGGTCAGTGCTGTTATTTATTTTTTAAATTTTTTTTTTAACTCTTTCAATGCTGATGCTCCATTGAAGCACAGCATTGACTGATATTTAGTCTCCACAAGCTTGTGCAATGCTGCAATGGGGTCATAAACAATCGTTGAAGGGGTTAACACTCCAAGCAGAGGAGGGTTGGGGTGGTCTCCACACTCATGTGGAAACTGATGAACCCTTTCTCCCTGTCCCTGAAGCTGCTGGTAGACTGGCGATTGCTGTTGGAGTGATCAAAGACCACAGCAGCAGAGTCCGGTACAAAACGGGTATTAATCCCTAAAATGCCGCGATCATGAAGGGGTTAATGCTGCACTGACGCTCTCATGGAGAGATATATGACATTGTCTTGTCTGGAGAAAAAACCCCTGCATTTTAAATTTAAAATATAACCATATACCTGTTAAATGGACACTTCAGCGATAATATGCTTTTTAATACATATCATATGTGCGTGATCCGTTCAAATTATTTTCCAGTCTGTTTCGCGGCAAATATGGCACAAACAAGCTGTCTGGGGAAAAAATGGCACTGACAAGCTGTTTTGGGGGAAAGCTGGCACAAACATGTGTTTTGGCAAGGATGGCATTGACATGCTGTTTGGGGGCAAAGATCACTCTGACAAGATGTTTTGAGGAGAAAGGAGGCACTGTGGGATATGTTGCTTGGGAAGTCAGGGCAATTTTCACACCAGGGCTCTGGTGTTTCGAGTTTGGCCCCTGTGCATTCTTTTAAACTGCTGCTTTAATGTATTGAGGACCATTGTTTCAGTGAAAATGTATTACCATGAGTGGTTGTGTATGGAGGTATATAAGTTGCATTAAAAATAGTTCTTTATTCCGTCCCTATGATTATTCCGCATTTAATTAACATAATATTTAATTAACAAAACAATAGTAAGGCAATAATTAAGTGTGCATCAAAGAGTCAGTCATGTTTAATTTTTGTAAGAGATACAAACAGGTGCTACAAAGGAAGTAATTATTTTTCACAACTAAAAGAAATACTCCCTGAATAAATTGGTTATCAGTGCATAATTAACCTATGCTATGATTAAATGGAGCCTACCCATACACTAGTTGAGGTGAGAATTTGGGTCGCTATGTTTACATCACATAAATAAATGCATTACCAATTTTTTTAGACGTCACTGAGGCATACTGCATTTAAAAAAAACAAAACCTTTCTTTGAAATCAAAAACAGTTTGTTAAAAATCACAGAACAACCCAGATGCTTAATAATGCTGTCATTTTATGGCAGGGTCTCTATGGGAACTACATCGTCTCAGGTTCTAATCCCTGATGCCAATTTAAACGATGCCTTCGAAAACTTTGCTCTGGATTTCTCCAGAGAGAAGAAATTATTAGAAGGACTTGACTACGTAACAGGTAAGAAAAGAAAACCGAATGTCCATCTGACAATTGAATATAATTTAATACAAATGTTGTTTCTGTTATGATGCCATGGTAAAAAAGCAAAATACCTGATTTTAACATATTACAGAATAAAGATTGAGAAAATTGAGATGCTGAATCAAAGCTTATTTTAGTGAAAACCTAATGGTCATAAAAAGTTCACAATTTCAAACTGGAATGTGGAACTCAGTTCAGATCTCTATATTGCATGACTGTAGTCATATTTAGAATAGATATTTGCCTTCATGTTTGCATGATGGCTAAAAGAAATAAGATTGCATTTGTGCTCCTGTACAACACTAAAAAAGAATAATTCAGTTATTCAGTGTCACTGAGATAACTATGCATTGTATGAGGTCAACTGGGTTCTTATTTAGGAGAGACTTTCCATGGGGGTCCTTAAGAGAAAGTAAGTAGAAAAACTAGGAATATTACATTACACCACTCCATTTTCTATCAGGTCCCCCTTTCCCTGCAGCATAAGAAAGTGCTGACAGAGATCTGCTGCAAGCACAGCTCTCTACTCCCTTACGTAAACTGTAGAGGTAATCACTTCTCGGCCTTTTGGCCAAGATCAAATGAGTACCTATGAGAGAGGGAAAGCCTGGTCCTCTGTCTTTAAGACCGAGTGGCTTGGATCCCCAAGGTATTTTCAGAACCCTCTATGCTCTGGTCCAGCCAGGCACGTATTCGCTTTTTTGGTGCGTGGGGTTAGCACATCACAGTTTATGTTGAGCACATCAGTAAGCACACTGATCACTTCTGGACCCCTGAAGTACCTTTTATTTTTGTATACACTAGCCCTTATAAAAAAAAAAAATATCACATCAGCATAAAGGCTTGGGGCTTCCATGGTGGTACTGTATATATACCAGAGAAGGGTGGAACAGGACACCAAAAAAATGCCATGGTGGAGCTGAGTCCCCTCAAAGATCCCAGCTTTTCTGATGAGGGGAGGAGCTATGTATTTCCTATGAGTGCCCTCCCCTTATGTGAATTTCAGTGGCCCTAACCCTTGTGGGGAAAGAGTTAATAAGATGCAGGCCTTCTGGCTTCTCTGCCTTTCTGGCTAAGATCAGGTGAGTACCTGTGAGAGAGGAAAAGCGTCGTCCTCTAGCCTTAAGGCCTGGATTTGTATCAGTGAGCCCAAGGTTGTTATAGTATCCCCTGGCATGGATAGGCTGGGGCACTCGGCAATTGAGTGGTGTGTGGGGGCACATTTTTTTTTATTCACAGTGCACAGGATCCCTTCAATTGATGCACCTTTTATTTTTACCCACTCTTAAAATTGCCCTGGCCTATGGCTGGTGGTGGAGGGGGATTTTTCTTACTTACCAGACATGTGGCTGGGGCCTGTGGATAACACTCGCACCACTTATTGCAACTTCAGCTTTTGTTTTTCAGTGCACAGATTTTGTTTTGTGCAGCCCCAGAAGATGAAGATTGGGGCCCTACCACTTTTGAAGAACTGATCACCCTTTTTTTTTACTGAGCTTAGTAGATGGATGAAGAGCATGATTCGCCAAAAAATAGGAAATAGGAATAGTTTATGAAATATTGCATCAATTCATCTTATGAGTTATTTACCAATGAAACAACTTTTGAATGAATGGGTGAATTGGCAATTTATTTAATTGATGCAAAATGAATATTTTTATGTATTAGATATATTGTTCCATTGATACAAACCTTATATAAACTTCTCAAAAGAACGAAATGCACTATGCAACTCTCATGCAAAACTAACCAAATTGTTTTGTATACAAAGAATGGAAACATAATTAATTATTTAAGCAGCCAAGCAACATTTAAAATCACTAAACCATTTATGTCAGTGTATGTAAATGTTTTGAATTTATATATTTATGAAAGTAAATAGCAAAGTATAGCAGAGTTTCTGTCCCCTTATCCTCATCCCATAGTCTAATGGGCCCACATGACATAATTTGCCTTGTTGCATTCCTTAGATCCACCCCTTATTTTGAGTTTAGTTAAATAACTGTATATTTGTGCTTCTTGGTATTTCCTTTTCTATTTTAGTTGTTTAATTGTTGTTTTGTTTGCAGCACCAAACCCACCTTCCATTAGAGAAGAGCTGTGCACTGCCTCTCATGACACAATCACAGTTCACTGGATGTCAGATGATGAATTCAGTGTTGGCTGCTATGAGCTTCAGTACACCATCTATACCGGGCAAGCAAATTTCATAAGTAAGTTGTTACTTTTAAATAAAAAAATATATTGTGAGCTAAAGGAGTATTTAATGTGTATATCATGGTTTATTTGTGATTCTCCATCCTTCTAAGTTTTTAATGCGTCTTAGTGATAGGAAATGGGTCAGTTGACAGTGGAATTTTCAATGAAGTTGTGGTTCTACCTTCTAACTCCTTGGCCTCAACATGCGTAATGAAGGTCCAACCTCAGTGATTGCTTGCTGTAGGAAGAGCTTGGATTGCCCTCTATAATGTGAAATTAGTAAGATTTATTTGGTCTCTTCCCATTAAATTATACATTGGCAGGGTCAGCTCATTTCTTTGTAGAAGTCTGCCAGTGTTGGCCCCTTTTTTTTTTTAAGCAAGGAGATGAAAATACCACTCTCCTGCAAACTTTCCTGTCAACTGAATAAGTTCCATGGTGTGTGTGTATTACAGTAAGTCCAAATTTCAGTTGACATAATTGGTACTATAAACCTTCATAAATTCACTCAGCTAGGCAACCGAACAATGTGTGATGCCTAGTGCATGTATAGAACGGCAGTCCACTAATGTTGCCATCTGCTGACACATTATCAGTGCTCAGTCTTCCTCAAATTGACAAATAACTCCCATTCCCGATTAATCCTTGAATACCTACTCACAGAAATAATAAATTAAATAAAACTAGCCCAAAATAAATAATCCTGATGAAATATTGTATGCAATTACAAGATATAAAATGCACAAAATACTGCAAAGATATTGACAATTAACAATCTGCAAAAAAAATATACAATTTAGTTTTAAATGCAGATTGTTAATTTTCAATACTGTTATGGAACATTATCCTGTTGAATCCATTTTGTATTTTAATTGTATTCTAATGTTTTGCTTTATTGGTGCTATTTTGTCTGGTTACAACATTGCTATTATATTAACTTGTTAAATTTCTTGCAGTTCGTGCTTATATTGCTATGGAATTATAAATAGCCTCCTTTCTTTTACTTCACTTATAGCTTTTCATTTTTTTGTTTCCCTTTGTACATCATAGGATATATATATCTTCTGATATTTCATACTGTGCCTAACATTCTTTAATCCTATTATTACAGTACCATGTGAACAGAAAAAACCCTCACCTGTTATGTATGTTGGTTGCTTGGTAGGAATCAAAGGGCATGTATTCTGTATTTGCTTAATAGACACATCTGCCTAGCTTTTTTTGGTGTGGTATGAGTGAAAATACCTTTTTATATGAACTCGGAGTGTTACATTTGTGTAACATGAAAATCATAATCAATATGCTTTGATCAGCACGAATTCCTTAAATGACATTTCACTTGCCTTCTGTTTCCCCACTGAAAACTGGAAAATATTATTGTACATTATGATGACATATATGATATAAATTAATAAGTAATAACTTGTGTGTGCTAGGATTGTTTGTGATTTACTGGGTTGGTAAATTAAGGCACAAATTAAGTGATTTAGCAGATTAGAACTGTGGATACATATAACATACACCAAACATATCAGGCGCTCAAAGCTGGACACCTTTATTGGGGGTGTGGTTAGGGGTGGGGCTAGAGTGTGATCACAGACAGGTCCTTAAAATAGTACAGACTTGATGCTCCAGCAGATCAGTGGCCTGGGCATAGTAATGGTACTTTGAGAAGGAGATAGTATAGTGAAAAGTGTGGGACATCTTAATTGCAGAACTTTAACAGATTACCTGTGTGATATGTTGAATATTTAAGTGATGCTTTTCACATTGTAAAGATGTGGTCTGCATGAAGAATGGGCTGTTTTCACAAACTATGTCAGTTCTTATCAGTTTGAAACAGAGAGTGGGGAGAACCAAATGTCCCTCAGCCCAAAAGCTGCCTTGCAGAACTGGTAATCAACCAAGCCCTGCATATAGTGCTTAACATACTCATGCATAATGTATGGTGCTGATACTTTCTGAAGGAGATGGTATAGTGAAATGTGTAGGGTTTCTTGATTGCATAACTTCAACTGATTACCTGTATGATATGTTAATATTCAAGTGATGCTTGTCAAACTGGGTACAATGTGGTCTGCATGAAGAATGAACTGTTTTGTGTGAAACAAAACAGACTCTTTTACATGACAAAGTTGATAATGTATTTTGCATTTATTTTTGTTTCAAATAAACAGTTTGTTGCTTTCTGTTAACATAAATATTTTTCAGTGCAATTTCAATTTTATAAGAGACCAAGTTAAAGTAATTCTTAGATGTGGTTTGTAACATTTCTGAATTATATTCTCTATTTTGCGTTTAAGACCCCTGTGAAAAAGGTGACATTTTAAAATAATAATAAATGCTAAAACCAAAGTATGTGCAATTTGATCTCCTCCAGTGCCATTTTTAGTTATTACATTAATTATTATTAGCTAGGCTTACAAACTGTAAGGCAATGAAACACTTAAAAAAATAACATTATTTGCAGACTATTAGGTAACCTGGCCTCTGTACATTGTTGTGCAAAATAAACGGCAGTTAAAGTGACAGGTTCATGGGTATTGTTGAAATTTTTACAAAGATATAAAGTCAGAACTGCACTCTAATTATAAGTAACACACACAGATCAGTAGTGATAAAGCCTACAGGCGCCCTCCAAGCACCTTAAGTAGCAATCGTGTAAAAAGAGTAAGGCTAGCACTCAAACCACATGAAAAATGAAAAATAACCCAGTGTGAGATCCAACAACATTTCGGCTCCTTTGTCAAGGGTAGGATCTAAAACCCAATAGTCATAGAGAGGTATAAATGCCTAGTGACATGTCTTTCAAGTGAAGGAAATGGACGACCTGTTCAGATCAATGTGACACGCTGCGTGCAAACGTTCATGCGCATAAATCGCACTTAAATCATTCAAAAAACATTATTGAGACTATAGTCTATAAACAACATAGGAGTAGACAGAACAGTTCAGGGGGATCTTATATGAGCATAATATAGTAGCAAATGAGCGTGACAATGTCACACTTCCATGAACAATGCGACTGCACGTTTCCTTAATTTGAAAGACAAGCTAGGTATTTTTACCTCTCTATCACTATTGGGTTTTAGATCCTATCCTTGACAATGTTGGGGGATCTCACACTGGGTGTCAGTCTGTTCTGCCCTTGCTTTGTTTATGCATTACACTATGTTAAAAACCCTTTTTTGTACATTGTATTTTGGTGATATTACACCCTGTAAACATTGTTTGTATCAGCATATATGTCTATTATTTTTCATTTTACATTATCCGTTGAAAATTTCTCAGGTAGTGAGGAACACCAGAATCAGTCATTACATATTTTCTTCCCATCCATTTTCCTTACTTTGACTTTTCATAATCAGTTACATGATATTCATTTTCCAATCTTTTTATTTAATTTGTTATATTTGACTAGTGGCTTTCCTCGACAATTGGAATCGCTATCTAGGGTGTTACTTCTGTGGGAAAAATTCCAGGCCCGGTCTATGGACACCCATTTAGCCTCTTAAATGCCAGCCATCTCTTGCTTATTTTCTGCCCAACTCTAATGTTCGGTCAATTTTCAAGTATGTTAAAAACATTGCTGTTACTTCTTATGAGAATAGTGATGTGAGTTGATTGAAGCCACAGCTCTCCTTTTAGTGAATAAATCCCTTTTGTGTCCATCTTTGTTGAGGCATAGTGAAAGTGGATGCCACAGTTCTCCTGTTGTACCCAGAGCCTCAGAGCTGGTTGAGACATAGTGTAAATTACTGCAGATGCGTTAGAATGTGTATTAACAGCCATGTAATTCTGTGTTGTAGAGTAGTGTTATGCCCATGACAGCTAGTCGTTGGGGAATTCAGTGC
The DNA here is from genome assembly GCA_023333645.1 of Sceloporus occidentalis. NCBI lineage: Eukaryota > Metazoa > Chordata > Lepidosauria > Squamata > Phrynosomatidae > Sceloporus > Sceloporus occidentalis. The sequence goes on from JALMGF010000247.1 coordinate 205,069, forward strand.
TTTGCTTAATATGTAATGCATGTAACTGCCGGTTGGAAGCATTGGAAAAAGTGTTTATGCTGAAGTCTTTTTATTAAAAAAAACCCCCAAAGCCTTAAAAAAGATTGCTGTGTCAAATGAGGTTAATAGTAGAACATTGCATCTCTTTAAACAAATCACTGAGCAATTCTTTGTTTAGGATTAGCCCAGCTGAGAAAGGTATATTTATGAAATATATTAGAAAATGATTTCAGAATGGCTTAAATTGTCATCTGGGTAGTGCATGGAAAAGAAAATATAGGCTGGGCTTTTTATACTAGACATCTGCAGCTGTCTGCAGTGATTGGTTTATTTATGAGTTATGGTCAACCAGAGAGGAACGAAGAGGGGAGAAAAACGCAAGAAGATGTCTATGAGGAAGCGAGAGACAATAGCTTGAGGGGGTAAAAGGCAGACGTAAAGTTGTTTGTTCATTCATGTTTGTATCAGCTAGAGGAAAGGCTTACTATGAGGGGAAAATATGCATGTGACATGCAGTGGACAGCAAGTGAAGGAAAGATGTATGTAAAATATGACACATAGGTAGCTGTAGTCTTAAATAAGTGAGGAAGGGTGGGGTGTCTGGAGGGGAAAGAAAGATGTGAAAGAATAGGAGAGGGCATCAAACGGAGTGAAAGCTTCCAGAGAAAAAAAGAATGATCTAATGAGAGAAAAAACAGCTGCAGTGTTGCTAGGGGTTAAGCAAGAGAAAAATAAGACTGGATCTTGTAAAATATACAGGATATGTGTTAAGAAACCTAATAAAGAGATAGCGTATCGAGAGAGGATACCACAGAATAATTTAAATTGAATATTGAGCAGTTTTTAGCCTTTTCACAGCAGCTGCAGAACAATTCCCTTCACCCTGATGATTAGTTCATAGTACTGATAGGAATAACAATAAAAAAAGTGATTACTGTAACTTGTCCAACCTAAGGATCATGTTGAAGGTCTGTTTGATCAGAAGTTAAAAATAGGTGGTATTAAACATAGAAGCACATAATAGAGATTAGCAAAAAAAAAACAGCTGTTCAGAAAATGAATGAGAATGCAGCAAAATGAAAGCGATGAGGTTAGAAACTCAAAGCAGGGAGAAGAGTGGATATAAAGAGATGCTTCATTATTCTTCCCCTTAGCTACCAATCTGCTTATTACTATTCACATTGTGTCACTCATATCAGCACACAGCAAAATCTGTAATTGTGTGAATCGACTATGGTTTAAATACTCAACCTGTTCCCTTCCATGAAGATGGCAACATATTTCCCATATGAATTAGAGACCCCTGAGGTCCTAAGAGCGTATGCAACATATTTAGAACTGATAAAAGGCATCACCTTTAAGTATAGACTCCATGATCCTTACTTGTTTAAAATATTACGTGTTCTTCACAATTTATATACATGTTGCAGTGTTTAAGTGTCGTAAAATTGTTTATACTTTAGAATGATATCATATATACAATCTGTTCAAAGTGGAAATCTGCCTTTCTTGTTTTGTTTTCACATCAGCAAAGTACAACTGTCCTTTAAAAATAGGTTTAAATATTGCCAGATATTAAGCTTTTGGTAAACTAACGTCAATAATCAATTAATATTGTGTATCAAACCGCAAAAGTAAAACGTGTCATCCCGATTGGTCAAGTGCTAGCAATTCACCATATATAACACACCTTATGTTCAGCTATGTTTTAAATAAAGCAAACATTTAAGGATTTCAACGGTCAGCCTGTTGGTCAGCAGTTTACATGTGCATTATTCTGCAGTGGGTTACATATCCCGTGTTTAGGGGAACAGTTTTGTATATTAAAATTTCTGATAGACTGGGGAATGTTAAAATATTAGAAAAAACTCTATATTGTTGTAAACATTCACGACAGTAACAAACTTCGTGTCTTATACAAAGCAAAACACCAGCAGTAAGAGATGGCTCCCAAATGGAGACAATATTGTGAGCAAACAGTGGACAGCCTTGAGCATCAAAAAAATGATGCCACTAATTTCACTATTCCATTCCCCTCCCACAGTCCATGGTAATGTTTTGTCATTGCTGCTGTTGATCAGCAAGGACAGGAAAAAGACTTACAGAAATACACACAGACCAGACTATTGCTTGTGCTGCTACACTAGGAAGACTGGCGACATTTTTTGTAGACCCCTTGCAGAGGTAGTGTTGAAGATCTATTGCTTCACTGAATCAGAAGGGGGCAGCCTTATTAGGAAAAACAATATAGCAAATAAACATAGCCCTTTCTTTGTTTCATTACTTAAATATATTTGATACTATTTGGTAGTATCTTTTGTTTTTGTTTTCTGTTCAGTTGTATTTTTTTTTTATGGAAATTAAAAACCGGTTAATTGTTTTGTATGATTCACTGTTTTTATTCTTTGGCATATGCTCTGTGTTGTGTCCTGGGGATATGAGTCTATTTTAGTCACAACAGCCCATTCTTACTAAGCCACAAGGAAGCCTTCTGTTTATGGGGGATGTGTCTTGGGAATGGAGTAACCCATATTCTAACTATAGTCTGGGAAATAGTAACTGACATTCTAAAATAGTTTTAATCAATGGGAGTTTTGTTAAATAGTCCTTGTGTGCAGGGAGTTTGTAGAAATACTGTGATACAGCCTTGATAACTGACATGTTTATGACTTTATACCATGACATATTCAGTTCAAAAACTCCTTTCAACACATTTCATTTAACCCCTTCTTGATATTTTATATCCCCTTGCTCACTTTCATCAAAATGTTGAAGCTGACTCTCTAATTATACAAATATATCCTGTATGTGAGTATTAGGCTTTGCTGTGATCAACACAATGACAAATATCACAATGTATTTTTGCTTTAACCTATGTATAGGTATGAAGATGGATTTGATCTTTGATTTTTTCCGACCTTGAAATAATCACACAGTAGACACAGGTCACACAGGCGGAAACAAAGTATTCCTGTTATTGTAACTAAGAAGGAATTCCATGCAGTTGAATTATCAGAACAGGTTAATGGCCACAAGTAGGGCAATTTTGCCGTTGAAGTATTTCCACTTTGTAGAAAGCATTGCCATTGCAGAATGAGAGTCAGAATCTTGTTGACCACCTAAAGTGTCAGCAAATGAAATATAAGCATTCCTACAGTGTAAATTGTCACCACTTTTTTAACCTATGATGCTTTGTTCTGTTAGATTTTCTTAACGTTGCTGTATGTGTATCACAGAAATAGAATCCTTTGTGCTGGGGCTGGTCTAGTTGAACTGCAATCAGTGCAGATATGTTACAATATTACAAAGGTAAGACAAGTCTTTAATGCATTAAACCTTCTCCTCCAGATGAGACAATAATCATGACTGGTCCGACTAACCAGGGTTTAGGCAGACAGAGAGCAACATAGACCAGTTACACTATGCAAACACACTAGGATCATAAATGATCTGGGGAGGAGAACAGGTTTATATAACTGGCAATTGAAGTAGGTGATATGATAATTAGTAGAGTCAGAAATAATGTGCTTATCTCTGGAAAGGGGCAGAAAAAAGTCATGTGGAAACTGTTTCTGGATAATGGAACTGTCAGGTGAGGTTATAATGTCTGGTTATTCTGTTGTGTAGTGAGGGATAAAAAAAAAACACAAAAAATAATAATAATAATAATACAATTGGTACTCAGCATATTTTAAAAAGGTTGGTGTGCCACAGCAAAATGTCTTAACCCTGCATTATATTCAAATCAAATGAAACTACAGGTAAGGTCCTGAAGAGACAAAGTAACTTTAAAGGGTACTTGGTTTAAATGATCTAGGATCTGATACTGAGTATGTATAAGGGTTGTGTAGTAAGCAGGATGTTTTTATTTAAAACAATTTACTAAATTGTTAAAAAAATATATATAATTTTTTTGCCATAGCATAATCTAATTGATCATTGCACCAATTTTGGTATTAGGATTCATTTGAATATAAAATACAATCAGAAGAAAAAGATAAGATTTAATGATTGTAAGCACATATAAGCAGGGCACTCATCATAAGTACAAAATATTATTAGAGTTTACCCACTGTACAACAGTGCGCAATATGATAGTGCTGTATTAATCATAAAAAATCATATTGTCTCCTCCATATCGAAAAATTTTTCCACCATCAGGATAATTGCTGAATAATTAAGGTATTTTATAATTTTGCAAATAGATGTCTCGGGTGAACCCCTTCACCACCAATGATGTGCTAGGTACATCAAGAAAAGATAATCCCTAGGGGAAATAAAAAAAATTTAGAAACCTAAACCAAATGAAAATTATATAGGAATATACATTTGGGTGTTTTTATATAAGGGCACGCTAAATATACTTTTTTTTACATTATATCTAGCTGTAGATGTTTTTCATACCTGTAAACAGTGAATACATATATTTTAAAAATCCTTTTTTTTTTTTTAAACTTTTTCTTTAAAAATAATATCTTTACCACATGTTTTTTTTTTTAAATAAAATATTATTTGTAGACTTCCTATTCGTAAGAAACGTACTGAATTTTGTTAAATTCAGCAGTTCGTACAAAGCCACAAAAACGTACAAAGCCACAAAAATTAAGCAAAATGCTCAGAATTTCGTCCGAAATACGTGGGCCCATATTCTTTCACATTCACTTACATTCACTCTTTCATTCTTGTTCACGCTGTCTCACACTCCCTAAATGTTTCCCTACTTTCTCTGCATACCGCCTCCACTTCTGCTGACCACTTCTTTCTTTTATCTTCTCTCGTCTATCTTCAATGTGCTATTTTCAATCTTCGTCCACATCTGCGTGGACATAACCCAGCGGGACCTTCAGCCAAAATGGGGGCACTTTTGATGACGTCCTCTCCTCAATCTTATAGTCAGGGGAGAGGATGTCATCAAAAGCGCCGTCATATTGCCCTAACTTGAACTCAGAGCAATATGGCGGTGCTTTTGGCGTCGCCATTTTAGCGGAAGTTGCTACTTGGTCATGTTTGCAGAGATGCGGATGAAGATAGAAGAGATAAGATTGAAGTTAGGAGATTGACTATTGAAGAGAGAAGAATCGGAAACAGTGGACAGGAGCAGAATTGGTCTGCAGAGAAGGTAGGGAAACGTGTAGAGAGTGTTAGAGAGAGTAAATGAGAATGAGAGTGTGAGACAGTGAGAGTGAATGTGGACACCAGGCAACTAGTTTTGTGCCTGAACCAAATGGGCAGGGAATGAAATCGAATGGCCCAAAGATAAACTGAAAAATCTGTCCGATCATTTTTGCCCATTTGCTCCTGTCTAATAATTTGTGTAGGTACCCATTAATGTGAATAATGGAAATGATGGTAGAAGAAAGACAAAGCAAAAACACAAAAGTTGCTCTGGCCTTATAGCATAAAAAAAAACAACTTTTCCATAAGTGGTTAAATCACCAAGGTACCCGTTTCCACAAAATTAATCCTGAAGCTTTCCCATTACTTAAAAATGTTTTCTTTGTGTAATCTTGACACCAAGTGCAGTGGAAACAAACTAACTTAAGGAGGACATTTTACAGTCTTAGGGGGTGAACTTTGGACATTTAAAACAAATTAGAGACACAGCACCATCCAAACAATCTGTTTGCTATAGTTATCAGGTTAGTGAAGTGAGGTCATGGGAATTGTTTGCATTATCATGTGAGCCCTTGCTTGCATTACCTGGTTACTGGAGTTGGGTATCCATGGTGTGTCCCCTTCCCCTCTGCCCTTCTCTGTTTGGAGCCTTTTTTATTTATTATTATTTATTATTTCTTTCCCCCTTTCTTTTTTCTCACTTTTTTCCCCAATAATTTTTATTTTGCTATCTTCCCCTTTATTTCTACTCAAACAATGTGTCATGGTGTGGGGGGGCTACTACTACTACTTCTTCTTCTTCCATGCCATGGTTCCCTCATGACTTATAGCCCGTTGCTATGTCATTAACATTTTTATCAAATTGTGTTGGCAAAATAACATAGCTCTGGCTTGATTTTGGGCTGTCAAGAATAGGGCTTGCCGTGCTCAACCAGTATTTTCTGTACACCTGAACCTGTCTTGCTCCCCTCACGTTCTTCTACTGTCTTGAGAAGTCTGGTCAGAAGTGGTCTTCATGGAAGACTTGAGGCCAAAAAGCCATACTTCCAGCATGGAAACAAAGCCAAGCAAACTATTTACACAAACACAGGAACTGGGGTGCAGATAAATAGTAGCAGGTGCTCTGGACTGATGAGTCAAAATTTGAATTATTTGGATGTAGCCGGTGGAGTTTTGTTTGCCGAAGGGCTGGAAACGGGGATTCTTTGGTGCATCACTCCAAAATAGTAGATGACTAAATTACAGCAGAGAGTCTTTTGGCTCTCATTAAAGTAAGCTGTCTACATTTGTGTGTCATAACTTTCTAAAGGATTAGAAAAACAAGGAGCCCTGATCTCAACATCTAGTCTGTCTGAGATTACATGAAAAGAGAGAGAAGCAAATGAGGCTACTTAAATCCACAGAAGAACTGTGGTTAGTTCTCCAAGATGTTTGGAATGATCTAGCTGCCAAGTTCCTTAAAAAAAAACCAAAAAAAACTGTGTGCACGTGAACCTAGAAGAATTGATGCTGTTTTGAAGACAAAAAGTGGTCACACCAAATATCAATTTGATTTCGATTTTTCTTCTGTTCACTAACGTGGCCGTGCTGGGTTTAAAATTGCATCACATACATCAATTTTTCAAACTTTTTTAGTTTATTAAGATATGCCCCTCTCCCAACCCCAAATGTTAAAAAAACAAACCTTCTGATCACTATGTAATAGAGTGATCTAGCTGTTAAAATACAATTTGTTTAAAAAAATAGTTTTGCATTTAAATATTAAAAAGGTTCCCAAAAAGGGTCAGCTGTTTATCAATCAACTCCACCCCCTCATCATAATGATTAGTTGCATTCCAAAACATCAATTTGTTCACGATCCTATAGAGATACTATTACATCATGAAAAAGTAATCACAATGACCAACAAATGGCTTTGCTATTTTGCATCATCTGGTAGATTTGCCCTGTTGAATCCCCTTATTGGGGATCTAATTGTCTGCTGACATCCTAACCTTCCTTCCATCAGCAGGAACTTTAACAGTTGGCCTTGAGCTGACACAGATAACGTAAATGTGTTTAAATGCCAGAATGATGTCAATGGTGGCAAAGTAGGAACGTTCTGGCAGCATGTCATGACAACAAAAAAAACATAAAGGAAATGACAAATGTGTAAAGAGAAAAAATACCTTATACCCCTCTCAGCAGGATAAAACGCTAATCCAAAATAATTGTAAAAATAAATAGTAAACAGTAAGTGAACTCCTTAACTACTATATCTTTATGTAAGTATTGAAACCCTGATTAATCAAGCTCTACCTCTAAGAGAAAGATAAAGAAATATCTCAACTGAAAAATAAAAAGTAAAGTTTTATTATTGCAAGATTAAGAGTCTCATAAATGCTTTCTCTGTACTCTCACAAAAGTATGACCCATTTCCCTTACCTGAATACCAGCATTACCTCAAGTGTATCATTAATAAGAATGAATAACAAATGTAATTTAATTTTATAGTTTAAATATGTGAGTAATGCAATACAAGTGCCTTGATAATAAATTTGAAACCTAGAATGTACTTTTCATGTTTTTTTATATATATAATGTTTGTTTTACTGGCTTGAGGTTTTGTTCTTGTTGCCAGATTGTTTTTGTACACAGAGGTAGACATCAAAATATTTTCACATCCGAAGAACCATTTGTTTACACACTGTGCGTATTCCCCAGTTTAAAATGTGTTTATTAAAAAAAAATGTTTATTATTAGAATCGGTAGACATATAAAACCTGCTATTTTCCTAATCTCTAATAAGTAAATTATTTAAATATGGCAGTGTTTGTTAGATTTCCAGTCATATAGCACATGCTGTGACATGTCACTGTGATTGGGAGTAGTGAGTGTATTTGAGTTTTCATCAGTGTGTGAGCATGATCAGAGTAAGTGCGCACATAATTAAGATTTGTGGGATTTGCTGCACACCAACATTTAAGAGGTAAATAGCTACATTCACCTACACACTGTGTATATGTATATTTATTTTTTAAAAAAAGGGGACTAGAACCCCGCAAATATGTGCCATGCAATTATGACACTATGAAATTTGGGGCCAATTATTGGTTCAATTATTTCTAGAAGTGTTTTTTATTCTTATTCTGACCGTACAATATCCATAATTTTCTGGTCATGAACAGAATGTCATCTACTGAACCATTTCACACAGGGGCCTCATTCTGCAACAGGACAAAATGTTCAACCTTTAGGAAAACCACTTTCTGAAAGGCCCACCACAGAGCTGTTAAATAAATAAAAATCTAACTACGTGATGTATCTCACACAATGCAAGAAATCACCCAATATTAAAATACGTTCGGGAAACTAAGCAACTCTTGAACAAAAGACTTAACCACTATGAACATTCTATCCAACCTGAGTAGGAGGACCAAGGTTGGCCAACATTTCTCAATGCATGATCACACTTTATAGGACCTCGCTGTGTTAATCTTAAATGACAACTTGACTGAGAAACATGAAATATATCAGTATATTGACTGAAAGGGATTCTCCAACCATCAAATACACTTGAATGCTTATTAAAGCCAAGAGGTCCCTTTAAATTTAGATGGTGCCCCCTTGCAAATACACAAGGTGTGAAAATGTTTCGCCCCTCTTATGGGGGACACCTCTCTTGAGCCGAAAGCCTCCTGGGAGCTCTTGAGTAAATCTGCAGAACCTTCAGCGTGGCAAGCGCAGATATCTGGGAGAAGTAAATAATTCAGACACACACAAGGTGTTCGTTCTCAGTCACTTCTCAATTTATTCATTGTTGCGAGCGGGTTTAAATACTATTTCAGGGAGACTGCTACAAAACCATTCACAAAGAAAAATGTAACACTCGGCATATAGTGGGTATACTAATCCACATCAAACATAGACTAAGGTAAAAAGTTCTTATTTACACAAGAGTAAATATCTTCCTAGCATCCAGACAGGTAAACATATGTTATCTCGTTACTTAAGGATGACAAAGAAATCATTAACAAGACTTGTCTACATTGGCAAAAGCGTCTACAACAACATGTATATTTAATACAAAATGGTGTTAATTTAAATTTCGTATTTACAAGGTGGTTCTGCAGAATCTTAGTATATTCCATTTTTATCACAATGCAGGTCTGTACAGTTCAATGGACAGTTGGATGATTGTACCTAACATCAAACAGAACCATTATACTGTGCATGGACTCCAGAGTGGAACACGGTACATCTTCTTGGTCAAAGCCATTAACCAAGCTGGGAGCAGACACAGTGACCCTGCAAGGCTCAAGACTAATAGTGAGTATCTAAGCTAAGTGTTTAGATGTAGTTCTTCCACTATAGTGCACTATAGAGCACTGCTTAAAAAATATTTCACCCACTGGCACAAAAAGTAATATATAACCTTTATGAACCACTGGACATTTTGGTCCAACAGACCTAATTATACCTAAAGTGCATCACGATATCTGTATATTAAATACGTACCCAAAAAGGGTCACCTGTTTATCAATCATCCTCACATAGGAAGGTTCTGAAAAGTCCATGCCTGTCATGAGAGCAGTGCAAAAACTAATAATAAAATGGGAATAGAGGGACTGTAGATATTGAAACCCTGAGTTAGTCAATATGCACTACTAAGAAAATATAAAAAGAAAGAGGACACAGTGGATATAAAAAGTCTACACACCCCTGTTAAAATACCAGGTTCTTGTGATTTTAAAGAATGAGACAAAGATAAATCATGTCAGAACTTTTTCCACCTTTAATGTGACCTATAACGTGAACAATTCAAATGCAAAACAAGCTGATCCCTCTCCCCTACCTAAATACCAGCTAATAGTGCTATCTACACGTAATCATTAACTAGAAAATGTTTTGTAAAATAAATATTTTATTTGATATGTTGAAACGTTTTTGTTTCAGAAATCCGATTCAGTAGCATTCAAATGACATTTTAAATTAATTGCTAAAATACAGTATGCTGTAGAGCAGTGATGGCGAACCTTTTTGAGCCCAAGTGCCCAAACTGCAAACCAAAACGACTTATTTTTTTCAAAGTGCCAACACTGCAATTAAACCTGAATAACGAGGTTTTAGTTTAGAAAAAAACGCACATATACACAGCTGCCCTATACACACACACATATGCCTGCCCAAGTGCCCATACATATGCCTTACCATATGTATATGCACACACAAATCTACCATCAGACCCCCCCACCCACCTTCATTCTCCACATCAGACCCCCCCAACCCACCTTTGTTCTCCACATCAGACCCCCCCACAACCTTTGTTCTCCACATCAGACCCCCCACAACCTTTGTTCTCCACATCAGACCCCCCACAACCTTTGTTCTCCACATCAGACCCACCCACCTTGGTTCTCCACAAATCTTACCTTTTCTTCCTCCTTTCTGCTTCCTCCTTTCTGCTTCTTCCTGTCTGCTTCTTCCGTTCTAACTGTCCTTGCCGCTCGCAGTCTGTGCAGTGCGGCTGCGCACAGCTGTTTATGCTGAGCGCCGGGGCTGGATATAAACGTCATATCCAGTCGCCCGGCGCTCAGCACTGAGAACTGTGGGAGATGTAGTTCCGCGGGACGCCGTGACTACAGTGTATGACTGTAGTCACGGCGTGCCCACAGAGACGGCTCGGCGTGCCAACAGCGGCACGCGTGCCACGCGTTCGCCATCACTGCTGTAGAGCTTAATAAATCAGTGCATTTCTACTGTTAACAACATGACTTCATTTCTTATTGTAGATTATGATGCTCAAAAAATAAATCACTACTTAGACTGGTATTCACAATGTCAGAAGGACAAAAGAATGCAGAGTTCCTATTAAAATCTAATTCCTTGGCACTAGTAAGAAATACATCTGCTATTCACAAGGGGTTTCTGGATTTAATGTTATCTCGTAGCAGTTAACTGACAATGTCCTGGCAGGATGTAACAATTCATTGCATCCATGCACAATTCTCTATGAACCTTGGCTTTTCCAAAGCCTGGGAAATAAACTGCTTTTAAAAGCAGTAAAGCTCACTGAGGATTTAAAATCAGGTGCGTGTGAGCAAACGTAAAGGGTGATAGATCTGATTTTAAATTTTATTATCTTAGACTTAAGATGCAGTCTATGTGTACGCACTTAAAGATGCTACCTCTGCCAATTTTGATACTTATAACAAAATGAAGCATTATAGAAACATTATTCTTAGTACTGCTGAATATCCAATTGGTATCAGAAATTGTAATCTCTAAAACATAACATTTAATAGATAATAATTTAAATGGTCATAGGAGAATATAAATAAAATATAAATACCCAACATCAAATACATATACCCTGATCTCGCAAAGCGGCTGTAGGGCAAGGGAGAATTGAAATAATTTATTGAATACATAAACTAAAAACTACAAACCCTACAGTAAAGCCTCCCACACTAAGCTCCAACTAGGAGACAATGCTAGCTAATTTCTATATTCTAAATATCTTCAGTAACTGTAATTCTAACACTCAAACTAACTAAAGCTGCAGAGAAATTATATTTAGTGTTTCTGTGGGAATTCTGTCATGCTGACATAGAAAAGGGCCTTCTCCAAACTTTTCCCACAAGGTTGGGAGCATAGCATTGTCCAAAATGTCTTTATATACTGAAGGGGGCACACACACACATTTTGGACAATGCTATGCTTCCAAGTTTGTGGAAACCGTTTGGGGAAAGCCCTTTTCGATACCAGCTTGACTGTGCCCCAGTGTACAAAGCATGGTCCATAAATACAGGGATGGATGAGTTTGGTGTAGAAGAACATGACTGGCCTGCACAGAGCCCTGGCCTTAACCTCATCAAACACTTTTGGGATGAAATAAGAAGGAGATTGAGCGCTAGGGCTTTTCGTCCAATGTTTGACCTCACAAATGCTCTACTGGATGAATGGGCAAGAATTCCCACAGAAACACTCCAAAATATTGTGGAAAACCTTCCCAGAAGAGTGGAAGCTCTTATAGCTGCAAAGAGGGGACCAACTGCATATTAATGTCTATGTATTTAGAATGCAATGTCAAACGTCTCAAGTATGATTGATTTATCTTAATAAATAGAAATGTAATCAAGAAAAGCTTATAAACTTTAAAAACTATACAATGTATCCCCTTCATTCTTGTCTAGATGCAACTCATTTCTGGATGGTGTTACTCCACATTAATATTTCTTCAAAACTAAATACAAATGCAAATACTTAGAATTCGTCTTCTCCCTGTTTCTCTTCCCTCTATAAAGAAACATTTTTTGGATTATCATCACATATTTACTATAATGGACTTCTAGGATATATGTAATTATTGGTCTTAAAGGGGGATGCATCCAAAAGGTGAAGTTTGATTTTATTTTAACACATGGTATCATGGCCCAGTTATCTAAATCATCTTTTTACACATGTTTAAGTACGTATGTCTATAACTTCTACTTGTCAAGCCCTAATTACAGTTCTTACAGCTGCAGTAATTTAACTACTATAATTGTAGGTCAGCCTTTTAAACTTGACCCAAAATTTGCTCACAAGAAGCTAAAAATATCAAATGATGGAATGCAGATGGAAAAGGAAGAGAGTTCTCTGAAAAAGAGCCACACACCTGAAAGGTTCAGCGGAGCTGGTTGCTATGGAGCTTCTGGAAATGTATTTATCGATAGTGGATGTCACTATTGGGAGGTAGCCGTGGGGAACTCTACATGGTAAGTTCATAGTCATATAATGCTGTTTTTCTGGAAAGAAAGAGCCACAAACACATTTTTAATGTTAATTTTTTGTTTTTCCGAAATAAAGATTGATGTGTGATGCATCTGTTGCTGAACATCCTAAGGAAATTTTGATGTAATTAATAAAACAAGTGTTCAGAAGACATATATGTCTTGAGGAATCATCCTTTGTGTCTAAGGGTCTGCTGAAATTGTTATGCGTTATTGCTTGCACAAGCTCAAATTTTCACATTTCTTACTGTATGTTTCCTCAGTAAAATATTTTCTCTTGTTTGCATCAGTACAAGATAGGTTTCCAGCCTTACTAACAGGAATTACTTTATAATCTGACAAATCAATAAATCAATCTCTGAAATGGAGGCTGATAGCACTAGCTGATGAATGTGCTGACTGGTAATATTGTCTGCTGCAATATTGTAGGATCTAAATGACTTCTAAGAAACCTTTATGAGCTCTGAATGTTTTACATGAAAAGAGAAATATCTTAAAATGAAATGCTTTATATTAAACTGGTATGTTACTCATAAAACAGAAAACAATTGTATTGATATTTGCATCTTTTATTTAAATTTGCACTACTATTTCTAAAATTGCATTATAATTTTTTTCTCAGTTTCTAACTCTTACCTGTACCTCACCACAATTTTACAATGAATCAGGTAGGGCTGCAACTAACTATTATTTTTATAATCGATTAGTTGGTTGATTATGTTTTCTATTAATTGGATAAAAAAATACCGTATTTGCTCGATTATAAGACGACCCCCCAAATCTGAATATTAATTTAGGAAAAAAAGAAAAAGCCTGAATATAAGACTACCCTATAGGAAAAAAGTTTTACCCGTAAATGTTAATTCATCTAAACTATTTTTTTTAAATAAAAGCTATGATTGAGAAAAGTATTTTGGTTTTATTTCACAGAGCACTCTTCCTCCAGAAATGCCTTATGCCCCCCATTTAACACTTCCTCTCCCTCCCTCCTCCAAACTTACCGGTGCTTCTGACTTCCCTGTCATGTAGCCGGGGCAGCGTGTAGATCCCACACACCTACGCTGCAGACAGGGGGCGGCGTGGCTAGAAGCGGAGGTTGTCTGCGTCCATCGCGCAGACCTTCCCCGACTGTCAGAGATCAGAGTTCCACGCACCGGCACGGAGAACTCTGATCTCTGACAGCCGGGGAAGGTCTGCGCGATGGACGCAGACAACCCCCGCTGCTAGCCACACCACCTTCCTGCTGCAGCAGAACTTGTCTACGCGAATCGCGTAGACATCTACACGCTGCCCCAGCTACACACCGGGGACTCAGAAGTACCGGTAAGTGGGGTGCGGGGGGTGGGGAGACAGGAGGATCCAGGTCCCCTGCAGCTGCGGGGGATCTGGATCTTAGTCGTCTCATAGTCAGACCTATTTGAGGTCTGATTATAAGACGACCCCGATTATAAGACGAGGGGTATTTTTCAGAGCATTTGCTCTGAAAAAAACCTCGTCTTATAATCGAGCAAATACGGTAAATGTAACTTGTTTGTTTATTTAAAATAATTTAGTGGACAAACTGGATGTTAAAAACAAATAAAAAAAACTTTGTTTTTATTTCCCAACCTCCAGTTATGCACATCTGAGCCCAGGCTTGCCACACTGCCTTATGCCCCCTCCAGATATGCCTCTCTGCCCCTCCAGATATGCCCCTCTGCCCCCAGATATGCCTTATACCCCGTATATGCCACTCTGCCCCCAAGGCACAGACCCCCACCGGCTGCCAGAGAGGAAGAATATAAAGGTCATGTCACGCTGGTGGTCCATCATAGAAGGTCATGTCACGCTGGTGCTCCATCATAGAAGCCCCGGCGGAAATGGAGGACAGTAGCGGAGGATGTCTGTGCGCATTGCACAGACGTCTGCCGGCTGTCAGAGAGGAGGATCCAGGTCCCCTGCAGGGCTGTGGGGGATCTGGATCTTAGTGTTATTATGCAACCTCTGATCGGATTATAAAATGAAGGGTATTTTTCAAAGCATTTGTTCTGAAAAACCCCTCCTCTTATATTCGATAGAATCGATTCAACTAATCGATAATGAAATTCTTGGCAACGATTTTCATTATCTATTATTATCGATTGTATCAATTAGTTGTTGCAGCCCTAGAATCAGGGTTATGTAACCCCAGAGGGGTTCATCACAGATGTTTCTCTTCAAGAGATTCCGTGTTTCTTGGCTGTTTGCATTGTGGGCTAGCTGCTGTGAAGACTGTCATGATCAATAGGAAGTCTGGTGTCATGCATCGGAGTCCAATATGCAGAGGTATACATGTGCTGAGACAGATCCAGATGGCAAACAGGCATGGCAAACTGAAGTAAAGGACAGGGATACAGGCAAGCATCAAACAAAGATACAAAACAATCACAAAAGCTAGCTCCAGGACCTCACTCATGTAAAAAGTCGGTTTATCCTATGGCCGTAAGATACAAGCTTGTCACAGCTTCATATTACTTCACAGAATGCAAGAACACTAGCCCTACACAAAAAAGCAAAACACCAAAACTAAAATAGGAGAAAAAAACAAGGTGCTTACCTGTAGCAGGTAGGACAGAAACAAAGGAATAAGGTAGGGGCAGGCAGGTGCGTAGCTAGAAACCACAGGGCCCTGGTGCGAAAATAGCCTAGGGGCAACTTCAGCAACTGGTCTGTGCCCCCAAACAACTTGTCTGTGCACTCTGGCACACATATATAAAGGCATTCTAACACATTTCACCCTGCTTACACATACATGGTTACACACAAACCCCTACAAATCCGTGCTCACACACACAATTACACATGTATGCTCACACACACACAAATACAAATCCATGTTCACACACACAATTACACATCCCTTTCTAAACAATTTTGAAACCGTATGAGGAGACAGGAAAAGAGGTCACACCGGCCCCCTACAAGCACAGGCCCCGTTGCTGCTGCAACCCCTGTAGCTATGCCACTGGGGGCAGGTTTTACACAAAAAAATCTGAGAAACAGAAACTTAGGCACAGACATACAGAGAACTGTAGCAGCACTCAAAACATGGAACCTCACACCCAGAGCCGGCCTTAGGCGTTGTGGCGCCCTGTGCGGACTACTCCTCTGGCGCCCCCCTCCAAACGACCCCCCCTTCTGCGCCTTCAAACTACACCCCCCCTTCTGCCCCTTCAAACTACACCCCCCCTTCTGCCCCTTCAAACTACCCCCCGCCCCTTCAAACTACACCCTCCCTCTGCCCCTTCAAACTACGCCTTCAAACTACACCCCCCCCACTTACCTTGTTGCCGGAGTCCTGTGGTGAGAGCGGGAGGCATCCGTCTTCTCGCTCTGCCGCGGTGCTGGCATTTCATGATCAGTTTTATAAAATATAAAAAAAAACATTTGTGTGATTATAAATGTAGAGCATTGAGTAAGGTGGAAAAGAACACTCATATACTTTGACCCACTTAATGTTATGTCCCTTCTGTTGATAACAACCATAACAATATGGTGGTGAAGTACTGAAATCCTTAAGATCCTTCCCACTCCCAGCGTTGCATGATTAAAATAAATTCAGACCAGGATGGTACAATATTTGAAGCAAGTGATTTAATAGAAATATTTATGAGCTTCTAAAACCGCAAGGAATATTTTGATAAAAAAAAGACTCATTTTAGATATTATAAATGCTTCCCAATTACCAAATTCAATAGTCAATACAGACTAATTTGAGGTTGCACTGCACATGTTGAAGGTATTCCATTTACCAGTTTGTGCATGCCTGTGTATAATAACCCAGAAACTTAAAAATAGGTCCATGCTTATGTATCTAGTGAGACTTCTACTTCAAACAATAAGCTAGGTGTGCACAAAGTAGTTAATGTTGACTTCCCATGCAATCCCTGTCCTTCCTTTCTTTTGTTTGTATGCATAATATTTTTAGTGGAGAAAGGCAGGGGCATACCTAGAGTATTTGGCACCCGGGGCGGATCCTGTAAGTGGCACCCCCCCCCCCACCAAATGTAAAGACATCTACAAAATTATGTAAAGAATATTTATTGGGGGGGTGTGGCCAACCGAGTTCCAAAATGGACGCGTGAGCTCTGAGCTCCGTCTACCCTCGTCCTTTATACTCACCGAACGGATAATTTTCGCCGATGATGGGCAAATCTAACAGGGCTGCGGCCACCCTGAAGACACACGGCACGAGGGAGAAGCAACCACTCACCTCTGTCCGTTCCTACTTTCTCGAGGGACTCCCTCCCTAGGCCTCTCTCAGCTCCTGGCAGCCCGCAGAGCGGTGTTTCGGAGGATGTGGTCTCCACACTCCCTCCTGATGATCGGGGGATGCCTACCCTGGACTCTTCTTGGCAGAATGCTCTCAAGCTTCTGCCCACGAAAGCGGACCTCATGTCAGTTGTTGATCGTGCGACACGTGGCATCCACGAGGTCCTTACTGAGATCAAATCGGACATGAAACACATCGGGGACCGCGTGGCAACGCTTGAGGCAGACACCACTAAAATCTCATCGACGGTGGACCTTCTCTCTGCCCAACTTCAAGATCAGGCAGGTACCATTGTGGGCATTACCCGGCGCCTCGACGTTATTGATAATAGGGGCCGTAGAAACAATCTACGAGTCCGTGGTGTCCCAGAGACGGTCGAGCTACCCGATATCGTACCTACTTTGTGTACGATCTTTAATTCGTTGCTGCAGAGGCCCTTGGATGCTCCGATTAAATTTGACCGTGCACATAGGGCACTGAGGCCTCGATCGGCTGACACCCAACCACCTCGTGATATTATCTGTCGGATACACGACTACTCTACCAAGGAGGCTATTTTGGCGCGCTATCGCCCGACGAATTCGGTCGCTTGGGAGGGCCACAAGATCTTGCTCTTCCCCGATCTCTCGCCGCAGACTTT
Source organism: Sceloporus occidentalis (assembly GCA_023333645.1). NCBI lineage: Eukaryota > Metazoa > Chordata > Lepidosauria > Squamata > Phrynosomatidae > Sceloporus > Sceloporus occidentalis. Next base: position 222,869 of record JALMGF010000247.1, read on the forward strand.
GCAGTTTCAGCGCTCTCTTCGTCCCATCACGGAACTCTTACGCCGTTCCACGATCCCAGTGGGGTTTTCCCGCGGCTTTACTGGTCAGGCGAGACGGACGTACCTTTTCGATTCGTCAAGTGTCCGATATTCCGGACTTTCTCGATCGTCTTGATCTCCCTAAGGTACATGTTGACGACTGGGAATACAATTTCACTGCACCACCGCGACTTTCTGATCCTGCCCTGGCTTGGACTCCGGGTCCGCAGCGCCGCAAACGTCAACGCAATACGAAGGATCTGCCTGCCGCTTAGGCAACGCACTCTACCTGTCCATCATCCCATATCTGAGGTTCCTCCTGTATAAACATCTACACCGTCTCTTTGCTCACCTTCCTCCGGGATATTGTGGTTTACGCCTGGATCGCCCTTCTCTCTGCGTACTCACCTTGCTGGGTTTCCTACACGTGTCTCCTTCGCGGCTTTCGGGCTTGGATTGGATGCTCCTCTCGGGGACTGACTGTTCGTCTTCTCCTTTTCGCCGGAGGATAAGTTGTGGGCATTGTTGTACTGATGTTTCTCCTCTCCTTCTTCTCCCCCCCCCCTTTTTTTTTTTCTTTCTTCTTTTTCTCACCTTTTTGATGTCTTTCCTTTCCTCTGTCTCTATCTGCGGCGTGGTGGGTTGGAGTTCCTTTTTGGGACCTACTTTTCTGCACCACGCATTTGTTTTATATTTTCCCGGGGGGAGTCTCCCATTCACATTTTCCATTCTCTATCCCCCCCTCTTCTACTTCTGTTTTGTTCGGTGACCTTTATCCCCTTTTCTTATACTTTAAACATAGAGGGTATACTTGTTCTGCCTGATGTCTATTGATTCACTGTTTCCTGTTGGCCTATGCTGCCCTGCCAGAGCCAGAGGCGCTTTGCTTGGTGGTCCTGGTCTTAGATCGTCTTCTCGATCTGCTGGCTCACCTTTCAATGCTTTGGCATTTGACGATTGCTTCGTCTTGTTTTTGTGTTTTATTGTTATGGTTTTTGTTCTTTTTCATTTTATTGAGCGGTATCATTTGTGCTCCTAAGGGGTTCCTGCCATCCTCTCGATGTCTCCTGATTTGATCCATTTTACCTCTCTCAACATTAGGGGACTTAATAAACCCCAGCGACGCTCCAAGTTGCTGTATGTTTTGCGCTCTTTGAAAGCTAAGATTGCATACATTCAAGAAACACACTTTCTGGCTACTAGACAGTTTAGTTTGTCTGATAGATACTTTCATACTGTGTATTGTGCCAGTTGTTCAGATTCTAAAACCAAGGGGGTTGCTATTTTGATTCATAAGGACATCCCCTTTAAGGAGCTTGAGGTATGGCGGGACCCTGAGGGACGTTACCTCTTTCTTAAATGTTATATTGGTCAACAGAAGGTCACTATGGTTAATCTCTATGCCCCCAATAGGAACCAAGTTCTTTTTTTGGTGCGTGTTCTGGCTAAGTTATCAGTCTTTCAGGAAGGCCTTACGGTCTTGGGGGGAGACTTTAACATGGTTCTAAATCCCACCTTGGACTGTTCTGCCTCGTCCTCACATATCTCTTATTCCAATATCAACAGAGTGAAGAGGCAATTACACCTTAATCAGTTAGTTGATGTGTGGAGGGCGCAGCACCCTAGGGACAGGGACTATACATACTTCTCATCTCTCCATAACAGGTACACTAGAATTGATATGTTCTTTCTCTCCCATCACCACTTACCTTTCCTTCTCAAAACTGATATAGGTGTCCAAACTTTCAGTGATCACGCCCCTGTACACCTCTCCCTCGCCCTCCCTGATCTCCCTGCCCGGCTGTGGTCCTGGCGCTTAAATGAGAATCTTTTGGGTAACCCCCAAAACAACGTGGAAGCCCTGTCTGGTTGCCTCCGTACTTACTTTCAGGAGAATTCATCTCCGGAGACCCCGTTTTCCACTGTGTGGGAAGCCCACAAATCAGTCATTCGGGGACACCTGATTCAACTGGGCTCTCAGAACAAAAAATTGGAATTGTCCGCTATTGTTAATCTCACCCAACGGATTGCTCAGTTGGAACTGCGGCATAAGCATACTGGAGATGGAACTGTCCTTCTCCAGTTGCAGACTCTTAGGGACCAGTTGGCTTCCCTTTTGGATGCGAAGGTGAAACGCAATTTCCTGCTCCTTAGAAAACACTTTTACGAACTGGGTGATAAACCCGGTAAGTCTTTGGCCAGGGCCCTTTGTCATAAACGTTCGGCTACGTACATTCCTAAAATACGAGATGCACGGGGTTCTTTACACCATCGCTCTGAACACATTGCACATTGTTTCCAGTCTTTTTATCAAAATTTGTACAATTTACCTTTCTCGTCGGGCGATTCTATGCGGACCGCTGTAGACGCTTACTTATCTAAATACCAAAAGGCTAGTATCTCCAGGGTGGATAGAGATGCGCTGGACGCTCCCGTCACCATGGACGAAATTGATCAGGCCCTGAAACTTCTCCCTCGGGGCAAATGCCCGGGCCCGGATGGGTTCACTCCGCTCTATTATAGGAGGTTCTTTCCGGTTCTGGGCCCCCAATTACTGACACTTTTTGGTGCCCTCTCCTGTGGTACCCCACTCCACCCTTCCTCCAATTCCGCTGTGATTACTGTAGTCCCCAAACCTGGTAGGGACGCTGAAAGTTGTGGTAGTTATCGGCCTATCTCGCTGATAAACACGGACTTGAAGCTCCTAGCTAAAATTCTAGCGCTCAGGTTACAACCGTTGATTCCTTCCCTTGTCCACCCGGATCAGGTGGGCTTTGTCCCTGGCCGGGAGGCAAGGGATAACACTATTCGTCTCCTTGATTTGATTAATTACTCTCAGTTTCATAAACTTCCCTCGGTGCTGTTGTCAATGGATGCCGAGAAGGCTTTCGACAGGGTGTCCTGGCCCTTCATGTTCTCAGTTCTGTCGCGGGTGTGATTGGGTCCTGCTTATGTTTCTCTTGTCCAATCCTTGTATTCCGGCCCGTCTGCTCAGATCCGGGTGAATGGGATACTATCGGGTCGGGTTGCCCTGTCGAATGGCACCCGTCAGGGCTGTCCCCTCTCCCCTTTATTGTTTATTTTGTCCCTGGAGCCGTTCCTTAATGCCGTCCGCCTCAATCCTTCCATCACCGGTTTACGAGTCGGGGACACGGACCACAAGGTATTGGCTTATGCTGATGATGTGCTCTGCGTTTTGCAGAACCCGATAGATTCCATCTCTCATTTACTTCGAGAACTCCGTGCATTTCAGGTCATTTCCAACTATAAAATTAATCTCCAAAAGTCGGAGATCCTTGGGCTTGGCATAGCTGACTCGCTCCGTGTTCAGTGTGCTAATTCTTTCCCCTTCCAGTGGCGTTCGGACGCCATTAAGTACCTGGGCCTTTATATTTCTCCCTGCCTGTCTGAGCTCGCCAACCTCAATTTCACCAGGCTCCTCCGCTCCATTGATTATGATTTGAAAAAATGGTCCTTCCCCCATCTCTCCTGGTTTGGGAGGATGAGTGTGCTCAAAATGAACATCCTCCCCAGACTGTTATATCCCATTCAGACCCTCCCTATTTTCTTACCGAAGGCCTTTTTTAAGTCCTGTCATAGGACCTTCACGCGCTACGTTTGGGGAGGTAGGAAGCCTAGGCTCTCTTACTCCCATTTAACTAGGCCGAAATTGAAGGGGGGTATGGGGCTTCCTGACATCGAGCTTTATTGGATGGCCTCCCATCTTAGGCGCCTGGTGGAATGGTCCCTCTTTGTTCCCAAGCAGTGGGTTCATATTGAACACTCGTTATTCTCTCACCATATCTCTACTGTCCCATGGGTCCCTGAATCGCGGCGACTTCCGCTTATCCCACGCCATCCGACTATTTCGCCTACCCTGAGGGTTCTTAAGCGGGTCTTATCTAGGGGGCACCTCCTTTCTCACCCTAGTCCTCTTACGCCCATTTCACACAACCCCGCTTTTGGTCCAGGCCTGTCCTCTGCATTGTCTGGCCCTCTGCTGCCAGCTGGTGCCCACGTACTCCGTCTTCATCATGTGCTTCAAGGTTCCTCTGTGCGTCCCCTCCAGGATCTCTGTAAACTTCGTCCCATTCCTAAGCATTTCACCTTCTTTCATTTTCAACTTCAACACTTTGTTTCTGACCTCCTCAGGGATTCCCGGGTACTGCGCCCTCTTATGCCCTTTGAATCCTTATGTGCTGTGGGTAGGGAGACCCCGCATCTTCTATCTGACCTTTATTCAGCTGTTTTGGACGCCACTTGTAAGCTTAAACCCTACTACTATAGTTTATGGGAACATGAATTAGGGGTACAATTCTCGGATCGGGAGTGGAGCGATATCGCCTACCTGACTCATAGAGGGGTCATCTCCAGCAGGGCTCAGGAGTTAGCTTTTAAGATACTCACCCGTTGGTACAGGGTTCCGGCGGAACTACACAGGTTCCTTCCTCAGGTATCTCCACTATGTTGGCGCTGTGAATCCCATACGGGCTCCTACGTCCATATATGGTGGGACTGTCCACTGGTGCGTCCCTTTTGGTCCAGGGTGACGGCGGTGATCAGGGAGGTTTGCGACCCTGACTATCAATTGTCGCCCCAATTGGTTTTATTACAAGCCCCCCCCGTCCCGATAGGCGGTTATAAACGTTCTCTTGTTGTGCACTTTCTTAATGCGGCCAGGGCCTTAATCCCTCAATTTTGGAAATCTCATTCCACTCCTCCGATTCAGGTTTGGTTTCAGAAGCTAGTTTTCATTTGTCACATGGAATATCTGGTGATGTCCTCCAGGGGCCTGGCGCATAAGCATGATTTGCGCTGGTTCCACTGGAAGGTTTTCCTTCTCTCCTCGCGTTTTTCCTCCATTGTGGGTGTTGATGCTCCCCCATCCATTTCATGATTTTGTACTGCCCCCCCCCCTTTTTAATTTTTTTTGTGAGCCTATCGGACCTCTGTGGCAAGTGACTTTTATTTTGTTTTCTCTCTATTTTTTTCATCATGTCGTTGATACCGCTCATGTGCTGTTTTGTTGTGTTTGGTCGTATTCTGATCTCTGTGACTCTACATACTGAGGCAGTAAGCATACATTCACTGCCGGTACTTACCTGATCTTTACGTACCTTCATACTTGCTATTTTTGTTTCTTTCTTGAACCATGCTCTCTTACACTTACCTGTGTGTGATGGCTTTTGTGATTCTGCATATCTGTGTATTTGGGGTTTTGTCTCCTTCTGTCGCGCGGCCGTGTCTTCCACATTACATGTATTGTATTCATTGCATATGTTTCCAGTGACATTTCCTATCTACCATTCATTCCTGTATTTACTGTTTGGTTCTCTGTCATTGTGGTTCGTTTCACAATAAACAGAATTGATAAAAAAAAAATATTTATTGCACCAATTAGTAAACTGTATGTCAACTGTAAACAACAAGAAATCTGAAAAAAATAAATTTAATAAATAAAATAAATTAATAGTGCTTTCTTTAATAACTCTCCAAAAAAAACAGCGTCCACATTGCCCACATAGAACCTGACCAGCACCCAAATTACACACACATAGGATGTGCCATCTTTGCCCCCAAACACCCCAGCATGAGTCAGCATTGTTCCCAAACAGCCGAGTGTACGCCATCTTTGTCCCATGAACACACTACCTGTGCCATCTTTGTCCCATAAACACCCTGCCTGTGCCATTTTTGTCCCATAAACACCCTGCTTATACCATCTTTGCCTTTTTGACAAATCAACTATACACCTATGATTAACACAAACACTTTTACAGTCACTCACTAATTCACTTTCATTCACACAATCATTTATTCTTCACACAAATTATTTACACATTTATTGATGCATTCTCACAAATTCATTAATTCTCATTAATCCATTGATTTTCGCTCTCTCATTCTGACTCTTTATTTCAATATTCTTGCTACCCTCCTTTCTCCCTACCTACCCCATTCTCACTCCCTTCTCCCTATCTACCCCCTATCCCCCCGTCTCACTCCCTTCTCCCTATCTACCCCCTCCTAACTATCTACCCTCTGCCCCCTTTGAAGTTCACTTATCTTTCAGGAGTCCTGCGGTGGGGGTGCAAGGCCTCTGTCTCCCAGCTCTGCCACTGTATGGAACCGGCTTAAAATCACTCAAGGGAGCCGGAGGTCTGTTAAAGACCTCCGATACCGCTCTCTTGCGAGCCTGCTCCTCCAGCGGCGGACATTACTGTCCGTCTCTGGAGGGGTGCCGGCAAGTTGGCACCCCCCTGATGAGCGGCACCCGGTGCGGACCGCCCGCCCCCCGCTAGGTACGCTACTGGAGAAAGGTGCTCTTTTTATGTTTATTATTGCAATGACAGATTTTTCTGTATATAAAATACATCAACCCCAGACTCCAATCTCCAATTCCAAAACCCATATGCTGTTATTTTAAAACACCAGTGTTGGCATGCTCATATCAGCACTAAATGGAACTTCTTTTTAGATAGAGTAGATGGACGCACATATGTTTTTGTAAAGATCACAGCAATAACAGATGTCACTGTTATATGTGGAATTAAATCTGTTCATAAACAGTATTAAGTACAAAGCTTTATCCCTTTTTATCTATTACCTAATGACTTTGTGGTCTTTTTGTGAAAAGGGGTAAATTACCTACCTCATGTACCAGTTGTTAGTCAAATTAAATACGGATGTATGCCAAGCTCTAGCCCGGTATAGTAAGTTTTTTTTTTTCATACATGGTATCCACCACACTATGCCTTTTAGTGTCATAGGCCACATAAATGGCTTTTGTTCAGCTTAAAGGGACAGCTGGCTTTCACTGTAAGCCCCACTAGAAAAAGAATGCATATCTGCCATTCAATATGTGTGGCAGTGCTTAGTTACACCTGTCTTTCCTCAGGAAAGAGGACTGACAGCTTACCCTCAGGAGTAGTATGGACTGTTGTCTTGTATGTTCATGATTCTTTCTACGATTGGAGAAGAAAGTATGGTGTGGGTGGCTGCAGTGAGTTTCCCCACTTCAATAGCAACCTTGGACATTCTGAAAAAGGCATCAGCCTTCCCACTTTTGGAGTGCGCTTAAGTAAGTTATTAGTATCCACAATTTATTGGCTTTAAGGGAACAGGCAAAAGCGTAGTGAACAAACAATCCAAAGTTCGGTACTTAACACGAAGGTTTAGGAGCATATATCATGCAATACCATCAGAGAGGCATCCAATTGGCTCCAAATGTATCCTGCATGCCAGTGACCCCAAACATAACATTAAGAGCTATCTTCAGCACAAAGAAGAACAAGGAGTCCTGGAAGTGATGGTTTAGACTTCACAAAATCATGTGCAACTGAGGCTGCCTAGCTCCACAGAAGAACTTCCCTGTCGAGTTCCTTAAAACTGTATGCAAGTGTACTTAGAACAGTTAATCCTGATGCAGAAGGCAAAGGGTAGTCACACCAAATATTGATTTCATTTAGATTTTTCTTCTGTTGACTCATTTTGCATTGTTTTAATGATAAAATTAAAAACATGTCTAGTTTTGAAAATACCACATACTTTACAAAATCTTTTTACAGCTGCCTCACAGTTTTGCACAGTAGCGTATGTGGTATCCATGTCTTCAAAAGAAGTGGGAGATTATTTTGTTTGTCCTGTCCCAGGCATCCCAGTGTGCAGCATATATCCCAAAATGTGCCCTACGTGTGAAAAGGCAGAGAAAAAATATTTGTGCTTGTGGTGGGCCACATAGAAAGGTAAGTAGGATGTTACCCAGCATATCACATTAATAAAAATCTAGTCTGGAAACAATGATGACCAACTTTTATATTTAACCTTGTAGCAACCAAAATAGATGTAAATATCATGCCTATAGGGTGTTTTCCAAAACCAGGACAAATACTTTTTCTTTCATATGATGGTTTATATATTATCATTCCTAAAGTAAGCCCTACCTTTTCCGGGGAAAAAAACATGTGGGACTAATAAACAAAATGAGTAAGTGGGCAATCACAGTTGAATAAAGATATAGCAAAAACATGAAAATTGCTCTGGTCCTGTAGCACAAACATTGTAAAATAACCAGGATCATTAAGAGGTTAGTGTTTTAATTAAACTATTCTACAAAATTCTACAATTGTTTGGCTAGTCCACCTCTAATATTTTCTCCAACCTCTTCAACTTTTTTTCCTTTAAGTCCAAATTATGTCCTGATTGACCATTGTGAAAACTGTAGAAGATGAAGGTCCTTTATAAATCAGTAATAATATTTATAACAGCAATGCTGTCCTAGGTAAAGAAGATGATAGGTTACTTGACAAATCTTTGCTTATAGTAAAAGTGCTGGATAGTATTTTTTAACTGTCCTCTGAACTGCCTCAACCCCTTCCTTGGTAATTTTGTCAAGTTTTCTTATTATGTTTAGTAAAGAAAACTAAAATTAGGACAATTGTACCATCTGAGAATTATTCTGCTTATGGGACCTCGTATATCAACTGTTATATTCTGTGAATGAATAAACAGGTTTTTAAGAAAACTAAAATTAAGACTATGCTGTTGTAGAACATAACTGGCAGGGCGGTAAGAAGGGTGAGGCGAGTGAGCCAAGTGAGACACTCACCTCGGGTGCAGCTCCGAGGGTGCGCACAGCCGCCTTATCAGCAGCTGCGGCCTGCAGGACTGGTTGGGGAGATCACGTGAGCGTGCAACAGTGCATGGACATACAGAAACTATCTCCTGGGGAAGCTAAGAGCGAAACGCGTCGAGAGAGCAGTTTTAAAAGACATTTTCTACCATGCTGTGGACTCTGAGGATCAAGGAACATTAAATCTACTGTACACGGTTATTGCCATTTGCGCTTAACCCAATTGTAAGTGCAATTCAACTTCCTATGGATTCCATGATCAGAGTTACTATCACTATTGCGGTCTGTTTTATCAATTTTTAATAGTTTTAAGACAATATTAAAGAGATTTTTCCAAAGAATCATCAGATGGGCTTGATATTTCTACTTTATTTGTGAGTGGTACTTACACCTCTACATATTCATTGTTTTACTTAATTATATTACGCTATTTTAATTTTTTTTTCCCTTCCATGTTATTGTGCCCCAACTTTGGATCTATTCGTATTGTTGCACTCTGAGGAAGAGTGATATTTGGGCAGACGCAGACACTGGGAAGTATAATATATTTATAGCACTTCTGTACACGTGTTGGTGGGGATCTGGGTGCTTTCTGAAAAAGAATTGTTGCACTACATAAAGATGGCCTAGGCTATAAGAAAATTGCCAAGCCCCTGAAACTGAGCTGCAGCACGGTGGGCAAGACGATACAGCGGTTTTACAGGACATGTTCCACTCAGAACAGACCTCGCCATGGTCGACCAAAGAAGTTGAGTGCATGTGTTCAGCATCGTATCCAGATGTTGACTTTTGGAAAAAGACTTATGAGTGCTGATAGCATTGCTGCAGAGGTTGAAAGGGTCACCCTGTCAGTGCTCAGACCATACGCCGCATACTGCATCAAATTGGTCTGCATTGCTGTCGCCCCAGAAGGAAGATGATGTACAAGAAAGATGATGCACAAGAAATCCCGCAAACAGTTTGCTGAAGACAAGCAGACTAAGGACATGGATTACTGGAACTGTGTCCTGTGGTCCAATGAGACCAAGATAAACTTATTTGGTTCAGATGGTGTCAAGCGTGTGTGGCGGCAACCAGGTGAGGAGTACAAAGACAAGTGTGTCTTGCCTACAGTTAAGCATGGTGGTGGGAGTGTCATGATCCCCTCCCTTCGGAGACTGGGCCGCAGGGCAGTATTCCAACATAAGGACCCCAAACACACCTCCAAGACGACCACTGCCTTGTTAAAGAAGCTGAGGGTAAAGGTGATGGACTGGCCAAGCATGTCTCCAGACCTAAACCTATTGAGCATCTGTGGGGCATCCTCAAACAGGGGAGCGCAAGGTCTCTAACATCCACCAGCTCTGTGGTGTCGTAATGGAGGAGTGGAAGATGACTCCAGTGGCAAGCTGTGAAGCTCTGGGGAACTCCGTTCCCAAGAGGGTTAAGCCAGTGCTGGAAAATAATGGTGACCACACAAAATATTGACACTTTGGGCCCAGTTTGGGGTGTACTCACTTTTGTTGCCAAGGTTTAGACATTAATGGCTGTGTTGAGTTATTTTAAGGGTACAGCAAATTTACACTGTTATATAGGATGTATACTCGCTACTTTACAATGTAGCAGAGTGTCATTTCTTCAGTGTCACATTTAAAATATTTAGAAAAATGTGAGGGGTGTACTCACTTTTGTGTATATGGGCAATGTTTATGTGTGTATGGGCAGGCATATGTGTGTGTGTGTATAGGGTAGGTGTGTATAAAAGCATTGTGTATGTGTGTGTGTAAAAGGGCAGTATATGTGTCTGTGTAGGCATGTGCAAGGGCAGTGTATATGTATGTTTATGGGGAGCCATGTATGTGCTGCTGCATACCTTGTGAACAGCCTTTCCCCTGTTCCTCCAATCAGGGGAGACGGTTAATAAAGATAGTGATGGCACTTTCTCAGATGGCACAGGAAAGCTGTGAGACAAACATGATACAGAGACAAGCTTTTTTATGGGCACAGATGGCCCATACAAGCTGTTTGGGGTCACAGACGGAGTGTTTGAGGGCAAAGATGTCACAGGAAAGCTGCTTGGGGCACTGATGAGGTGGTTGAAGACACAGACGTTGTGGGAGACTAGCAACACCTCTATTAGGGGTGGCTAGGGTGACCACATTTTATTTCTGCCATTCAGGGACAAAGTATAGAGCTGATTGGATTAGACAAGTAGGAGTATTTGATATAGCTCACATACACACTGATTCACATATGCACACACCATCACATGCACATAAAATACATTTTATATTATATAAATCATTAGGAAGTTATGGTGTACCATCTTCAATGTTTGGCTCAGCATATAGTGATGGGAGTTATAGTGTACCACTGTAAGTCCCTGGCTCACTATATAACGACGTTGTACCACTGTCAGGGTCAGCATATAATGACCGCCCTCATTATCTGGCCTACTGTTTAATGATGGGAGTTATGCAGTACAACTAAGTGTCTGGCTCAATATATAGTAACATGATTTATGCTGTAGCACATGTACACTATTAGCTGTGCTGTATCATATCTCTGTCTGTATACTGATGATGGCTTCAGGAATGCCAAAGGTTACTTTACTGTCCATATTCCATTAGGTTCATGCAAAACACTTGCTCAGGCCTCAACCAAACCAAAATGTGAATAAATCACTGCGTTTGGGAAAGTGTATATTATTATTTTTAACCCCTTAACGACAAAGCCTGTACATGTACAGGGTCACGATGCAATGCATTGGTGACAAAGCCAATGCTGTTAAATACCTGCATTGCCGCACAAGTGAGGCTGGCCGTGGATTATGGGTGGAAACCCCTCCCCGAAAAAAACCCCGTTTTAATGAGCAAGTCCTACAATTAGCGCTATATCTTCACAAAACTTGTTGCATAGAAAGAGTTAAAATATTGGCCTTTTAAATGCCCTTGGGGTGCCTAGTTTAAAAAAAATTATGATTTGATGGGGTAAATTGAATTGGCCGTCTTCAAAGATGTCCCAGATATGGGACATGGGTACAGACTGACCAGATGTCCAAATACCAAAAAATGCACACCTCACAAAGGTGGCCTTTTACCTCCCAAATAACCAAACACATGTATGGGGTGTATAGCTTTATTCAGGAGATGTTATTGAACACATATTGAGATGTTGTTTGACAGGGACATATACCAGGAGCGGTAAATTCATACCTGAAGTAAAATGCGTGTCTAAAAAAACACACAATAAAATACTACAGCAAACAGTAACAAAGGCTGCTGCTAAAATGTGTGCATGGAAAAAGTTAAAATACCAGCATTTGATATTACCAGGGGTGTATATTTAAAAAAAATATATGGTTTGATGGGGTAAACTGAATTGGCCTGGTTCAAAGATATCCTAAATAAGATATGTGGGCAGAATTTTTAACATGTCAAAATTCCAATTTGAAAAATGCACACCTCCAAATTGTGGCGTTTGGAAAGCAAACGTAGATCGCTTTCTGCACCCGGTCCGGGCCGTCAATTGTCATTAAGGGGTTGAATGCATTACATCATTGATTTACAAATATTTATAGGCTTTGAAGCTAAATATTTGTAGGCCAAGCAAAGAAATTCAAGATCCAGGAAATGGTACTTCCATATAGTTCTATTTAAAATAATCCATAAATGAACCAGCATCTCATGGTTTACTAGCTCCTGAAATCGTAGGGGATCTTATTCACCATGGCTCCTGGAATTTTTCAAATCCTTAGAAAAATTGGCAGGTTGTATTTTTCATTGATAGATTTATGTTTTAGAATTAGGTGTATTTTATTTACAAACACCAATGAATGAATACTATAGCCGTTGCTGCCGCCCAAGAGTGATGGGAGTTTGAGCGCAGGGCTTTCTTCTGTCTGTATTTCAATTTTGTATTTCACAGCTAGGTTACTATTGCTGCCGCCCACCCCATGTGGTCCCTATTAAGGGCTAATAAATGTGTAGGGGTTTAGAGAATACCCCTCTTTGTCTCATTAGAGATTTTTACCTTTAGCTCACAGCAGCGAGGTGAATTGTGTAGTGTAGGACTTGCCTAAGAGGTTTGCCGTAACGTGGCAGGCGAGCTTCCATTTTAATGGCCATTGGAGTGAAACTAAAAACCTCCATTTTGTCTAAATAAGCACAGGTGTTTGGGATAGTGCGCAGGTAACTATTTTTTGGTGTTTGTTCTATGTATTTTGAGCTGATGAATACTATAGCCGTTGCTGCCGCCCAAGAGTGATGGGAGTTTGAGCGCAGGGCTTTCTTCTGTGTGTTTGTATTTTATTTACATACTAGTATTTTTATTGTTGTATTCGTTCATATACTATACTATATGGACAAAAGTATTGGGCCCCCTGACCACTACCACAGCAAGGACTTTTAAGATATCTAAATGCATAGACATTAATATGAAGTTGGTCCCCCTTTGCAGCTATAACAGCTTCCACTCTTCTGGGAAGGCTTTCCACAAGATTTTGGAGAGTTTCTGTGGGAATTTTCGCCCATTTAGCCCCTTGATGACAATTGACGGTCCGGACACGTCACGTGAAAAAAAACTGTTAACGTCAATTGACGTGCCAGGACCGTCATGACTTCAAACGGGTGCAGAAAGCAATCTACATTCGCTTTCTGCACCCAAACAGTGTTGCTGTAATACCTCGATGTTGAGGCATTCAGCAACACCGAGCGTCAACATCCGCCATACACTGTATGGCGGCGGACCCCCATTCTCAATGGTGTTGCTGAAATGCCTCGATAGCAAGGCATTCAGCAACACCGAACACCCACCCCAGGACTCCAGAGAGCCACTGCGGAATTTTGCCACTTTCAAGATGGTGGCGCATCCTTTCAAAAAATGAAAAGAGGTACTGCATTCAACCATGCAAGTTAATGGACCCCAGCTTTCTAATCACAATGTGATTAGTAAAATAAATGTAAAAATAAAATGGTAACATGTAAAAAATGTCACCATCAGGGGAACCTTCCACTTCCAAAAAATGTTTTTAAAGAAGGCCAAACAAATATTTTTTATGAGCAAGTCCTAAAATTAGCGCTTTTTATCACATGGAAAGAGTTAAAATACTGTCATGTTAAATGCCCATGGAGCGTCTACTTTTAAAAACGGAATGATTTGATGGGGTAAATTGAATTGGCCGGTTTCAACAATGTCCCAGTTAACACACAGGGAAGGATGACCACATGTCTAATTTCCAATTTAAAAAAAGACATACCTCCCAAATGTGGATTTTTAGCCCCCAAACAACCCGACAAACCCATGCATGGGTGGTATCACTGTACTCACGAGATGTTGCTGAACACATATTGGGGTTACGGCACTATTCGGCTACGCCTTGGCGAGCTGCGGTGCCACGAAGTTAAAGACACCGGACCAGTTCCTGAGCCCTTCCTCGCTAGTGTCGGCTAGCGCTAGAAGCGATTAAACATTTCGGTCCCGGCAGGAAGCATCGTAGAACCGACGGGTATACCCAGTCGGGATACAAGGCGTGCACCTCACAGAATATAGTAGTTTTTTTCATTAGCTTTTATAGATGAATAAATTTATCAAGTACATTTCAGAAAAAAAGTCGTTTTTTTCAAAATGTTTAACCGTATGCTTTTTTTTAAAGTAAGTGATATGATACCATCAAAATAATGACCTATAAAGAAAGCCCTCCTTGTCCTAAAAAAAAAATATACTTGTGTGGGTTCAGTAAACGGGAAAGAAGAAAATTACAGCTAAACACGAGTACCGCAGAAATGTTAAAACAGCCATTGCCACAAAGGGTACAAAAAATAAAATCAGCCATTGTCACAAAGGGGTTAATCAGTAGAGCTGAAGTGGACATATCAAGACGTTTTGGACAATGCTATGCTTCCAACTTTGTGGGAACAGTTTGGGGAAGTCCCTTTTACTACTCTAGAATGACTGTGCCCCAGCACACAAAACAAGGGCCATAAAGACATGCTTGAAAAAATCACCACAGGAACGCTCCAAAATCCAGTGGAAAGCCTTCTCAGAAGAGTGGAAGCTGTTATAGCTGCAAATAAGAGGATCAGCTACATATTAATGTCTATGTATTTAAAAGTCCCTGTTGGTGTAATGGGCAGGTGTCCATATAGTGTTCTCATAAAAGAGGTAACCCTCTTTAAACACTCATTGCTCACTTAAAATGTGCTTTATTTTTAAATCTTTATTTACCCAACATTATTGCAATCATTTGTTTTTCTTTTTTCAAAAATGGTTACTTCTCCGGGCGATGAATTAACATGAAAAACACTTTAATTCTATAACTTAAAGATTGTATAAAATCTTAATAAATACAGATTAATACCGAGAGCACTTTATTTTTGTGTAAATTCATGCTAAGTAACATATCTTTATAAATCTGTTCTAATATTATTAATGTCCTTATTTTTTTTTATCTACTTTCCTCAAAATAACCTTTGTAAAAGGAGGCACAATTTTCTGTTCCTGCCTCAGGTACAAAAGAAGCTAACTACGGCTCTGATAACTGGTAATATGTTCATTTACTGTCTCCTGTATAACTTAGTTAAATCTGTGGCTTAGTGGATAGAGTCTAATATCAATGACTGATGATTGTTTAATGCACTCATTTAAGTATCATTTATTTCTTTGCCAAGCTGCTGATACACACTAGATAACACACTAGACAAAAGGACATGTTAGCTATTACTGTTTGTGCGTTGTGTGGCTTCTCTTGCTTACTCTGAAAATGCCTTTTGAAACTGTGTAAAAACTGTGTAAAACTTTATTTCTTTGACTTGAACTAATTGATGGAGACTGTTTTATGGTACTCCCACAAAGCTGTTTACTTACAATAATGTTATTAGTGTACGTTTGTGAAGGAACACCTGTGCACATGTCTTTTTTATTCTCAATGTGCAGTGTTTAGTTTACCTTAAGCCTTCAGTAGATGGCTTGCACAACAACCTATGGTTTTTATGTTCGTTTGGTCCCTTTTTTATCTTTTCGTTTTGAAAATGTTCATTGAATGCATGTCTAAGCAAGTTATTATAACTTCTAATGGCTCTGTGTGATCTCTGCACTCTGCTTCTCCCCCTGGGTCACACACTACGTGGTCAGTTCGTTCCTGACAACTCCAATTATGGTGATGCTGTCAACTCTGCTTAAAAATTTCACACAGTCTGTTTAACATGCAGTGTGCAGTCCTCGAACATTCATTTTTAATAAGGTACATTGCTCTTTAGGCTTTCGAAGCACAAAAAAATGCACTCCTTTCCGCAGAGGTGTTCATAATGTTTAGATTTCAGCACTGTGGAAAACTGTTTTGCCAAGTTATTAAAGAAAACCCGCAAGCAAAATCACTGCTCAATGTCGGCATATTACCCAGAATCCTAGAGTAGTAACAATCTGCAGTTAATACATTTTTAACATTGTTGTGCATTAGTCTGTGAATAGGCACTGAAAATGCTAGGTTCAGATGTTGACGTCTTGCTTCTGTTAAGTAAAAGGTCGCTTAGAGAAAACTTCAAAGATACTTTTTATGTTTTGGGCAACAAAAAAAAAACTAAGCCGTTATTAAATTACATTTATTAAAAAGTGTCAGCAGATTTTATAGCACTATCACAACAAAGACAAGATTACAATTGACAATAACATAAACACACATTAAGACATACTGATTGAAAAGGAGAAGAAGTCCCTGCTCTTGCGTGCTTACATTTTCTTAGTAGGTTGAGGAGGAATGAGACAAAAGGAGAGGACTGCTTTGGTGAAAATTATTTCATTGTAGCGAGGTTGATGTATAAAAATTGAAAATTGCAATAATCCAGGCTGAATATGACAGGGAAATTGATTAGTATTGCAGTAGCCCCTTGCGTGAAAAAAGAATGTAAGTGTTAAGAGGAGATTTGAGTTAAGTGTAACATAAAGGTAGCAAATAAAGTTCAGTTAGTGAGGCAAGTTACAAGGGAGGGTGAGAGGACAGGAGAAGAAAGATAAATTAGCATACATTTGCTACTGGAATCCAAAAGAACAGATTACTTGTCAGGGAGAAGCTATAGATAGAGGAGAGTAGGGTATACCAATTTATAGCAGTAAAGGAGACAAAACGAGTGCTAGAGAAGAAATGGCCATAGAGGTAGCATTTGAGCTAAGAGGGAGCTATGCTATTGGTGCCACCAGAGTGAAGCATTTGCAGGAGAAAGTTGTGGTCAACTATGTCGAAGGCATCACGGTGTCAAAACAGCAAAATGTTTATAAATGTTTATTTTTTTTGTCCTCAGGTATGCAATAGGAATTGCTTATAAGTCTGCCCCAAGGAATGAATGGATTGGAAAGAACACCTCTTCATGGGTCTTCTCTCGTTGCAACAATAACTTTCTCGTGAGACACAATAACAAAGAAATTATTTTGGATGTTCATCCACAGCTTAAGCGCTTAGGTGTTCTTCTTGACTATGACAACAACACATTTTCTTTCTACGATCCAGCCAATTCCCTTCATCTATATACTTTTGAGATCTCTTTTATTCTTCCTGTATGCCCCACCTTCACTATATGGAACAAGTCTTTGATGATCCTCTCAGGACTCCCGGCACCTGATTTTATGGACCCATTCACACCTCAGCAACAAGAGTGTATTGGTAGACTGCAAGAATCACCATATGTTTCTGGACTAAAGGCTTGTCAATAAATCCCAAACTAGTATCCTATGGCTCTGTAACATTAACCTAACACTGTTTGCTAACCTTTAATATAAAGAGGAGGTCCAGGAAGGATCATTTTAATTTAGCACAGTAAGCCAAAAACTATTAAATGCTCCTCCCTCTTACAAGAACTTCTCACCTACCTTAAACTGTAGATATTCTAAAGGTGGATTGTTAAATCATTTAGCTTAGTATTCAAATTATAGCTATCACAATGATATTTATGTAGCGGTCTCTTAATTCAGCCCCATGTTTGCTAAATATGCTGTATTTCACAAGATACAATGGTTACTTGAGCAAACTACAAAATGTCTTCCAGGAGTAGATTTACTTTATGTATAGAAATATTTAATCTGCCTGACTTGGTTTAAAGATAATGTGCTATGATTAGTATCCAATGTATTGAAGAAATATGAAGGTGATTGTGTTTGTCTTACTGTTTAAATTTGTATTCTTAAAAGCACAAAGTGTATTAAAATGTTGGGCTGAATTGCTTTTAAGAGTTTAATACTAAAATATTTATTTAAAAAAGATTGATATACAAAAGTTTTTTTTTTTACTAATTGATTGTAAAAAAAATATGTAAAAGAGTAGACCAAATTGAACTACATAGTGAAAGGTACAAAGGACTGAAGCATAATGCAACATTATATCACTGTACACTAAAAAAAATAGATCCACCGAACCTTTTTTATTTTTTATTTTTAGAAAAAAACAGCTCCCTGTCTATACTATAGATTTATACTGATGTCAGCATACATAGATCACCTGTATACACATTTATGATATACTGTATATGCTATGCGCTATTTCTTGCAAATAGTTCCATAACCTTGTTGTCAAATATTTGCATACTCTCATTACTCATTATTAGGCAGATGTTATTGCCAATAACCTCACATATATATTATCCACAAACGAACAATACATCCAGTAGGACTATTCTGGTAAACATTGATAATATCTGTTACACAAAATAGATGAAAATACTCTTGCAGGTATATAGTGTAACATTGGAGTAATATGTGGTGAGAAATCGGTACAATATGTTTGAGTTGCTGGGGAATTACTGGACAGACTTAGGTAAGAAAAGAGGAGACCATGAAAGACAACAGGGTGTATTCAATAAAAAGAGTTAGCAGTATACTTGCAGTGGCGTACCTGGGGGGGTGCCCCCAGGCCGGCATTGGGTGCGCACACCTCCAGAGACTGACTAGAATGTCCACATCTAGAGGAGCAGGCTCGGTTGGGGAGATCAAAGATCTCCCTCGAACACTCTTAAAATCAGTCAAGGGAGCGTTAGGTCTGTTAATGCAGACCCCCAATCCTGCTCCGTTGCAATGTGTGCAACTGCTGCTGTGTGTTGGGATTTGGTATCATATCTTGGCACACAACACTAAAGCCACACCCACCACTCACTGCACCGGAAGGACACAGAAGAAGAAGAGCCAAGAGAAAGAACGAAGAGGAGGAGGAAAAAGTGACAGGGACAAGGTAGGAAGACATTGAGAGAGAGGGGGGAAAGAGATAGGGAGGTAAGAAAGCATTAGTAAGTATGAGAGTGATGGGAGTTATACTGCACTATTTTCAATGTCTTGTTCAGCGTATAGTGGTGGGATTTATGCTGTACTCCATCAGTGCCTGGCTCAGTATATATGGGGGTATCCTCTAAAGTAGATCATAACGCCCATCACTTTATACTGAGCCAGACATTACATTATATGAATGTACAGTATTTGCTCGATTATAAGACCCCCCAAAATCTGAAAATTTAGGGGAAAAAAGCCTGAATATAAGACTACCCTATAGGAAAACAGTTTTACTAGTAAATATTAATTAATGTAAACTGTGTTCATATTTAATAAAAGCTATGATTGAGAAGAATATTATACTCCCCTATATGCCATTCTGCCTCCCTGAAATGTCTTATACCTTCCTATATGCCACTCTGCCCCATGATATGCCTTTTAACCCCTATATGCCACTCTGCCTCCAGAAATGCCTTATACCCTCTTAAATGCCACTGTGCCCCATGATATGCCTTTTAACCCCCTATATGCCACTCTGCCTCCAGAAATGCCTTATACCCTCCTAAATGCCACTGTGCCCCATGATATGCCTTTTAACCCCCTATATGCTACTCTGCCTCCAGAAATACCACTTTGACATATAGGGGGTTAAAAGGCATATCATGGGGCAGAGTGGCATTAAAGGGGGGATATGAGGCATTTCAGGAGGCAGAGTGGCATATAGGGGGTTAAAAGGCATTTCTAGAGGCAGAGTGGCATAAAGGGGGTTAAAAAGCATATCATGGGGCACTCTGCCTCCAGAAAAGCCTTTTAACCACATATATGCCACTCTGCCTCCAGAAGTGCCTTTTAACCCCCTATGTACCACTCTGCCCCCTGAAATGCCTCATGCCCCCCTATATGCCATTCTGCCCCATGATATGCCAGTGCTTCTGACTCCCTGGTGTCTAGTGGGGGCAGTGGGTGGAGGCCGGCGTTAGTTCCGGCGGCGCTGCTATGACGGAACACCGAAAGGTCATGTGACGCCGGAAGTGCCAGCAGCAGCGGGGGTTGTCTGCGTCTACTGCAGCGCTGCGCGGGATCTGGATCCTAGTCTTGTAGTCAGACCTCTATTTGAGGTCTGATTATAAGATGACCTCGATTAAAAGACGATGGGTATTTTTAAGAGCATTTGCTCTGAAAAAAACCTTGTCTTATAATTGAGCAAATATGGTATATAGCGCCAGCCGATTCTGTAGCGCTGTTACATTGTCAGTAAAATAAAAAATACGTAAACCAACACAAAAGAGGGCCCTGCTCTTGCAAGCTTACAATCTAGTTGACTGTGGTACAGCATAAGTCCTATCTCTATATACCGCCGTCAATGTCTGCCTCAGGGTGACCAGGACATGTAAACGTTTTTCATATTGATGACCAGCCCAGATAAAATGCTGCCCTGCAGTATGTGGAATGTATAGACTCATGGAAGGGAACCAATGAGTTGGTTATACATTATCCATACTGCAGAGCAGCACGTTATATGGTCTGGTGTCCTGGAAAACATGGCTGATGTAGTCACCCTACTCTCAGTAAATAATGATAGCAGTTATGCTGTACCACCATCAATGTCTGGCTCAGTGTATAATGATAGTAGTTATGCCCTTTTTAAGTGTATTGTATGTGTGGGGGGTTGCCACATTCAGCATCCGCCCCAGGTGCCAAATACTCTAGGTACGCCCCTGTATACTTGCGGTAAGACACTTTCGCTTCGATGTTCATTACAAAGGGCCAACACTAACATTTTTTTCCAGAGTGAAATGCTGAGCTGGCCCAGTGCAATGCATAATTAAATGTGTAAGAAGACCCTTTGATTTAACTATACATTGTATAGGGCCACCTAAGTTCTGCCTGCATCAGAAGCTCACTGGGGCTGGACCTTTGTGATGTATAGTGAAGTGAAGGAGCTGAAGCACAACTAACACAAGTATGTTAAAACATATCGAAAGGGGTAAAATATATGTATAACACCTGCATTTTGTGGTAGTGTCTCCTTACTCTATATCTCTCAACAAATGGTAAATTAAAATGGTGTTAAGTAATACAAATTCTGTTCGGGATGTTCTTTGAGAGTTGCAGTAAAGGCCGATTTTGCAGAGAGGCTTATGTTAATTCTATATAGGTAAGTGTGACCTTTGTTTTTGTAATAGTAGATAAGGTTGGTTTAGTGTAAAATAAGTTTTGAAGGTATATTAAGATATAAATCACACATTTCGAATAAACATGTAAATACCTTCATATCCTTCGTAACAGGACATATATAGCAAGGGTATACAAATACTCGACTGCTGTCTAAGTTTTATATATATATATATATATATATATATATATATATATATATATATAATATACACACACGCTTAGCAGTGTTTACTCAGGCAACTCAATAATAATAATAACTATGTAAATTCAGATAGCATGGCATTGTTGGTATAGCTTCTGCAATACTATTTATTTTGTGGATGTAAATGGGGTATATGTTATCTATAAGATTTGTTTTAAAATAGGTATGCTTATGCTGGTAACAATTGACCTAACCTATTTCGCCTTTTGGATTCATCACTGACTCAGGTATGGGTAATACAAATTTATAATAGCCTTATCCATACAGATAAAAACAGAACGAAGGTGGGAAGAGAAAAAGAGGAGATAAAAGAAAATAGATGTGATGCCGATTTTTTTGTAAATATTGTAGATTTTGTGAAATGTTTTTATTCTATCTATTGGCAATCAATTAACAATTGTTTTTTTCTTATCCGTAATGTTAACTGATATTTATTTATTATGTGTAATATTATTTTACTTGACGTGTTTCTTATAAATTAAATTAATAAACCAAATACATTTTAATTGTGTAGGTGTTATTTTCCTTCTTAGTATCAGTAGTGATGTATGATTGTAAGTGTGTGTTATATGATTCAACTTACCTATTTTGGATGTTTTTACACACAAAAGTGTAGGTTATTTTTTCTATACTGAAAGTTTGGAATGTACAGGAGAAGAAAAACAATCCAGGGCATCTCCATCTTCCCTAAGTCCTTTACATGGTCTCCTTTACATGGATCTGCAAATGAAAAACCGTAGCCCCCTCTAGAATTAACCCTTTCAGTCCCAGGGGTTTTTGGTACCTCAAGTCCCGGAACAATTTTGCCATTTTTGCGGTATGTCAGTTCAGCGATTATTCCCTTTTCTTGCGAATAGTGTACCCATGTAAACTACCGTATTTGCTCGATTATAAGACAAGGTTTTTTCCAGAGCAAATGCCCCAAAAACGTCTCAAAAAGGTCTGATTATGAGACTAAGATCCAGATCCCCCGCAGCGATGCAGGGGACCTGGATCCTCCTGTGTTATGCCCCTCCAATTTACCGGTGCTTTTGAGTCCCCGGTGCTTAGTCCGGGCTGCGTGTAGAGCTCTACGCGATACAATCGCGTAGAGCT
This sequence comes from Sceloporus occidentalis, assembly GCA_023333645.1. Taxonomy (NCBI): domain Eukaryota; kingdom Metazoa; phylum Chordata; class Lepidosauria; order Squamata; family Phrynosomatidae; genus Sceloporus; species Sceloporus occidentalis. The sequence continues at coordinate 245,218 of JALMGF010000247.1, forward strand.
CTACACGCTTCCCGGACTAAGCACTGGGGACCCAGATGCAGGGGACCTGGATCCTCCTGTGTAATGCCCCCCTCCCAACTTACCGGTGCTTCTGAGTCCCCGGTGCTAAGTCTGGGCAGCGTGTAGAGCTCTACGCGATTCGCGTGGAGCTCTACATGCTGCCCGGACTAAGCACCGGGGGCTCAGATGCAGGGGACCTGGATCCTCCTGTGTTATGCACCCCCCCAACTCAGAAGCACCGGTAAGTTTGAAGGAGGGAGGGGGAGTGTTAAATGGGGGGTGTAAGGAATTTCTGGAGGCAGAGTGCCCTGTGAAATGCCTTTTAACCCCTTTAATGCCACTCTGCCTCCTGAAATGCCCTTTACCTCCCTATATGCCACTCTGCCCCATAATATGCCTTTTAACCCCCTAAATGCCAGAGTGGCATATAGGGGTATAAGGCATTTCTGGAGGCAGAGAGGCACATAGGGGGTCAAAAGGCATATCATGGGGCACAGTGGCATATAAAGGGTTAAAAGGCGTATCATGGGGCACAGTGGCATTTAGAGGGTTAAAAGGCATATCATGGGGCACAGTGGCATATATGGGGTATAAGGCATTTCTGGGGCAGAGTGGCAAGCCTGGGGGCAGATCTGCATAACTGGGGGGGCAGGTTGAAAAAAAAAAAAGGAACTAAAAACAAAATATTTTTCTCAATCATAGCTTTTATTAACAAACAATTGTTCACATAGTTTACATGAACTAACATTTACTGGTAAAACTTTTTTCCTATAGGGTCGTCTTATATTCAGGCTTTTTCTTTTTTCATAAGTTAATATTCAGATTTTGGGGGGTCGTTTTATAATCAGGGTCGTCTTATAATCGAGCAAATACGGTATATTGTCAGGAACCGGGTAAGCAGGTCGGGTAGGAGCCCAGTGCCAGGGGATACTTGGGGTGCATGGCAGGGAGCCCTCTGTAGGGGCGCACGGCAGGAATCCCTCTGGCAGGACACACAACAGGAAGCCCTCTGGAGGGGCATAACTTATAAAGGAAACAGAAGCTGAAACAAAGAGCAGGACTAGAATCAAAGAATCAGAAGATTAGAACAGAGCATAAGGAAATCCAGGAATGGATTATAGAAAAAGAGGGGAAAACCAGAGACATGCAGCTCCGCAGCGTGGATGGGGCATGACATATATATATTGTTTTTTCAAAGATAGCTAGAGCTTTCTTTTGATACCATAGTTGATTAGCTGAAAATTTAGGTTGAGAAATTTAGTAAAAACTAGCGAAAATTAGAAGAAAAAACACCTAATATTTTTTAAATTTTCTCTCTGAATCCTCTCAAAATTAGGTAACCTGATGGAAAATTCCCTCCAAGTTTATCAATTCAGGTGTTTTCAGAAAGACCTAAATTATATAGATTTCCATACTTTCCCAGCAAGGTGTACATTATTCGTAGAATTTTTATGCTTATGGCTTAACGGGTTTGGGGGCAGGAGGATTATACTGTTTAGATGTTGTTTTAGGGCAATGAGATGTAAGGGTTTTTTTTGGTTTTTTTTACTATTTTCTTTTTTAGATATTTTTTTTAGATTTTTGTGTATTTTTTATATGTTTAAAATAATAAAAATGGTTAGAGGTCCTCGTAGGGACCTCTTGAACATGTTATTAATGCCAGTGATGTTCCAACCTTATCTCAACCATCCAAGAACAGTTTGGTGACGGAAAATGCCTTTTCCAGCATGATGGCGCACCTTGACATAAGGCAAAAGTGCTAATTAAGTGGCTTGGGGAACAAAACACTTAAATTTTGGGTCTATGACCAGGAAACTCCCCAGACCTTAATCCCATTGAGAACTTGTGGTCAATCCTCAAAAGGCGGGTGAACAAACAAAAACCCACAAATTCTGAGAAACTCCAAGCATTGATTATGTAAGAATGGGCTGCCATCAGTCAGGATGTGGCCCAGACATTAATTGACAGCATGCTAAGGGCGGATTGCAGAGGTCTTGAACTTAATGTAATTGTCAATAAAAGCATTTGACACTTATGAAATACTTGTAATTATACTTCAGTATACCATATAACATCTAAAAAATATATCTAAGAACACTGAAGCAGCAAACTTTGTGAAGACCAATATTTGTGTAATTCTCAAAACGTTTGGCCACGACCGTAGTATTGGCAACATTCAAAACTTTGTACAGAAAAAATAACCTTCACCTTTGTGTGCAAAAGCATCCAAAATAAGTAAGCTGAATCACAGAACATACACCTACAATAATATACGCAGTAACAACTGATACTAAGAAATAAAATTTGCACGATTATAAGACAGGGTTTTATTCAGAGCAAATGCTCTGAAAAATACCCCTCTTTTTATATTCAAGGCTATATTATAATCAGACCTCAAATAGAGGTCTGACTACAAGACTAAGATCCAGATCCCCCGCAGACCTGCAGGGGACCTGGATCCTCCTCTCTGGAAGCCTGTGAACGTGTGTGATGTGCGCAGACAACCTCCACTGCTATCTGACACTTCCGCAGGGGCTTCTATGACGGAGCACCAACGTGACGTGACCTTCCGGTGCTCAGTCATAGACAGGGGAGGGCTGGCATCCTAAGGCCTGTGAGGAAAGTCTACTCAAGTGGCCCATTGGGCCATCGAATCAGTCCACCATCCATGCCCATTGTTTCCTGATTTTCTAATGCATATTGATGTAATGTCATCATACACGGGCCACCTGAAGCCACAATTTAGTGCCAATAATCCTTTTCAATAAAATATGCAGATTGAAATAGAGTAAATAACACAAAACATGTACTTTTCCTCTCACTGATTTCTGGGCCTAGAGAGTTTTGTCCTCTGAAGTGACTACAAATTCAGGAGGTCGCTTTATCTATGGATAAAAAAAAATGAAATAGTTCTATTTATTCCTACAGTAAGTAAAGTGCTAGGAACCAGACAACCAAATACACACACCAGAACAGGCTCTGCCACACCGACACCCAGACACACACACCAGGACAGGCTCTGCCACACTGACACCCAGACACACACCAGGACAGGCTCTGCCACACCAACACCTAAACACACACCAGGATGGGCTCTGCTACTCCGACACCCAAACACACACACCAGGACAGGCTCTGTCACACTGACGCCCAAACACACACACACACACCAGGACAGGCTCTGCCACACCGAGATACCAACACACACACACACTAGGACAGGCTCTGCCACACCGACACCCAAACACACACACCAGGACAGGCTCTGCCACACCGACACCCAGGCACACAGACACCAGGACAGGCTCTGCTACTCTGACATCCACACACACACCAGGACGGGCTCTGTCACAACGACACACCAAGCACACACACACACAGGACAGGCTCTGCCACACCGACACCCAACCTCACACACTAGGACAGGCTCTGCCACACCGAGACACCAAACACACACCAGGACAGGCTCTGCCACACAGACACCCAAACATATACACTAGGACAGGCTCTGCTATACCGACTCTGAAACACACACACCAAGACAGGCTCTGCCACACTCACACCCAAACACACACACCAGGACAGGCTCTGCTACACCGACATCCGCATCAGTACGGGTTAATCTACACAAAGTATAAAAAATGCTTTCCACACTGGTTTGTTTTTTGTGTGTTTCCCCCCTTGTGTATTGATGCCCCAGCCAGCCCCTCCCATTTGGTTTTAATGTATCCCCCCACACCCTTGTGTGCCCCTAGCCAGCCCTCTTTGTGCATGTATGCCCCAACACCCTTGTGTATTAATTTATGTGATGTTCTCAGCCAGCCCCCCTCCCTTGTGTATTGATGCCCCCTTTTGTACTGGTTAATGTACCCATGTATATTGCCCCCAACCACCCAACCCCTTTTGTGTATTGATTTATGTGATGCCCCAACCACCCTGTTGTGTACTTAGACCCCCACCCACCCACTTTTTGTATTTTATTGTTGACCCATTGAATATGGGTCCCCTTCCACCTGTCACCAGAAACTGATAAAAGTATGAATTGGTTTAAAGTATACAAACATTAACAGTATAAGTACACTAGGTGTTTTTGAATGAATTTATAGTAGTTTTATGGTGTTTATGCAGCCATTCTCAATGAGAATTATTGTATTTTCAGGAGGCTAGCTTCAATGTATTGAATGATATACAATCTGTAGTGGGTCAGACTCTAATTGGTAAAGTTGTAATTGGTGAAACGTAAATATTTATGCATGAGGTTGTACACAAAAGACGCAATTTCGGTATTGTCATTAAACCGCGGGCCTTCTCTCTCTTTCGCTTTAAAAAAAAGGGCTTCGGGCCGCCTGGAGCGGTTGCCCCACTCAGCTCCATTGTCGGGCCGGCCCTGGCCAGATCCTGCCATAGATCTTATTGTTGGACCTGCCCTCATCTGAGGTCACACTACAATCCTTGCGATAGTGGACCGTTTCACCAAAATGGTATGCTTTACAATCACAAGGGGGCCAATCCTGTGCCATCAAGACTGCAACACTGTTTATAAGGACTGTATACTGTTTACATGGCATCCCAGACTCCATCACCTCTGACCGTGGTAGATCCTGGAACACTCTTTGTGCTGCTTTGTCACGCATTTGGAGGACGATTGGATTCATCTACTTCCCACAGCCGAGTTCACATACAATAACCAGGTCCAGCACTATATGGGTATAACTATCATTTTATCCAGTGCTCCTGTTCCCAGCAAACTACCTGAAGCCACATCCCGGGTCCAAAAACCTGTTCCTTTGGCCATCTCTGTCGCAACCTAACCAAAGCCTTAAGTCAGATGCAGACATCAGCACCTACCTACAAACCTGGTGACAAGGTGTGGCTCTTTACTTCACACCTACGCCGGACTTGCTCAAACAAGAAACTGAATACATTGGTCCCTTTCCCATACTTCAACTGGTGGTTCTTCCGCTGTCTGTGTCAGGCCCCATTTAGGCTGCGGAGCTGCTTATCTCTAGTTTCCCCTGTCTCGCTACAGTTCCCCTGTGTTGCTACAGTTTCCCTGTCTCGCTACAGTTCCCCCTTTGCTGTAATAAATTCCTGAATTTCCTTGTGCTCTGCCATTTACTTTTGATAATTTGTTTGAGTCCTGCTCTTAGCTTCAGCTGGGTGCCAGGGCTGGCCTTTGGGGTGTGCGACCTGTGATATCTGCCTGTAAGTTAGGGTTTCCATACATTATTTATTTGATCTATACCTTCAATTCTGAGTTTGCTTGTGAGTTTTCAATTGATCTATAACTGCAAGGCTCTGTCTGATCCTGGTTGAGTACTGCTTGACAAATTAACAAGCAGGTCCTCTAAAACCATTTATCAAGCAGTACTCAGCCAGGACTATACAGAGGTTGGAGTTAGTTGGTAAGAGACTCCTATGACCACTACTTCAAATAGTTTATTGACTGCGGGTTATCTCAGCAATGGATTTATTTTTTTATTTTGGCTATATTTTAGTGGGTTATCCATTAAAAGTTAAGTTTTACAATATGATTCCTTTTGTTTTGTTTACATTGTTTTATGGCTTAGGGTTTTATTACCACAGGGAATATTTAATATATAGCAATATATTGATGAGCCTAAAAAAAAGGGGAAAGATGTCAGCAAGTGTGGTGTAAAAGAAATTGCAAAAGAGGGAGGAAAGAATAAAATGGCAGGAAAAATATCTGCAAGGGGCCGAAAGCAGAGAAAAAGGGGGGAAAGGGTTGCTAAAGGCAGGAAATCCAGAAAAGGGACCTTTCTTGTGTAATTGCTCCAAGGTCCAAAGCTCCTTAATCCAGCATTGTGTTCAAGGACAGTGATTTGTAAATTCAACAAACTTTAATGCACACAAATCTAATCTAATAGATGAGCACAATCTCACAAAATAAAACACCAAACAGAATGTATTACATGACATTTAATATATTTATGATGCATAATTTAAAATAGAGAAAAAGTACTCCCTTAGGGATTATAAAACAAGCATAAAAAGCTATCAACTCCACAACTGTAATTCTAATATTTTAATGTAGTTTTCCACAAAGATCCAATAATTTATTTAAAACATCTCATAACCAGATACACCACATGCATCTGTATACATTGTAAATTCGTTTTTCACAATTGCTAACCAACATTATATGTAATTCACACACTGCCAAAATTAAATACACTCCTCTGATATGAAATGTGTTAGATAGAATTACTTCAAGATCTTTTGTTAGCTTCCTCTCGAGACAGAACAAAAATAACAGAATTTGATGCCTCATACAGCAACCCTGCTGTGTATTATTGATGTCTTACTACACACTCACTTTGTAAGGTTTTTTGTGCATTATATACACGTATTTCTTAGCAGAATTGCTATGTTTCTATGTTTCTATGTTGCTGGAACATTTTAACAATTATGTACCATTTACCTATTCCACCACTATGATGTTTTGAGAAGTCAATGTAAACTCACAGAGTGACCCAAAGTAACATTGTCTCAGCAAGCATACTAACTTTGTAATAAGGGAAGACACATGTATAAAGTAACAGCTAAAAATAATTTTGGTCTGAATTCACAGAAATAATTAAATGTTGTTAAGAGCTAAACTGAGACCTCAAAAATGTTGCTTATTTTCATAGAAAACTAATGAAAGACCAAACGCATGTTTAACACCTTCACAGCCAAAATGCCTTTTTGGGAATTTTTGCCATGTTTGTTTTTCCATGACACAATTACAAATTACAATGATAAATATGTCCATAAGATCATAAAGGGGTTAAGGGTAACTGTTTTAACCCCATCAGTACCAAGGTTTTTTTTACCCTAAATACCATACTTTTGCCATTTTTATATGTTGGTTTAATCAAGATTCCTCTTGTTTGATGTCCCTACACAAATTATAAAAGTAGGGCTTTCTTTTGAACCCATAGAAAAACACAAAACAATAATTTGTGTGCTAATATATATATATATATAAAATATTGTTTTTGCAATTCTGCTTAGAATTTCCTCTATACAGTAGGTACTAGACATGGGCGCTGGCCAACTCTTCGTGTTCGTTTTCGTGGGGGAAAAAATCTTTGCGAATCATATTTGCGAATATTCGCCCGTTCCTGTGGTTGGTTCGGACGAATATTCGTGTACATTCTTTGTGTTCGTTTTTTTCTTAGTTTTTTGTAAAGGGGTTAATACGGGGTTAACGCAGCACGGACTATGCAGCAACTTTGGTGCCAGGATTTTAAATGTCCGTACGAGCAACTCTATTGGTCGCCTGCAAGGGCCTCCTCTGCCATCAATGATGATGGCAGACAAGCCCCCTGCTGGCGACCAATAGAGTCGGTCGTACAGACTTTTAAAATCCTGGTGCAGCAACTTGGCCGGCAGAGACCACTGGTCTCCCTGCTCCAACAGTTAAAGGTCTGTTGTCAGGAGCCGGGCTAGATGGTCGGGTAGGAGCCCAGTCGCAGGGGACACGCAGGGCCTGGTCTGTACCCTGTGATGCATTATGACGCAAAGAAACTCACCACGGGCAGAATACTCTGAAATGCTTTGTATTGAAGAAACCAGCATGACAGGCAAGAACAGGTAGTGAGTTACTTGACAGGAAACCTGATATACGGCAGGGCACGGGGACACACGGCAGGGAGCCCACTTGGCAGGGCATAAGGCAGGAAGCCTACTTGATAGGGCACAAGGCAGGAAGCCCACTTGACAGAGCACAGAGGCAGCTGTGCGTTCGCCTACAGGGTACTGTGTACACACAGGCAGCCTCTAGGGCCTGCCGCAGATATGACACTAAGTTTTGTCTGACAAGGTTGAATCCTGATATCTGTACAAGCGACTTTATTGGTTGTTCGTACAGACTTTTAACTGTTGTAGCAGGGAGACCAGTGGTCTCTGTCGGCCAATTTGCACCAAGTTAACCCCTGATGGCGAACCTACGGATTTCCGCTCCCGTTATCTACGCAGCATTGCAGGGGTTCACGGGAGTAGAAATCCACAGGTTTGCCGTCAGGAGTTAAAAAGGGCGTGCGATTGAACCTGCAGGGTCCAATTGTGGGCGACCAATAGAGTCGTTTGCACGGCCCCTTAACACCATACATAGTTTTTGTACGTGTTCTAGAGGACCAGATCCATCTCTTACATACTGTCAAGCTCTGTTCAGGCTGCAGAACTGCTTCTCTTGTTCCCCCTGTCTCACTAGAGTTTCCCCTTTGCTGTAATCCGTTCCTGGATTTCCATATGCTCTGTTCTGTGCTTCTGATTCCTTGATTCCGGTTTTGCTCTTTGCTTCAGCTCTGTTTCCTTTATAAGTCAGCAGTCTAAAGGTATGTCCTCCTTGGTTTTGTGTTTAGATTCAATGTTTAGTTTCAGTTTATTAGGATTTCAGTAGGCAGGGTTTAGTGTTAGGACCAACCGAATATTGGAGCACTTTGGCGTAGTGGTGGGCTAAGCATACTATGGCCATCAGATGTGACGGAATCTCCAAGTGTTATCTTATAGTCCTAGGCTAGCCCTGTTTGGTCCTGTGGTATCTGTGTAGTCTTGTAGAGGTAGAGGGGTGTCCTGTCCTGAATCCCCGGTAGAGGGGTGTCCTGTCCTGAATACCATGTATGTATTGTCTGGCTATGTTTTTTGCTCGATCTCCCTGTCCCTTGCTCGCTCTGTCTCCCTTGCTTCCTATGTTTCAGCTGCTACTCTGCTTAGCTTCCATACTCCCAGCCTGCAGCATCCTGCACATGATTCCAGTGCTATGTCTCATGCCTCCTCCAGGATGCTTGCAGGTAATCACTTTGTTTTGTTCTGGACAACATCTGCTGCTGTGTCAGGGCCCTGGTATGTGGCTGCACAACCCTAGATGCCCACCTGGGAGAGTGCAGTCGCCCTGCAAAAAGGCCCTGTCCAGCTCCACTACTGTGCAATAACTCCTGAACTCCATCTTTGGGCGCTCTGGGTCATTACAGTCGTCTGTATGGACCCAGTTCCTGACACATACTGTATTTGCTCGATTATAAGATGACCCCCCACAATTTGAATATTAATTTAGGAAAGAGAGAAAAAGCCTGAATATAAGACTACCTTATACGAAAAACCTTTTATTAGTAAATATTAATTCACATGTAAACTATTTTTTATATTTATAACATATTAAAAAAATTGTTTTGTTTTTATTTCCTTTCATTTGCCAACCTGCCCCCAGTTATGCACATCTGACCCCAGGCTTGCCACTCTGCCCCCAGATATGCCTCGTACCCCCTTATATGCCACTTTGACCCCAGATATGCCTTATACCTGCCTATATCCCACTCTGCCCCCCAGATATGCCTTTTAATCCCCTATATGCCACTCTAACCCCCCAAAATGCCTTTTAACCCCATATATGCCACTCTGCCTACAGGAATACCTTATGTCCCCCCCATATGCCACTTTACCCCTCCCCCGACTTACCAATGCTTCCCATGACTCGTACCAGATAGGAGGATCCAGGTCCCCTGCAGCGCTGCGGAGGATCTGAATCTTAGTCTTATGGTCAAACCTCTATATAAGGTCTGATTAAAAGACGGCCTCAAATATAAGACGAGTGGTATTTTTCAGAGCTCTGAACTAAACCTTGTCTTATAATCAAGCAAATACGGTATTATTGTCAAGCTGAGCATAGAATACCGGAACCCAGGAGCAGAGACTGGACAGCAGAATAGAAATAGAATGCGAATAGCGGTAAATTAGGATTCAAACACAAGGTCAACGAGTTCAGCAACAGGAACAGTATAATCAGTGGGCAAATCGTATTTAGGAGCAAACCAGGTTGAGAACCATCGGCATATGAGACCGGGGGGTAACTAGAAACCACAGGGCCCTGGTGTGGGAATTGTCCCGTGGCCCCCAACATTAACAGCTTGTCTTTGCCATCATTGCCCCCAAACAACTGGTCTGTGCCTTCCTAACCCCTTGCCCCTCCTTCCAACACACACTCTGGCCACATATGTAAACACACTTACACGAATTACACACACTTTCATACTCACTTACACATGCATGTACACATTCATTCTAACACACACTCTATCTCACCCCACTTGTACATACATGCTCACACACAAACACCTCAGGGGTGTGGAAATTAAAAAAAAATCAAAGCTATTAGTAAAGGCATATGTATTAACAGCTAAATAATGTTATATTAAAGTTATATTAATAACACTAATGTAAGCAGATGTCAACCAGCATAACAGCACTCCTCATAAAGAGCCCATCATTCTGGAGGAGACTTCCCCTCCTGAGTTTCTCCTCACATCCACCAAATTGTGGAAGATCTGCTCCCGGACTACTTCCTCCCCCAAGCTCTGGTTCACGCAGCCAGAAACAAACAGGACTACGTGTGGGGTTGGACATCGCATTGGATATGAAATGACATCATATCCAGCGCAGCCACAACACAGCATGGGGGAAGAGGCTTCAGTGACGACCTGCCACTAATTGGAGAATATCCGTGCTGTCTGCAAGGAGGATACACAGGGCCAGATTAAGAGCATTATGGACCTGTTGCTGAGGTTTTGGGTGGGCCTTTTTATAGAAATAAATAAAACAGACAGAATATTAACTCCTTGGCATCCATGTGTATTGGATAAAGATGACATCAGTGACAGGCAGAAACTTATGTGATGGGATTCGGAGTACATCAGTACACCCAAAAAAAAAGTCATCATACGGGACAATTCAGTGCGACTAATTCTCTTTAATAAAATACGCAGATTGAAATAGCGTAAATAACACAATACTTTTACTTATCCTCTTACTGAAGAGTCTGAAGCGACTACAAATTCAGGAGGGTGTAAAAATTAATTAGTTCCATTTATTCCTAAAGTAAGTAAAGTGCCAGGAAACAGATCCCCAAACACACACAACAGGACAGGCTCTGCCACACCGACACCCAAACACACACACCAGGACGGGCTCTGCCACACCCACACCCACACCCAAACACAAATACCAGGACACGCTCTGCCACACTGTCAGTGTAGAAGGTTTAGGTAATGGATACCCAAAGCAGGAACAATACGTAGGCTGATAATGCAGACATGGGTAAGGGCAGGCGGCAACACTCTCGTAAATGTATACAGGCACGGGTCCGGACAGGCGGCGACAATCTCGTAAATGGTAAACGGGCACGGGTCAGGCCTGCTAAGATTGCCGAGCTAGGCTAACACTACAAGAGGACAGAACCTCGAACGGTGACTAATTTAGAAAGGTAATGGATATTTATTAAACTGCTGAATTTGCCATTTATTCACGACCAACTTATTTACTCTAAAATCACTGGGGGCCGATTGGGAGGTGACAATGGGGCTGAATGGGGGACAGAGATGACACTGGGGGGCTTGAATGGGGACAGAGATGACACTGAGGGCTGAATGGGGACTGGTTTGACACTGGGGGGCTGAATCAGGGACAGAGATGACACTGGGGAGGCTGAAAGGGTTGTTGTGGGGGGACACTATTATATTATTTTGCCCAGGGCCCACCAGAGCCCCTTTTAACCCCATGCTAGGCACGTCCTCAGTCCCTATCTTTATGGTTTTTTTGTGATGTGCCTGGAATGTCGTTTGTCGTTAAGAGGTTAATTTGCACTGTTCTATTATCTGGTTGTTTGAGAACATCATAATAGACAAGAGTACTTCAGTGTGATGGTGTTTTACATCCATTTTAATTATGCTTCTGTCTCTTAAATGAGATGAGTTTTCTACTCATGATGAGTTGTGCCCATGTTTAAAAAGGGATCAAGATCTCAACCAGGCAATTAAAGGCCAGTAAGCTTGTAGGTAGTGGGGAAATTATTTGAAGGGTTGCTAAAGGTATATATTTAAGAACATATGTTCATCCAGAATCCAATTAGTACCGTATTTGCTCGATTATAAGACGACCCCCCAAAATCTGAATATTAATTTATGAGAAAAAATAAAAAGCCTGAATATAAGACGACCCTATAGGGAAAAAAGTTTTACCAGTAAATGTTAATTCATGTAAACTATGTGAACAATTGTTTGTTAATAAAAGCTACGATTGAGAAAAATATTTTGTTTTTATTTCCTTTTCCAACCTGCCCCCTCCAGTTATGCACATCTGCCCCCAGGCTTGCCACTCTGCCCCAGGAATGCCTTATACCCCTCTAAATGCCACTTTGCCCCATGATATGCCTTTCAACCCTCTATATGCCACTGTGCCCCATGATATGCCTTTTGACCCCCTATGTGCCACTCTGTCTCCAGAAATGCCTTATACCCCTACATGCCACTCTGGCATTTAGGGGGTTAAAAGGCATATTATGGGGCAGAGTGGCATATAGGGAGGTATAGGGCATTTCTGGAGGGAGTGTGGCATTAAGGGGGTTAAAAGGCATTTCAAAGAGCACTCCAGAAATGCCTTATGCCTCCAAACTTACCGGTGCTTCTGAGTCCCCCGGTGCTTACTCCGGGCAGCGTGTAGAGCTCTACGCGATTCGCGTAGACAACTTCCGCTCTACGCGAATCGCGTATAGCTCTACATGCTGCCCGGACTAAGCACCGCGGACTCAGAAGCACTGGTAAGTTGGGGCATAACACAGAAGGATCCAGGTCCCCTGCATCTGAGTCCCCGGTACTTAGTCCGGGCAGTGTGTAGAACTCTACGCGATTCGCGTAGACAACTTCCGCTCTACGCGAATCGCGTAGAGCTCTACACGCTGCCCGGACTAAGCACCGGGGACTCAGAAGCACCGGTAAGTTGGGGGGGGCATAACACAGGAGCATCGCTGCAGGGGATCTGGAGATCTGGATCTTAGCCTCATAGTCAGACCTATTTGAGGTCTGATTATAAGACGACCCCGATTATAAGCATTTGCTCTGGAAAAAACTCGTCTTATAATCGAGCAAATACGGTATAAGTCAACATGGATTTGTGAAAGACAGGTCTTGTCAAACCAACTTATTAGCATTCTATGAAGAAGTCAGTAAAAATACAGATCTGGGTGTGGTCATAGATATGATTTATCTGGACTTTGCTAAGGCATTTGATACAGTGCCACATAAAAGGTTACTATACAAATTAACAGAAATAGGCTTAGGGGCAAATGTCTGTATTTGGATCGGAAATTGGCTAAAAGATAGAATGCAGAGTTGTTGTGAATGGATGTTTCTCTGACTGTACACATGTATTAAGTGGAGTGCCTCAGGGGTCTGTCCTGGGCCCTCTTCGTTTTAATATTTGTTTGTAAATTATTTCCCAAGCTGCATTGAGAGCTAGGTTACAATTTTCGCTGATGACACAAAATTAGGCAGGGTAACTCATCTTAATGTTTCTTCTTTGCAGGATTTAGTTGGGGACTAGACATGCAAGTGGCAGATGAGGTTCAACATAGATAAATGCAAAGTTATGCATTATGGTAAAAACAATAACAATGCAATCTATACTAGGATCGGAATATCCTAGGGGAAAACTACCTATAAGAAGGACTTGGGAATAATGGTAGACAACAAACTTGACAACAGTGTGCACTGCCAGCAAGCAGCTGCAAAGGCCAATAAGGTTGTGGCATGCATAAACAAGGTATTAATTCATGGGAGGAGGATAACATCTTGCCTCTTTACAGGTCAATGGTAAGACCTGACCTTGAATATGTGGTACAATTCTGGGCACCTGTCCTCAAAAAGGACATTATGGAACTAGAAAAAGTGCAAAGGAGAGATACAAAATTAATAAGGGGATTGGAAGATACTAGTTATGAAGAGAGACTAAAAAAGTTTAAATTATTTACACTAGAAAAAGGCATCTTAGAGGGGATGATAACATTATATAAATATATGCAGGGCCAATATCAAGAGCTCTTCAGTGACCTATTCATAGACAACAAAGGAAGAGATTCTTTACAGTAAGGACAATAAACAGGGGCGGGCTGGGCCGGGGGGCAGGGGGGCAATTGCCCCCCAGGCCGCCCTGAATCCGGGCCGGCAGGCTGGCAGGGGTTGCCGGCAGACGACCATTCATGGCAGCCACAAAGTTAAAAACTAAGCGGCTGCCACCGGGACTGTCCGCCGTGCCGGTAGCGTACCTGGTGGGGGGCGGTCCGCCTGGAGTGCCGCTCACTGAGGGGTTATGCTGTAGTGTATGATGAATGTTTGTGAATGAGGGTTTCAGATTGCATGGAAGTGTGGGGGGATAGCATGGCATAGGGAGGCTGTCTAGGCATGATAGGAGTGTGATTGCTGTTATCAAATTTTTTTGTTTTCGTCCTATAATTCAATAACAGTATTAATAGATATATATGGTTGCAAACAGCAATCAGCCAGTCAGCCAGTACATGCTAGAACCTGGGCATGATAGGATTGTGATTGCTGTTAATTATATGTATATATATATATATATATTAATATTGTTATTGATTTATTTTTTTTGTCTAATTTTGGTGTGTTACTTTTAATAAAGTATTTTAAACGTTTTTTTTCGGTTTTGTCCAAATTAATGCTGAATTTTCAGTTTAGGTCCAGAATTTTAATTTCGGTGCATCCCTACTATATACTAAGCCAGTCACTGAAGTGGTAGGCCTATACCACATCAATGTTTGGCTTAGTATATAGTGATAGGGGTTGTACTGCAGTATTGTCAGTGTCTGGCTCAATGTATAGGCACACATTGACAGTGGTACAGCGTAATCCCTAAGTATATAATGAAAACAGTTATGCTGTACCACCGTCAATGTGTGCCTCAGTATATAATGATAACAATGTTGCTGTACCCCTGTCAATGTTTGCCTAACCATAGAAACTATGCAGTTTTCAAGTGTGTGTGTGGGGGTGCCACATACAGGATCTGCCACAGGTGCCAAATACTCTAGGTACGCCCCTCCATCATGCAGCAGTCAGACCCAATGGCCATTCCTCAGCTCTACGTCCCACGTCTTAAAAGGGGTGGGATAAAGAGCTGAGGCACGGCTATTGGGCGGCACGGTGCGTGCACGCCGGCCGCTTTAATTTCATTAGGCGCCGGTGGAGTGACCGCTATCAATGTCGCTCGCAGCCGCTTTGGTGGTGCAATGGGCCACTTGACTAGACTTGCCCCTCAGGCCTTAGGCTGCCAGCCCTCCCATGACAATAAAGGTATGGAATTCACTGCCAAAGGAGGTGGTGTTATCAAATACATTAGATGCCTTCATAAGGGGTCTGGATATTTATTTATTTATTTAGAAAGGCCTGACATACAGGGCTATAAATAAATGTCAAAAAGGATCCTTTCCCCCTGATGGCAGAATTCAAAGTAGTTTAATTATGTTTTTATGCCTTCTTTTGGATCAAGAGTAGGAAGGTTAGGTAGAAGGGTTAAACTTGATGGACTTAGGTCTTTTTTCCACCTTATGTAGTATGTAACTATGTACTTCTATACTTCCTAACCATGTGACCACAAGCTGTAGGGTACCAGGAAAGGTTAAATGATCTCAACACTTATAGCCTGGAAGAAAGATGAGACATCATGGGGGCTATGATAGAAACGTTTAAATACTTAAAGGGAGTCAACATGATAAAGGAAGAGAGTTTATTTAAAAGCAGAAATACTACCTCAACAAGAGGACACAGTCTAACCATTTTTCCCATAGCATATAATTTGTTCAGAATGAGACCATTCTTATGCCATCTTGCTGAAAATCAGTACTTGATATTATGACAAAGCAATTATGAAACTAATGGAGATATAAATAATATAAAAGCGAATAAAGACATTTTAAGTATCTTGTTTGCTGAGTGCACTGTGGTGTCTTTTACATGACCTTGTTTCTTGATCGGTTTTGTTGGAATGCACAGATGGGTCTGTAAGAATAACATACTATGCCGGGTATGACATTTCCTGACACCTCTGCACTGTATGATTGATGGAGTGATTATAGAAGGATTATTAACTACGCAGTAATCAATTCCTCATGTATTAACACAGGGCAATTTTTTGCTTCAAAGTCAGAACTCTTAATTAATGTTAATTAATTGTGAGAGATTCATTTAACTACGCTGCACAATTCAAGTCATTTTTCCATATTTCATTGTATCCAATATTTAAAGTCTACAAGATTGTGTTGCTGAAACACTGGTTTTGTTAACACAAATATACATGATACAAATTCACACATACTCAGACTCAGTAGGGACTGCTGGACCTTGAGGGCAGACATGAATATTTAGCTAGGTTGCTAAAAATCATTAATCCTGTTAAATACAGCATCAGGATGTCTACCTTGTGTGACCTTAGAAAAATCAACAATGTTATAAACTGCATGGTACTGCTTGCTTAGGAAACCATTCCGTTGGCTGACTGTTATTAGTCTTAATAGACAAAGGGGCTACAAGCCCCATGTCATTTTTCCACCATTGCGACCACAAGTTATACAGAGAGCAATATTGTTCCCAAATCTATTATTTAGTGTATGTAAGCATGAGAATGGGCAAAGAAAAATACACAGAGCTTTAGAACCCTGGCCCTTAGCCTTTCACTAAGCACCATGCATGAAACGTTGTGAAATGTCTGCAAATTTCTAAAGTTGCACCCTAAACACAAGAGCTGGGACAATATCCGCTAATCCACGGACATTATTTTGGTAAAAAGCCTGGAGAGGTGGTCTCAGACCCAAATGGATTTGCTTATTCAAATACATTGTTTGGCAAGAGCAGGAGTGTGCAAGGGTCTAGATGTTTATTAAAACAGGGATAAAACACAGGACTTCAAGTCACTAACAAATGCCAAGAAGGTTAGAGTAGCATGTATTCCTGGGGAAATAAATGTAGTTTTCAAGACGTAAACAGTGAGAGACACCATTAAACATGGGGCTGTGAACATAATAGGAACATCATATTGACAGAACCCTGACAGTTCAAAGTGATCTGTGACCTTCTTCTGTTTGCAGTCTTTTTAAAGCCTAGAAGACGAGTAAAATATTGATTCAGCGGCTTGCAAATATAGCTATTGTCCCTCCCCTGACCGCACGCACAATGCATGTTTGTAAGACATGTAAAATTAAAACATTGCTACAGCGGTTTCTTGTATGCCTTATTATAGCAGATACAAAATATTTGTATCCAAGAAAAACATATAGGCCAGAAATGCAAACAATGTCATGCTATAACCGATCTATCGCTTCATATATGTCTATCTACCAGTACTTATGTAACTACCGGTATAATAGACCCCCTCTCCCTCTGTCGGTTACTTTCCTCATCTGTCTCCTGTAATATACTCCCACTTTCCTGCACTCTCATTTTTCAAAAACAGTACCTGGTTTCTCTTTTCATCTTCTTTGCCTGTCACCCTCTTCTGCCCTATCTATCTCTTACCCCACCCATTCCTTGCTATTAATCTTGATACATTTTATCTTATTATGAGCTGTAAGACTACTGTCACATATTCTTTTTTTCATGCTTCTCTCATATTTAGCTTCCACTACTCTCCCCTTCTTTTAGCCACTGGCGCCTCTTTCACACTGTCATACAGCATGCTTTGATACAGACAGATAACCTCTATCTTGGTTGTTAGACTCTGTGACTTGCCTGAGTTTTATCAGACTGTGACTGACTGTGTCTGTTAAAAGCTTCTCGTTCTTTCTGACCTCCTCTCTGTCACTGATGCATCTAGAGACCTGTTCGGTGATGTTTCTGTTTATTTACAAGTCTTTTTCTTGTTGCTGTGCATTAATATTCTTTTTTGTTTTCCTAGCTTTTGCCCTTTGTTTCATCCCTATTCTCATATATCTTTCTCTTGTGCTGTTTTCACGGTCCTAACATATAGCTAAACAATATTACTAAATGTAACTTCATTAAAAAGTGTTTTTAAAAATGCATTGGTGTAACTAAGATTCTGAGGTATGTCTCATTTAATTTCTGTGATTAATACTATAGTTCTCGCAAATTTGAAAAAGAACAATTTACATGCTCAAAAATAGCACAATGCATATGGTCTAAAATTTATTCAAATGCATTAAAGGTGTTGTCCCACCTTTATAAGTTTATAATGTAATTTCATTTTTTATTCACAAGCCCTGTCCCATACAACTAGCAGTAGGTCAATACATTTACCAGTGTTGATCAGCAATCAAGTCCTGCCCTGTATGTTGTACTACCTAAAGTGATGGCAGAAATCAATGATTTGAACAGCAGCGTGTTTTAAAAAAGGGATAAGCTCATTTAGCATGCATACAAGAGAAGGATATAATCATTTAAGTGGGTTAAAAACAAAATGATCCTTGAACTTGTCTGAGACTCTGAATAACTTTATATCTATCTTTATACCTACCCCATGTATGTTTCAAAAAAAATCCCCTTACACTGGAAAGCTGTTCCATTTATTTACCATTCTCTCAGTAAAACTTCCTTACATCACATCTGAGCTTGATTCATTTTAGATTATGACCTCTTGTTCTAAGTGCATTATTTTACATTTATCAACATTAAACTGCAGTTGCTACACTCTCATTTTTCTAGTTTGCTTAAATCATTTACCATTTGGTTTGTTCCACCAGGAATGTCTACCCTGCCATATCTTGCCAGTAAGACCTTTTGTAATACCGCTGTTAACAATATTAAAAAGGTATGGGTCACGCTATTGAACCCTTAAATTACCCTATCACTAACAAGACTTTACTCTGAATATAACTAAAACATTCTGTATAATGTCACTTAACTGTTACATATCCATTAAACAATTTTATAATCCAAACACTGCAATTTCCGTATGAGTCTTTTATGATGGTCAATGTCAAATGCCTTTCTAAAATCTATACAGGCTGTATCTACTGTCAATTATTTTAGCTATCTGTCAGGGTCCTTCCAGGCTGCGGAGCTGCATATCTCTGTTTTTCCCTGCCTTGCCTCAGTTCCCATGTTTTGCTGTGGTCCACTCCTGGATTTCCATAGGCTCTGTCCTGAACCTCTGATTCCTTGATTCTAGTTCTTCTCTTTGCTTCAGCTCGGTTTCCTTTATAAGTTGTGCCCCACCTGTGTGTTCTGTTTCTCAGTCTGTAGTCTAAAGGTATGTCTCAGTGCTATGTGTTTGGGTTTCATGTTTGTTTGTTTAGTTTATCAGTACTTTCGTACTTTAGCGTTAGGACCCACTGTCATTGGAGTACTTTGGCGTAGTGGTGGGCTAAGCATACTATGGCCATATGATGTGACGGAATATCCAATTGTTATTTCATAGTCCTAGGCTAGTTCCTGTATTCATGTTTGTCTGTCTCTTATGTACCTTTACCCTCCTTCCCTGAATCATCTGACGATTTCGGTTCCTCTCTCCTCTCCCCATGTCCCAGTTAATATGTCCTATCCTTGCTTAAAGGAGAAGTGTCCGAGGATTCCGGCTCCTCACTCCTTCCCCTGTGTTCCTTGCCTTGTTCCCTGTCCTTTCTTGTGCCCTGTATCATGTATGTCTTGTCTGGTTATTTTCCTTGCCTGGTCTCCCTATCCAGGCCCGGACTGGTCATCGGGCACACCGGGCATTTGCCCGGTGGGCCGGGCAGCGGCAGGGCCGGATTGACTTAGGGGCTGATGGAGCTGCAGCTCCAGGCTCCTACCTTAAAATAGGCCCATTAACGCATGGCATAAGGGGCACCTGCCCCTTAAGCCCGCCGCAACTGAGACCGGGTCTGCCACTCTAAGGGGCTGGGAAGCCCCCACCAGAGCACAGGGTTTAAGTTAAACATCGGGGTTTTTTTTTTTTACTTTATTTAACATCCTCCATGTTAAATAAAGTTTTTGTTAACTTTATTTAACATGGAGGATGTTAAATAAAGTTAACACCCCCCCCCCGATGTTTTAATTTAAGCCCTGTGCGGCCGCACACCCCTAAGGCCGGCCCTGGTGGGGGCTTTCCGGCCCCTTAGAGTGGCGGACCCGGTCGCAGTTGCGGCGAGCTTAAGGGGCCCTGCGTTAATGCGGCCGTATAAATAAATAAATAAATAAATAAAAATGGGCTGCTCTGGCTTAAATGCCCGGGCCTATTTTTTGTCCCAGTCCGGGCCTGTCCCTATCCCTTGCTTGTTATGTTTCTTCTATAACCTCTGCTTAGCTTCCATACTCCCTGCCTGCAGCATCCTGCACATGATTCCAGTGCTACGTTTCATGCCTGCTCCAGGGTGCCTGCAGGATATCTCCAAGTTCTGTTTGTTTTGTCAGATCCAAGTTTTGTTCGGATTTCCACATCCAGCCAAGTTTCATTCTGCTCTGTTCTGGACTACATCCACTGCTATGTCAGGGCGCTGGTATGTGGCTGCACAACACTAGGTGCTCAACACCCGGGTGAGTGCGGTCGCCCTGCACCAGGCCCTGTCCTACTCCACTCCTGCGCAATACCTCCTGAACACAATCTTTGGGCGCTCTGGGTCTTTACAGTCGTCTGTATTGACCCAGTTTCCTGACACTATCCAGTCAAAAAAAATTTGTTTGACAAGATCTCCCTGCAGTAAACCCATGTCATTTCTGATCTTACAAACCATTTACATGCAGATATTTAACAATACTTTTCTGTAGCATGGTTCCCATTAATGTCCCAACTACTGATGAAAGACTTATTGGCCTGTAGCTAGCTGAGTCTTCCCTGCTAGCTTTCTTATAAAGCTTGCAATCTTCTAGAACTACTCCTGGCAACAGTGACCAGTTAAATCGGCTACTGCTTTTGCCAATATACTCCAAAGTTTTTTTTAACCCCTTAACGTCCATTGCCGGGTCAGGCACGTCATGCAAAACGGTCACTTAACCACCTATGACGTGCCTGACACGTCATGAGACTTAAACAAGCTTAGAAAGTGATCAACGATGTCGAGGCATTCAGCAACACCGAGATTGGCATCATGGGCCATGTCTTGCCCCTCCCCGGGGCGTCAACAACCGCCATACATTGTATGGCGGCGGACGCCCGTTTTAAAAGCGTTTAGGAGGCGATCAACGATCACCTCCTAAACTTCAATGGTGTCGCTGGAATGCCTTGATCAGGAGGCATCCAGCGACACCAAACACTTACCCCAGGACGGGCTGTGACCGCTCCGGAGAGCGGTCACAGCTGCAGCTGCACGCAGTCTTCACCATCTGCAAGATGGCGGCGGCCCGGGAAAAAAAATAATAAAGTTTAAAAAGGTCGCTAGATGGTCTTCAGACCCTCTAGAGAACTCTGGCTCCACTTGCAGGTTGAATACAGGTACTGCATTCAACCATACAAGTCAATGGAGCCCAGCTTTCTAATCACTATGTGATTAGTAAAATATAAAAAAAAAAAATGAAAAAAAAAAATAAAAAGCTTAAAAAAAACATGGTAACATTTAAAAATTATTATGCATCAGAGGAACTATCCAGTTCCAGCAAAATGTAAAAAAAAAAGTTCAAAAAGAATAAAATAAATAAAATAAAAAAATAAAGTTTATTATTATGAGCAAATGCTAAAATTAACGCTGTATCTTCCCAGAAATCCTGACATGGAAGAATTTAAATAAAAGCATTTCAAATACCCAAGGGGTGTCTAATTTAAAAAAAGTAATGGTTTGATGGGGTAAATTGGAGTGGCCGGGCTCAAAGATAGGGCATAGGCACAGACTGACCGAAATGGGGGGAAAAAAGCGCACTTCCAAAATGTGGCATTTTAACCCCAAACACCAGACAAACCCATACATGTGGGGTATGACTGCACTCGGGAGATGTTCCTGAACACACATTGGGGTGTTGTTTGATAATGATGTATGCCTGGAGCTATAAATTTATACCTAAAGTACAATTTGTGTGAAAAAAATACCAAAAAAAAATACTACCACAAAGTGTGGCAAAGGCTGGTGGTAGAATCTGATGCATGGGAAGGGTTAAATACTACCATTTTAAGTACCTTGGGGTGTCTAGTTTTCAAAAATATATGGCTTGATGGGGTAAATTGTAGTGGCCGGGCTCAAAGATAGGGCATAGGCACAGACTGACCAAAATAGGAGAAAAAAAGCGCACTTCCCAAATGTGTCCTTTTAACCCCAAACAGCAGTCAAACCCATACATGGGTGGTATCACTGTACTCGAGAGATGTTGTTGAACACATATTAGGGTGTTGTTTGATAGTGACGTATACCTGGAGCTATAAATTTATACCCAAAGTACAACTTGTGTAAAAAAAAATACCAAAAAAATACTACCCCAAAGTGTGGCAAAGGCTGGTGGTAGAACCTCATGCATGGAAAGGGTTAAAATACTAGCATTTGAAATACCTTGGGGTGTCTAGTTTTCAAAAATATATGGTATGATGGGGTAAATTGAATTAGCCGGCTTCAAAGATGGTCCTATTAGGACATGGGGCAGAATGACCAGATGTAAAAGTTCCAAGTTAAAAAATGTGCACTTCCTAAATGTGGCGTTTTACCTCCCAAACAACTCGACAAACCCATGCATGGGGGGTATGACTGTACTCGGGAGATGTTGCTGAACACATATTGGGGTGTTGTTTGAAAGTGTTGTATACCAGGAGCTGTAAATCCATACCTGAAGAGCAATTTTAGCGATAAAAAACACAAAATAAATTACTACCACAAAGTTTAACAAAGACTGGTGGTGGAATTAGTGCATGGAAAGAGTTACAATTCTAGCATTTAAAATACCTTGGGGTGTCTAGTTTTCAAAAATATATGATTTGATGGGGTAAATTGCGTTGGCCGGCTTCAACGATACCCGAAATGGCACATAGGGGGAAGAATTACCAGATTTGGAAAAAATGGTTTTGAAATAGCAAAACGCTACTTGTACTTAATGCTCCATAACGTGCAGAAAAAAGCAAAAAAACATAAAAACATTGGGTATTTCTAAACTCAGGACAAATAGTAGAATATATTTAGTAAGTTTTTTCATTAGCTTTTTGGATGAGTAAAAGATTTTTGGGGTAAAAGTCAGAAAAAATGGGGTTTTTTTTAAAATTTTTCATCATATTTTATTATTTTTTTTAATGGGAAATTAGATAATATGATCAAAACAATGGTATCTGAAGAAAGCCCTTCTTGTCCTGAAAAAACAACATATAATTTATGTGGGTTCACTAAATGAGTGAGGAGAAAATTACATCTTCAGTATTTTGATCGTATCATCTTATTTACTATAAAAAAAATAAAAAAAACATGGTGAAAAATTGAAAAAAAAACACATTTTATGACTTTTATTTGAAAAATCTTTTACTCACCTAAAAAATCAAGTAAAAAAACTAGCTAAATAGATTCTACTACTTGTCCTGAGTTTAGAAATACCCAATGTTTTTATGTTTTTTTGCTGTTTTTTGTAAGTTATAGGGCAATAAGTACAAGCAGCGTTTTATGATTTCCAAATCTTTTTTAACAAATCTGGTCAGTCTGCCTCCATCTCCTCTTTGGAATATCTTTGAAGCCGGTTAACTCAATTTAACCCATTCAAACCATATATTTTTGAAAACTAGACACCCCAGGGTATTCCAAATGCTGTAATTTTAACCCTTTCCATGCACCAATTATAGAACTACACTTTGTCAAACTTTGTAATAGTAATTTTTTTTATTTTTTTTTCCACACAAATTGTACTTTAGTTATAGATATACAGGTCCTGGTATATGTCACTGTCAAACAACACCCCAATGTGTGTTCAGGAACATCTCCTGAGTACAGCGATACCCCACATGCATGGGTTTGTCGGGTTGTTTGAGATTTAAAATGCCACATTTGGGAAGTGCGCTTTTTTCTCCATTTTGGTCAGTCTGTACCTATGCCCTATCTTTGAGCTCGGCCACTCCAATTTACCCCATCAGCCATTTTTTTTATATATTATACACCCCTTGGGTATTTGAAGTGCTTTTATTTTAACTCTTTGTTGAGATTTTTGAGAAATTTTAGCACTTGCTCAAAATAATAAACTTTATTTTTTTATGTTATTTTTTTAATACTTTTTTTATATTTTATTTTTTTACACATTTTGCTGGTACTGGATGGTTCATCAAGTGACATCACTGCATAATTATTTTTAAATGTTAGCACTTTTTTTTTTCTTTTTCTGAATATTTTACTAATCACATAGTGATTAGAAAGCTGGGTTCCATTGACTTGCTTGGTTGAATGCAGTACCTGTATTCAACCTGCAAGTGGAGCCAGAGTTCTCTAGAGGGTCTGGAGACCGTCTAGCGAACTCTTTCTTCTTTATTGTTTTTTTTCCCGGGCCGCCGCCATCTTGCTGATGGCGAAGATCACTGGCAGCTGCGGCTATCCAAAGGTAAGTGTTTGGTGTCGCTGGATGCCTCCTGATCGTTGATCGCCTCCTAAACGCTTTTAAAACGGGCGTCCGCCGCCATACAATGTATGGCAGCTGTTGACACCCCGGGGAGGGGCCAGACATGCCGATCTCGGCGTTACTGAATGCCTCGACATCGAGGCATTACAGTAACGCCGTTTAAGCGAAGAAAGTGATCGTTGATTTTTTGACGGTTCAGGACCGTCAAAGGTCATTTAGTGACCTTCTTGTCATGACGGTCCTGAACCGGCAAAGGTCACGAAGGGGTTAAACAGCCTCGGTCCCAATGGTACAAAAGTTAAAACACAGCCTGGTCCTTAAGGGGTTAATGGGTGTTGTCCACTGGGTTTATATGTTTTTACATTGGAGTGTTCAAGTAAAACGTCTTCCTCTGTAAACACGTTATACATGTACTCCTATTTCTCTTTTCTCACTGAGGTCTTTTTTCTTCATCTACCTCTGAACAAAAGTATCTGGACTAATTAAGTAATTTATTTAATCACTCTCCACATTGAGCTGAGGAGTGAAAAGTTGATTGATACTAAGAAGCTACATCTGAAGAATGCATTATGACTGAAAGCTGACACTTCTGTTTCTTCTTGCAATGGCAAGTTTTTCATCTTTTGTGTGTTTTATAGACAAAACAATTATATTTTTTTACATTTCCCTATCATTGTATCCTATGTGTGCTCCTAAATGTGTTTTGGCCCACTGCATTCCTCCACCATTGAAATTGGCAAAAATGATGAACTGCGAGTATAACTGTCTTGCAAATCACTGCATTAGTGAACAAACCCTATTTGAACAGAATGTCTTATTTTTTACTTTTAGTACTCTAGCCTTACACAGACGGATGAAAACTTTGCCAACCAGCTATTGTTATGCTGTAGTAGAAATTTAGAAAACATTTCTTAAACAAATTTGAACAATAGCACACACACAAATAATTATGGAAAAATCCTCCCAAGTCAGTAACTGTGCATCTATATATCATATATACCATTTGCTATATGTGACTGTAGCATGCCCCGAGCCTTGTGTATCAATGACATGTCTAATTGTGTTATATAATGATTGAGTATTGTAAAGTTTACCAAGAGTAAGACAGAATGTTCCTGTATATACACTGCCATTTTTTTTGTCTTTTTAATACTATGCTTAATGAAGATAACAGTGAGTGTCAGTGTTGTAATTTTATGTTTTTCAAAATACTATGCTGATGCAAATGTAGAGTTGCAAAATAATATAACAGGTAAAGAAATACTCTTACAAACAGTATGCCATGCTGTGTCAATTCAATGTATGAGAGAAAAATGGTACTACAAAAAACGAAACACTATATATTGAAGGCATAACATTTCATTGTTTTTAATACAAAAAAGTTTTTTTTTTTAACTTACCGTAAATTATTTTTTCCTTAATACAGTGGCAGTACCAGAGGGATGTATCAAGATCTGCGCAGAAGGGAGGGTAGACCACAGACTGGAGCACCTTACGCCCGAAATCCGCCGCAGAGGAGTAAGACATCTAGCCGATAATGTTGTATGAAGGTACTAAATGAGGACCAAGTAGCAGCTCTACAGATTTCTTCTGGGGTAGCAGCCGCCTTTTCAGCCCATGAAACCGACATGGCCCTGGTGGAGTGCGCCGTGACTGCAAACTGCAGAGTTAGATTACTGGCCTGGTAAGACATACGAATGGTCTCTGTTGGCCATCTTGAAAGGGTAGCTTTCGAATCTGCTTTTCCTGAAGATCGACCAAAGACATTGACAAACAGGTGATCAGTGTGTCGGATGGAAGCAGTACGAGAAATATATATCTCCAAAGCTCTTTTGACATCCAACATATGCCATTTACATTCTTCCGGGGAGATGGAAAAAAGGAAGGCAGTATCAATGGTTGATTAATATTCGACCTGGATACGACTATAGGAATTTGTTAGTTATAGAATTATTATAGTTATTTCTGTATACTCTATTATATTTTATACAGGAAGAAATGAGGGCTTTAAATGAAAAAGAACAACCTTGTCTTGATGAAAAATAGTCAATTCGCTTGAGGAAGACAATGCTTGAATTTCACCCACTCTTCTGGCAGACGTAATCGCCACCAGAGGATAGTATCTTTAAGGAAACATCCTCCAACGGTTTGAAAGGAGCTGAGCACAGAGTCTGCAGGACAATAGTCAGATCCCAGGAAGGAAAGTGAGATCTTCTTGGAGGGCGTTCAATGGTCGCCACCTTAAAAAAAACATCTGATGAGTAAATGGGATGCCAAGTCCGAAAGTAAAAAAAATGATTAAGGTACGAAATCTGACCCTTAAGGGTCGATACACTGAGACCTGAAGCAAAACCGTCTTGTAAAAACAGAAGAATGGAGTTTATAGCTGGAGGGAAGATATCAAAGCCCTTGACGGAACACCATAGAAGGAACTTCTTCCAAATATGCAAATAAATTCTGGATGTAGATCCTCTGACAGATCGCAACAGAAGATTAGACATTTCTTCATCAACTCCTTGATAACTCAAAATCAGCCTTGCAATAGCCAGGCCGTCAATTTGAACATCTGAAAAAGCTCCGGACGAAGATCTGTGTTGTCCAGCAGATGAGCCGAAGCTGGAAGTTCCCAACAGGCTAAGGTCATGTTTGTGAGCGTTGAAAACCAACTGCAGTTTGGCCAGTAGGGGCCCGGGCTTTGTCTGTTCATATCTTTCGCAGGATCCGGGGAATCAGTGCCACCGGAGGGAAGATGTATGCCAAACTGAAATTCCACCTTATAGAAAGGCCGTCCAGGAATTGAGGCCAGTCCCGCTTGTTGAGGGATGCAAATACTGGAATCTTCCTGTTCCATCTGGTCGCCATAAAGTCTACCTCCAGAAGGCCGAATCTTTTCACCAAGCCGGAGAAGATTTTTTGGTTCAAAGACCACTCTGTCTGAGACCACCTGGATCTGCTGAGATCGTCCGCAATCCAATTGTCACAGCCTCTGATATAGGTGGCCACAATATCTTCTAGATGTCGTTGGGCCCACATAATCAACTCTGCGCATAGATCCTGAAGCTTTCTTATCCGTGTCCCTCCTTGTTTGTTTAGGTAGGAAACAGTAGTCATGTTGTCCAACTGTATTCTCACGGCTTGACCTACTACCTGGGGTTTGAAAACTTTTAGAGCCTGAAGTACTGCCTTCAGTTCCTGGTAATTGGAGGACTGCAGAGAGTCTTCTGGAGACCAACTCCCTTGTCCGAAGAGGCAGCCCAAATGTGCTCCCCAACCCCTTCTTGAAGCACCCGTCATAAGAGTGACCCAGTTTCTCTGTTGGAATGACCTTTGGAGAGATGGGCTGATTTCCTCCACCAGTTTAGTTGGGATAAAACCTCCTCTGGAATTGTGAAGACCGAATCCAGGTCTTCTTCTCGTCTTGACCAACTCAACAGGATGTGCCATTGCAGGGATTTTAGCCGTGCCTTTGCCCAACTGACTGCTGGGATGGATGCTGTAAGAAGTCCCAAGACGCTCATAGCCCTTCGGAAAGAACAGGTAGGATTTCTTTGCAGTCTTTGGGTTGGAAGTAGAAGGGAACGGGAAACCGAGCCCACCACCAACCCCAAGTACTGGATCCTGGTGGAGGGAATAAGGTTGGACTTTTTCCAGTTGATGATCCAGCAGTATCTTTCTAAAAACTGTATTGTAGCAGAAAGATCTGACTGCAGTCTTTTTGAGGATGAGGCCTTGATGAGCCAATCGTCTAAGTATGGGACAACCAAAATCCTCCTTTCTATCAGGTTTGCTGTTAAAGAACACAATATTTTGGTAAAAACAATTTCTTCCTTTTAAAAGGCAATTCACACAATGCAGCTTTGGACGTGCAATCTGCTGTCCAGGTTCTCAACCACAGAGCTCTCCGAGCCACCGAGGCTAACCCCATACTTCTAGATGATAATTTGAGTAATTTGAGCAATTCTAGTGAAGAATCTGTTAAAAAAAAAACTGTTAGAGAGCCTCAAGTTTCTCATGAGACTTGTTATCTCTGGATCTGAGTCAATTGAAAGGCAGTCTTCTAGTGTCTGGATCCAAAAACTATATGCCCTCACCACAGCTGAGCTGGATACCGCCACCTTACTTTGAAAACCAGATGCTTCAAAAATACGCTTGCAAGGTGTCTCCACTCTCCTATCCATGGGATCTTTGAGCCTGGAAACTTCCCCAATGGGAATAGTAGTTTTTTGTTTTTTTAGATAGCTGAGCGACCTGGAAATCCACCTTGGGTGGATCCTCCCATCTGTCTTCTCCTTGGAGCCTGCACAGTTGCTTGAATTGCTTGGAAATAAAGGCCCTTTTACCCGAGTTTTTCCATTCCCTCAATAAGCTCATTCAATTTTGGCAAAATAGGAATCTTAGCCAGATCCCCATCTAGCAAAAGCCAAGCCACCTCCTTCGTGAACTTGCACAGCTCTTGAGGAGGAAAAACAGACTCATCCTTCGAACTATCACCTGAAGAAGAAAATGACGATTGAGAGGTCTGACCGTGAAGAGGACATGGAACTCTTGCGTTTACGTGAAGTCTTCACCTTCTCCTTCACCTGAGGTTGAGAAGCAGACACCTTAAATGTCTGGGTCAAATTCTCCTGGAACCAAATCAGAAAGGATTGCATATCCTTATGCTTTTCCTTAGTGATCTGTTCTGCTGAGCAGGAATTACAAAGCTTTTTCTTGCAACAATCTGGAAGAGGGGTGGCACATTCAGTACAAGCAACATGCTTGGATTGGAAAGAGGCTTTTTTGGAAGCAGGTGCGGGCATTTTATCTTTCTCCAAAATTTCCGGAGAGACCGGACTAGACATCTTAAACTCCTCTGAACCGTGGAGGGGGGGGGGGCTGGTGACACAGATCTCCTGTACTGACAAGCGCTGCTGCCGTCAGACAGGAACAAAAAGCTTTTAAATACCTTGAATTTGGCGCCCTCTAGAAGATCTGATTCACGCATGCACAGAAGTGCGATCGGATCTTCAGTGGAACGCAACACCACATTCCAGTCCCTCCGTAACGTGAAACGCTACAGATGGAAGCCTCACTCTGCTCACCACCCGGGGAGCAATCGGAGGATGGATCTCCTAGGCAGCAACCCGTGCGCCTCAACAGACTTCCTCTTCTTCGCTGGCTTTCCAAAACCGTCCGTCTCTGAAAGGGACAAGAAAGAACTGGGTTCCCTTGGTTTGGAGCATATTTATGGGTAAGGAGGAGGGGCTTGGGGCTCAACTAACAACATTGTATTCGCAGGCTTCTTGTCCCTAAGAAAGAGCACCACCCTCTGGTACTGCCACTGTATGTGGATTTTAGTTAAACAATTTATTATGAATCATCCCTTGATTGAAGTCATTAAAATATATATTTTGGAACAGCTACAATAGTTTTTTTGTTTTTGTTTTTGTTTTTTTTTAAAGGCTATTTCCCTGGTATTTGTTACACAGGGAATTTCTAGAGGGGCCTGTAGATATGCTCACAGCAATATATTAATTCTGCATCATAGAAATATACCCCCTTGATTCTAATAAATATCAGCCCTGGCCTTTAATAAATGTCATTGAACAAGCAGATATTGTTTACTGCTCATCTGCAACAAAGTTTCAAGCAAAACACATCATTTTCAAAGAGTTATCTGTCAGTATTACTTAAGACAATATCTGAAAATGTAGTTATGAAGCCTGAGGGAAGACTTACCTGTGCATCAAAATGAATTAATGAATAAGGTGTACATTATGGTAGACTGACCTAGGTAACCTCCATATCTCAAAATATAAATAGAGTAAGAAGTTAGCAAATAACATTATATGGCGCAATAATCAATTGTATATTATAATATATATATAGATATTATATATATTGCAATGATCTTTTGTTGACTTGTCATTAAAAACATAAAAATCATAGGTACTGTATTTATTGGTTGAACAAATTGGATAACACAAAACAGAACTAGGATATTCTACTTGGCAAAGTAACCCGTTCAGACAATAATATGCACCTATTTATTTATATTTATATTCATGCCTTCTTCACATGCCGAAAAGCTGCATAAAAAAGAATCCAAGTCCTGCACTCCAAGGTAAGTTGCTCAACAGTGTGTATGTTTTATATAATATATATATAAGCCTACCCTATAGGAAAAAAAGAGTTTTACTAGTAAATATTAGTTCACATGTAAACGATTTTTTCATTTTTAATAAAAACTATGATTGAGAAAAACACATTTCTTGTTTTTATTTCCTTTTATTTGCCAACCTGCCCCCCAGATAAGCACATATGTCCCGCTGCTTGCCACTGTGCTCCCCAGATATGCCACTCTGCCCCCTCAAGACTTGCCAATGCATCCCCAGACTTGTCCACCATGCTTCAGACACCCTGGTGTCTTGTGAGGGCAGCCGGTGAACGTCTGTGTGATGTGCTTAGACAATATTCAAGGACTCTATAGTGACAGGGTCTGTTCCCCAGGACTGGCGCATAGCAAATGTTGTGCCAATATTCAAAAAGGGGACAAAAAGTGACCCGGGGAATTATAGGCCTGTTAGTTTAACTTCTGTTGTGTGTAAACTGTTTGAGGGTTTCCTAAGAGATGCTATTTTGGAGTATCTCAATGAAAATAAGTGTATGACTCCATATCAGCATGGGTTTACAAGGGATCGGTCCTGTCAAACTAACCTGATCAGCTTTTATGAGGAGGTGAGCTCAAGACTGGATCGGGGTGAATCGCTGGATGTCGTATATCTTGATTTTTCCAAAGCATTTGATACGGTGCCACATAAAAGGCTCGTACATAAAATGAGAATGCTTGGGCTGGGGGAGAATGTGTGTATGTGGGTAAGTAACTGGCTCAGTGATAGGAAACAGAGGGTGGTTATTAATGGTACATACTCTGAGTGGGTGACTGTTGCTAGTGGGGTACCACAGGGGTCAGTTTTGGGTCCTATTCTTTTTAATATATTTATTAATGACCTTGTAGAGGGATTGCATAGTAAAGTATCAATCTTTGCAGACGATACTAAGCTCTGTAACGTGGTTAACACAATAGAGGACAGCGCACGATTACAAATGGATCTGCATAGGTTGGAGGCTTGGGCTGGGATGTGGCAGATGAGGTTCAACACAGATAAATGTAAGGTTATGCACATGGGGAAGAAAAATCCAGGCTGGGAATATGTATTAAATGGGAAAACACTGGGGACGACTGACATGGAAAAGGACTTAGGAGTTTTAGTTAACAGTAAATTTACCTGTAGCGACCAGTGTCAGGCAGCTGCTGCTAAGGCAAATAAAATCATGGGGTGCATCAAAAGGGGCATAGATGCCCACGACAAGGAAATAATTCTACCCCTGTACAAGTCACTAGTCAGACCACACATGGAATACTGTGTACAGTACTGGGCACCAGTGTACAAGAAAGATATAGTGGAGCTGGAGAGGGTTCAAAGACGGGCAACCAGAGTAATAAGGGGAATGGGAGGACTACAGTACCCAGAAAGATTATCAGAATTGGGGTTATTTAGTTTGGAAAAAAGACGGCTTAGGGGGGACTTAATAACTATGTATAAATATATAAGGGGACAGTACAGAGATCACTCCCAGGACCTATTTATACCCAGGACTGTATCTATAACAAGGGGACATCCTCTACGGCTGGAGGAAAGAAGGTTTCTACACCAGCACAGACGGGGGTTCTTTACAGTAAGAGCGGTGAGATTATGGAACTCTCTGCCAGAGGAAGTGGTGATGGTAAACTCAATAAAAGAGTTCAAAAGGAGCCTGGACGTGTTTCTTGAAAGCAATAATATTACAAGTTATGGATATTAGATTAATAGGGACAGAATGTTGATCCAGGGATTTATTCTGATTGCCATATTTGGAGTCGGGAAGGAATTTTCCCCCTGGTATGGGGCAATTGGCATCTGCTTCATAAGGGTTTTTTGCCTTCCTCTGGATCAACACAGTAGGGACACAATATGTATATAGGTTGAACTTGATGGACTTTGGTCTTTTTTCAACCTTATGAACTATGTTACTATGTTACTAACTGTAGCCCCAGCGGAAGTGCCGGTTAGCAGCGGAAGTTGTCTGCACACAATAAAAATAACAGCACTGACCTGAAAGTCAAGGGTGCTTCCAGGTCAATTGCTGTGAACTAAGAATCTGCAGCAGTTTTTGGAAATATATAGTATGGGGGGGGGCTCTACTGTGTCTCAAATGAGACCTGGACCCAACAAACGGATCTGTCAAAATCCCATGTATGAAAACTGTAATGCGCATGTTTCAATTTTGAACCCTCAGTGCCGAAGAGACATGCCATAACCATGCATATGGGGTATTCCTTTACTTGGGGGTGTTTCTGAATACAAATCACAAGTTGTTTTAGTAATTCCAGGTACCCAGGGGAAAAAAAAATCACTGAAATACTGTGTTTGGATAGAAAAAATATTAAAAAAATAAAATTTTACTGCAATGTTTAAGACAGATTGGCCTAATATGTCACCTTTCAAAAAGTTTATAAGTTTTTTTTAAGCAGTTTTTCTTTTTCTCGCTGCAATTGGGGCACAACTCCCAGCATACCATATTTTTAAAATAATAGTAACAGTAGCATACTGCCCGGGGGCGCGGGGGGGGGGCTAAGGGCAGTTCACGACCTGGATGATACGGGTGTTGACCCGAAGAGTTCCCAGGTATGACAATAATATTTATCCAAGCATTACTGTCCACTGATCAGGCAAGTTAGATGAGAAACAGGCCAAATCAGGAAAGGAAGAAAGTACCACAAAAAAAGTACTTGCTGCATTGACTCTACATGTTAGGAGGAGACTGTCAGTGTTGGTATGGTCTTCCCTCATTCTAAACCCTAATGCAGGGCAAGGGAAAAGCACACAACTATGCTGATCACATAGCAGATGAATGGTGCGGGTCCCGGTGAGTGACTGAAATGGCAATCAGGGCTGGCCTAAGGTGTTCAGACACCCTGTGCAGGCCACCCCGTTGGTGCCCTCTACCCTGTTTTCACCTCCAGAGTACATTTGTCCCCACCTTTACTGCACCACACCTCTTTTCCTTCCTCATGTAGTTCAGGTATAGATCAAATAAACACCACATGTACACACACACAGCACTGCAGACATAGATCAACTGAATAAGACATAAACCCCTGTATTTGCAGGTATTCATGAATAACACTTGAAACGTATTGCAGGTCAACAGCAACTAGACTTGGGCACCAGGGGGCTCTTCGTGTTCGTCTTCGTGCTCGTCTTCGGGGGGAAAAAAACCTTCGTATTCCGCGAATATTCGCCCGTTCCTGTCTTCTCTTCGGGCGAATATTCGCGGACATTCTTCGTGCTCGTTTAATCTTCGTTTCCTTCCCGGTTGCCTAGCAGGGGTTAATACGGGGTTAACAACACATCGGAGCAGCAGCAGCTGCCGTGAAGGAACGTGTGTGCAACTCTATTGGTCGTTTCGGCAGGGGGCTGGTCTGGCATCAACTAGTGAATTGCAGAACGCACTTCATTCGTTGATGGCAGGCCAGCCCCCTGCCGAAACGACCAATAGAGTTGCACACACGTACTGAGGTGTACTGTACACAAAATGACCTAGAGACAAATGCTCCAAGGAACTTGGCCTCCGTTTATCATACACAGTCACACATCCATAGATGTTTAATAAAAGAATAGGGATTATTTTACATTTTTAAATTGATTTTGGACCACTTGTAATACATGCCTAACATTTGCTACCTATTCACAATGGCATACTTTGCAACAACCCAACTTTTACTGGACAGGACTGGAAAAAAGCAGGACTGTCCACCAAAATCTTAGGTGTGTTAGGCAGGTATGCGGATGGAAAAATGTTGGACAAGAACTAAAAAATAGCTTAGGGTTAATGTACGGTTATGTTTAAGATTAGTAGCAGTGCACTGGTTTGGTTAAAGATGTATTATGTCTAAATAATAATTTTAATTTTAATGGGTTTTAAAAAATTAAGGGGTTTATTTAAATGTATTTTAAAGTTAAATTTATTATTTAGTACTTTATTATATTTATTTAATGTTTATACTAGTGCTACCTACCGAGCTATAACTACCAATGTGTATTTGCATACCTAGATAGCTAAATTAGATGGGACAGGACTGGAAAAAAGCAGGACTGTCCCTGAAAAAGTTGGGTCTGTTGGCAGGTATGTGGATGGAAAAATGTTATAGTATGAAGTGTGAGTTATAGCGTTAATGCTAGTGAGTGTAGAAGTGAAGGCCAGGACAAATAACAAGAGGAAAGGTCCTTGTGATTTGTGCATTGTACGTGTATGTGTTATGTGTGTTATGTGTGTTGTCACTGTGTGTTATATGTGTTATGTATTATGTCACTGTGTTATTTGTGTTATTGTGTTATGTTTGGTTGGTTGGTTGTGTATCAGAAGGAAAATAATGAAATGGAAATGGAAAAGGAAATGGAAAAGGCGAATGAGTGGGCAATTGGCGACCCACTCACCTGTTTCACCCCAGAGCAAAGCATCCAAACACTGTCAGTCCTAGACGTTTGGCAGCGGACTTCCAGAGCTCAGACACAAGGCCCTAGCGTAAGCTGGCCACTCCGGCGGAGGTAGCAGGCGTTGCCACACCGCAAACAGACGCAGCCAGGGGGGAGAAACTGCCCTTACCGTTAGGGACATTTTGGGCATGACTCTAGCCAGGAAGCAAACTGGCACGGAAGAGATGCTGGCACCACCACCACAACCACCACCAGCAGCGGCAGTGAAAAATGGGAAAGGCGAATGAGTGGGCAATTGGCGACCCACTCACCTGTTTCACCCCAGGGCAAAGCACCCAAACACTGTCAGTCTTAGACGTTTGGCAGCAGACTTCCAGAGCTCAGACACTAGGCCCTAGCGTAAGCTGGCCACTCTGGCGGAGGTAGCAGGCGTTGCCACACCGCAGACAGAGGCAGCCAGGGGGGAGAAACTGCCCTTACCGTTAGGGACATTTTGGGCATGACTCTAGCCAGGAAGCAAACTGGCACGGAAGAGATGCTGGCACCACCACCACAACCACCACCAGCAGCAGCAGTGAAAAATGGGAAAGGCGAATGAGTGGGCAATTGGCGACCCACTCACCTGTTTCACCCCAGGGCAAAGCACCCAAACACTGTCAGTCTTAGACGTTTGGCAGCAGACTTCCAGAGCTCAGACACTAGGCCCTAGCGTAAGCTGGACACTCCGGCGGAGGTAGCAGGCGTTGCCACACTGCAAACAGACGCAGCCAGGGGAGAGAAACTGCCCTTACCATTAGGGACATTTTGGGCATGACTCTAGCCAGGAAGCGAACTGGCACAGAAGAGATGCTGGCACCACCACAACCACCACCAGCAGCAGCATTGAAAAATGGGAAAGGCGAATGAGTGGGCAATTGGCGACCCACTCACCTGTTTCACCCCAGGGCAAAGCACCCAAACACTGTCAGTCTTAGACGTTTGGCAGCAGACTTCCAGAGCTCAGACACTAGGCCCTAGCGTAAGCTGGCCACTCCGGCGGAGGTAGCAGGCGTTGCCACACCGCAGACAGAGGCAGCCAGGGGGGAGAAACTGCCCTTACCGTTAGGGACATTTTGGGCATGACTCTAGCCAGGAAGCAAACTGGCACGGAAGAGATGCTGGCACCACCACCACAACCACCACCAGCAGCAGCAGTGAAAAATGGGAAAGGCGAATGAGTGGGCAATTGGCGACCCACTCACCTGTTTCACCCCAGGGCAAAGCACCCAAACACTGTCAGTCTTAGACAATTGGCAGCAGACTTCCAGAGCTCAGACACTAGGCCCTAGCGTAAGCTGGCCACTCCGGCGGAGGTAGCAGGCGTTGCCACACTGCAAACAGACGCAGCCAGGGGGGAGAAACTGCCCTTACCATTAGGGACATTTTGGGCATGACTCTAGCCAGGAAGCGAACTGGCACAGAAGAGATGCTGGCACCACCACAACCACCACCAGCAGCAGCATTGAAAAATGGGAAAGGCGAATGAGTGGGCAATTGGCGACCCACTCACCTGTTTCACCCCAGGGCAAAGCACCCAAACACTGTCAGTCTTAGACGTTTGGCAGCAGACTTCCAGAGCTCAGACACTAGGCCCTAGCGTAAGCTGGCCACTCCGGCGGAGGTAGCAGGCGTTGCCACACCGCAGACAGAGGCAGCCAGGGGGGAGAAACTGCCCTTACCGTTAGGGACATTTTGGGCATGACTCTAGCCAGGAAGCAAACTGGCATGGAAGAGATGCTGGCACCACCACCACAACCACCACCAGCAGCAGCAGTGAAAAATGGGAAAGGCGAATGAGTGGGCAATTGGCGACCCACTCACCTGTTTCACCCCAGGGCAAAGCATCCAAAGACTGTCAGTCCTTGGCGTTTAGGAGCGGACTTCCAGAACTCAGACACTAGGCCCTAGCGTAAATTGGCTACACTGGCGGAGGTAGCAGGCATTGCCACACCGCAGCAAGTGCAACCAGGGGGAGAAACTACCCTCTCCATTAGGGACATTTGAGGCATGATTTCAGCCAGGAAGCGAACTGGCAAAAGATACTGGCACCACCACCAGCAGCAGCGTTGGAAACGGAAAAAGGTGAATGAGTGGGCAATTGACGACCCGCTCACCTGTTTCACCCCAGGGCAAAGCATCCGAAGACTGTTAGTCCTTGGCGTTTGGGAGCGGACTTCCAGAACTCAGACACTAGGCCCTAGCGTAAATTGGCTACACCGGCGGAGGTAGCAGGCATTGCCACACCGCAGCAAGTGCAACCAGGGGGAGAAACTACCCTCTCCATTAGGGACATTTGAGGCATGATTTCAGCCAGGAAGCGAACTGGCAAAAGATACTGGCACCACCACCAGCAGCAGCGTTGGAAACGGAAAAAGGTGAATGAGTGGGCAATTGACGACCCGCTCACCTGTTTCACCCCAGGGCAAAGCATGAAAGTCTGTCAGTCCATGGCGTTTGGGAGCGGACTTCCAGAACTCAGACACTAGGCCCTAGCGTAAATTGGCTACACCGGCGGAGGTAGCAGACGTTGCCACACCACAAACACGTGCAACCAGGGGGAGAAACTACCTTAAACATTACAGAGAAAAAAAATTAACTTTCCAAGCTAAGAGCTGGGTAACCCAACTTGGGCAGATTGAATTTAAGAAAGGCAATCTGCTCCATCAGGTGAGGTGCCATGCGTGAGCGCTGTGGACTCAGTATGTTTCCAGTCATAGAAAACACGCGCTCACTTTGAACAGTGGTTGGCGGACATGATAGTAGCTGCTGCGCAACCCATGAGAGTGCAGGCCACACACTCTTCTTTTCATCCCAGTAGCTAAGAGGATCAACATTAGGCGCAGAAGGAACTTCACAGAGGTAAAGTTTGACCATTTCAGCAGCACTACTCTCCTTTCTGCTGCTAGCTCTGTCAGATGGTCCAACTATACTCCCAAGTGCCTCTTCCCAAAACGCAGCTGCTCCACTCAGCTGTGTTGTGCTGCTTGTGGCACTGCTGCTGATGCTGCTGCTAGGAGTAGCAGACCACATCATCTCTTCCTCCTCCTGCACCTCTCCCTCCTCGGACAGCATTCCCATTTTACGTTGCCAGTCACGCACCTTGTTGACCAATTGCTCCCGGTAGCTACTGAGAACATTAAATTTCAAAGCTAGCTTTCCCTTAATTCTTGGATCGCAAAGGCACGCTAGCATCATTTCGGGACTCTCTTCCATTCGTTTGCGAAGGTGTACTTTTAGCAGATCCTTCAGCTTCCTGGCTATGGCTGCTACGTCAGGATGTAGAGTGCCACCTTGAACAGCCTCACGGTTTCCAAGGAACACATCCATCTTGCTGCCTAGATGGGAGAACACTGGGATTACCTGGGCCAGACTGGCAGTGTTTGAGCTTAAATTTTCTGTGGCATCCCTGAATGGTTTAAGGACTGCCATTAGCTGGGCGATCACTGTCCAATCCTCCCTATTCAATGGAGAGGTAATCCCAATATTGTGCTCTGAGGCAAGATTATGGATTGCCCTCTGCTGCTCCAAAATCCTCTCCAGCATGTCTAACGTGGAGTTCCACCGTGTACTGACATCCTGGCGTAGGCAGTGTACGGGAAGACCTGACCTCTCTTGCTCTTCCCTCAAAAGTTGGCTAGCCTTAACACTATGGTGAAAGTGCCCAGCGATCTTTCTGCAGCGCGACAGAACTACTGCTGCCACATTAGTTCCTTCTGACATTGCTGCCTTCACTACAAGATGGATGATGTGGGCTGCACAGCGCACACCAACAATATGACCATCTCGCAGCGCTTTCACCATATTGGCACCTCCGTCAGTTACCACAAAACCAACTTCAACATTGGTGCCCGCCTCTGCTCCCACCCAAAGGCTAAACATTTTCCTCATTGCATGCAGAATATTTTGGGAAGTGTGCTTTTCATCCATCACTTCTGCATGGAGAAGGAAAGATCGGTAGCCTGCTGCAGCAGCTTCCTTAGACACACCGGGCTGCCACCAGTGTGCTGTCAAAGAAAGAAAGGCATGCTGGCCGCTAGGTGCACTCCACAAATCTGTAGTGAAATGAACACACTGACCAGCAGCCTTGGAAAGCTCCTCTTTCACTGCTGCAACACAGGACCGATACAATGAGGGGACAATGTTCCTGCTGAAAGTGGAACGTGACGGAACTGTATATTGTGGAGCCACAGCCGCCATCAATTGTTTGAAAGGCTCCCCTTCGATCATAGAGAAGGATGCCCCTCCAACAGCAATGAACTGACCAATCAGTCGCGTTATTTTATTGGCCTGCTGTTTGGGCATTGACCTTTTGGATTGGAATGCCACAAATTGTTCCAGGGTGGGTTGGACATGCAGTGCTCCAACCTGCCTTGGTCTCTGGCTGCCAGCACTAGCTGCTGCTGCTGCTGCTGCTGCTATTGGCTCAGAAGAAGAAGCTGTTGGGGTTTTTCCACGGCCACCAGCTATGCTGCCTGCACTAAGTTTTACTTCTGCATCTTTCCCCAATAGCACAGCGTTGTGTTGAGTGCTGAGGTGATGCTTCATGCTAGCACTGGTAAAATGGCCAGACACTTTCCCTCTGCTTATTAGCTTCCCACAATGTTTGCACTTTCCATAGCGCCCTTCTTCAACATTTTCAAAGTGCTTCCAAATTGGGGCGCGCATAGCCTTGGAGTGTGCCTTGGGTGCTGCTCCTACTGCTCGGGGTGGATGAACAGAGGCAGAACTAGTGGTGGTGGGACTGGTGGTAACAGTACTGGCCATAGTGGGACTGCTAAATGCTTTAGATTTGCTAGGTTTTGCTGCTGCTGCTGCTGGTGGTGGTGGTGATGGTGATGATCGTAGCGGAGAAGGTGGAGGCTCAGGGGAAAATTGTGCACTAGTCATTTGGACACTGCTCCCTGAGGAATCTGATTCCTGACCACTCATCTCCTCTACTTCCTCTGGCTCATAGTCTAGCTCTTCATTAGCCAGATCGAATGGAATTCCTGCTAGGCTGGAGCTAAGACTGATATCGTCGTGAGACTCGTGACTAGTAGTAGTGCGAGCAGGAAGAATAGACTCTGCACTTGGCCTCTCAGTCTCAGGCTCCTCTGCTACCTCGCTAGGTGGAGTCCCACTATGTGTAGCCCTCTCTTTAACTGTCTTTACAAAAATTTTGTAAGGACTTGGTGGCTTGCTAGAGGTACTAGGAGGACATGGCGTGGCGGTACCAGTGGGAACAGTAGGCGCAGCACTAGTGGTGGTAGAGGCGGTGGGGGTGGTGGTGGTGGTGGTTTTCCCTACAAAGGAATGAGATCGCTTTTGTTTGGGACCCCTCTGAGTCTTGCTGCTAATTTGGCTCTGCTTGGTACCTTGCATGCTGCTTGTGGATGGGGAAGATGCTGCTTGGGGCAAAAGGCACTTCTTTTTAGTCACTGGGCTGGTACTACTTGTGCTACCCTTTAACTTTGAACGTGCTTCTGGTGCTTTAGGCTTTCCGTAAAAAACCATAGAGCTTGTGGGCCTAGCCGCACTACTACTGCCTGCTTTTGGTGCCTTTACTTTACTTGATGATCCTTCAAGCAATGCTTCCCCAAATGATAAGCGAGAGCTTGGCCTACTTGGCCGACTAGACTGACGCAAAGGCTGCATCTTAGAACTGGTGGTGGTGCTGATGGTGGTGGTAGATGGAGCTTGTCCCTCCTTAGTCCCAAAAGGAGGATCCATTTCAAATTTTGTGTAGTGTAGTGTTTAAAAAACTATAAAAAAAAAAAAAATAGGAAAAACGAATTAAAGACAAAAAAATTAGAGGAAGTTCTCTTCAGTGCTACTGCTTAAAAAGTAAAACTATGCACTACTGCACTGTGCTGTTGTGTGCAATCTGGCAAAGTGCTAAAGTTATTTAAATTATTAACTCAAGATTAACTATTTAATAACTAGCAGTATTTTATTTTTAATTTGAATTGACACGGGCCTAAGAGCTTAGCCTACTACTATGCTAGCCTAAAGCTATATTTCCTTACTATAAGTCTACCTCTAGGCAGACGCTCTCAAACCCACTAAGCTAAAGTGAGGTTAAATCAGATTCAGTATGATTTATTAATTAATATTAAGTTATATAATATTAATAGATTAGAAATAATTTACTTATATATTATGTATTATAGATAGAAGAATATAGATTATGAATTAGAATTACTTATATTATAGATTATGAATTAGAATTTATATTGTTATATATTATTTATAATATATTATAGATTAAGATTAAAGAAGATTATAATTATTTTAGTACTACAGCTAGTAGCTTGAAGCTTTGCTTAGTACAGCTCGTCACAGTCAATTTTTCTTGAAAAGAATTAGAAATAAAATAAAATGTCACAGCAAAACAGTTAGCTTCACTGCTTGCTGAACAAAAACACACAGCACTAATGCGGCTGCACTCACTAGCCCAACAAGTTCACTTCACTGATGGACTGAGGTGAGCAAAACACTAAGGGTACTTTTAATAAAATTGAAATAAAATGTAAAATAAATGAGAAAATCTTTGCAAAACAGTTAACGTCACTGCTTGCTGATCAAAAAAAAACACAGCACTTATGCGGCTGCACTCACTAGCCCAACAAGTTCACTTCACTGATGGACTGAGGTGAGCAAAACAAATGAAATAAAATGAAAGATTATTAATTAAGAAAAATTGACTTGGTCTCTTGCTGTTGCTAAAACAAAGCACAAACTATAGAGCTGCAGCACCAGTACTAATAAGATTAGCTGAACTATACGCTAGTAGTAATTAATTAATATTATTACTTTTATTTATAGCTAATTTAATTAACTATTAAGATAAGAAAGAATTATAGAATTATTGATATTACTGATTTTAGATTAGACACTAGTAGATGTCTTGAATGTCTACAGTACACTCTACACTAGTATACTATTACTAACTATAACTGACAAATATATATATAATTTTATAATGAATTCAATTATTAATTATATTAATTAATATTACTGATTTTAAATTAGACACTAGTAGATGAATGTCTACAGTACACTCTACACTAGTATACTATAGTATATATATATATGACTGACAAATATATATATATATAATATTATAATGAACTATTAAATTATAGACTCTATTAAATTATTATTTATAAATTCTATTTAATTTATTTAAGCAGGACAGGCAGTAGGCACTAGTGCCAGCCCAGGGCAAGGGCACCCCAGTGCCACTGAGACACTGGGTGCACTGTCAACTCAACAGCACTTACACTACAGTTGATGACAAATTAAATAAAAATTAAATTAATCAAATTATTATTATTAATTATATTAAGTAGCACTGAAGTGAGGATGAAGTACACTGTGAGAAATGGCAGGCTAAGGCTTACCAGTCTCACACAGAACAGAACAATCTCTCTGTAACGCTCGGATGCAGCACAGCAGTGTTGCCAAAGCAGTCACAGCGAAAAATGAATGGATCTCTCAGGCAAGCTCTGGTCTTATAAAGGCGCCTTCAGAATTCAAAAAACAGCAGCACAGGCATTGGACGAGACCCTTAGCGTGACGTCACAAGAGTGAGCTGATTGGACAGACGAGATCAGCTCACTCCTGTTTGAAATTTTGGCGGCTGCCCGGCAAAAACGAAGACGATCACGAAGAATCTTTGATTCTTCGTGGTTGTGAGCCTTCGTCTTCTCCTACGTTTTGCCGGCACTCTATTCTCTTCGGCGTGTCTTCGGAACGAACAAAAAAACGGCCTCTTCGTGCTCGTTTTCATGTTCGCCCGAAGACGAATGCGCAAGTCTAACAGCAACTAAATAACACACAAACCCACCCTTGCAGGTATAGATCAAATACATTATGCAGGGAAACCCTAAATTGCAGACAGAGATCACAGGTCACAAACCCTAAAGGCCAGTCCTAACACTCAGATTGCATCCACAGGACCTGCCCATCACCCAGATTATATGCATAGGACTTGCCATCTTTGTCCCCAACCAGCTTGTTGTGTGCTATCCTTTCCACAAACAGCCTCCCTGTCACACACTGGGTAAGGTTAGTGAGGGGCCTTGGTGCAGGGATAGTGTTGTCTGTTTGTACACTGTGATTCATGGTACAAGGTAGACAGGCACACAGCAAACAGAAAAGCAGGACTGGGACTGGCAAGGCTGATGTTGAGACAGAACTAGGCAAAGACCGAAACCCACGGGCAGGGCAAACAATTGAACAGGTAGGTGATACTGGTGTTACTGAGACTGATGGCTCTCAGGCATGAACCGGTGTACTGTAGCAATATGACCCACTGTCAGGGCACAGGTAAGCAGGTCAGGTAGGAGCCCAGTTGCAGGGAATATCAGAGACTCAGTTTGTACTCCACGATGCATCATTACCAGGAGGAAAGTACAGGCAGGCAAAATGAAACACACAGCAGGCTGGATCTTAATAAGAGATGGTCTGTATTGAAAGAGCCGGCAAGACAGACAAGTACAGGCTGGAAGCCCTCAGGCAGTGCACACGGCTGCAAGCCCTCTGGCAGGGCACGGGACACACGGCTGCAAGCCCTCTGGCAGGGCACGGGACACACGGCTG
This sequence comes from Sceloporus occidentalis, assembly GCA_023333645.1. Classification (NCBI taxonomy): domain Eukaryota; kingdom Metazoa; phylum Chordata; class Lepidosauria; order Squamata; family Phrynosomatidae; genus Sceloporus; species Sceloporus occidentalis. The sequence continues at coordinate 288,638 of JALMGF010000247.1, forward strand.
CAAGCCCTCTGGCAGGGCACGGGACACACGGCTGCAAGCCCTCTGGCAGGGCACGGGACACACGGCTGCAAGCCCTCTGGCAGGGCACGGGACAAACGGCGGCAAGCCCTCAGGCAGGGCACGGGACACACGGCGGCAAGCCCTCAGGCAGGGCACGGGACACACGGCGGCAAGCCCTCAGGCAGGGCACGGGACACACGGCCGCAAGCCCTCAGGCAGGGCACGGGACACACAGCCGCAAGCCCTCAGGCAGGGCACGGGACACACGGCCGCAAGCCCTCAGGCAGGGCAGACACAGTCAGACAGGCCAGGTCAGAACCAGAAGGACGAAATTAATGCAAAATCAGAATCCAAGAGAAAAGTCAGAACAAGCCGGGTCAACACGGGTAGAGGAAGAGCCAAAACAGGAACCAAAGAACAAAGTCAGAAGCAAGCCAGGTCACAATGGGTTAAGCCAAATCAGAACACTGCTAGCACGAGCGCAAGGCCAGACAGAAAGCAGATACACCACAATTCAAAGGCCCAGAATGGCGGAATAAACAGGTATTTAAGGGGAGGGCTGTACCCAGGTGAGCAGATGCAGCTGGTCAGGTCGTTAGCAAACACAGTACTGCGATCTGACAGGTGACCTCCAGAGGCTGCAATGGACAAGACACGTATTAAATAAATACAGAGCCCAGACTGACAGGGTGGAACCCTGGCACCCACACATACTCACTCTCCTGACTATAGAGGCTAATGCCCTACCAGCTGTGCCCCAAAGGTTGAGCCCAGGAGTTTTAGCCGGCTAGGTACTTGCAGGATACCTAATGGAGAGTGAGAGCGCAGGGTATTGCACAGGGATATCCAGACGAAGCAGAGAATAGTCAGGTACAAGCCGGGTTCAGGATACAAAAGGGTATAGTCAGACAGGCCAAAGGGTACACAGAACGGGTTTGCAGACAAGCCAAGGTTTGATACACAAAGGATAGTCTGGGACACAAAGCTGGATCGTGAACATAGCCGAGGTCATACAGAGGAGATCAGAACGAAGTACACAGAACATTAGCTACAAGCAGACTAAAAGGAACCAAAGCCGAACAATGCAAAAGCTTTGTTTGCAGGAAGCTAATGGCCTTTATACTGCTGGGCTGCATGTAACGAGGCTAGGTGACAACGACTGGAGGAGAGCAGAAAGAGAGGCAGGGCGGCCACTAGAGGCTGAACTAGGAACAGCCCAAAAACCTGAATGCACAATATAGGTGCCTGGAAACCAGGGCAGAGTGTCACACTCCCTGTGCCATATTTGCCCACAAACAGCCACCTGTACCATCTTTGCCCCCCCTACTTACACATCCATGCTATCACACACATACTCATTCCCTGATACTCATTCACTAATACTCATATATTCACTCAACTGCACTCATACCTCATCTGCAAAGTTGCCTGTGGCGCTCGCAGACTGCTTACCTCTCTGCTGCTCGTACATTATGTGAACAACTTCTCTTTTACTGCCCAGGGGTAGCAGGAATTAAGCAGAGTCACATGACATAACGTGCCTCTGCTGGGTTCTTGCATCCACTGGGCAGTACAAGAGATGTTGCTGGCCTAGGCCTGTGCGGAAATGATTGCCGGGGGCACCCAGGCCCCCTAGAATGGCGGGCCCTGCGACCATGGCTCCTGTGGGCTCAAAGAGCAGCTGCTATGGGCCCCCAGGAATAACTGGGGACGAGGCAGCTGCCTGTTTTTCCCCATGTTAAAGACGGCTCTGCAGCAAATGTATCCATACATTTACCCTCGGGCTAAAATTTGACTATGTACTGCAGTACCACAGTAAGTGGGTGACTAGGTGAAGGAGCTGCTGTGACCAATTCGGTGCTGTAAACTGGCTTGGTCCATCTGCGCAGAACCTCTTAGCAGCAAATTGTTATACGTGTTCCTCAGATTAAGTCACAACTGCTGTGGCACCCTGTAACCCAGTTAAGAATATGCCCTGTTGGCTAAATTTATTTACACAATTTTCTGTGTATTTTGTATACCAGTAGCAGGTGTCAGAGCAGTTGTAAATCTATTAGCACAGAGGCAGTGAACACACAATGTTCCATCCTGGGTAATTAAATTGCCTGGCTCCGTTCAGCTGAACATAAGAATTTTTTTACTATTAACCATGGTAGTTTGCAGAGTTGTATTGAATTTTTACTTATGTTGAGTACATGATTTATCTGAACGTATGTTTACATACAATCATGTATTGATTTACAATGACGCAGAGTAGGTCTGGGCCTATTGTGGTATATGGAGGTATTTGTTTACATGGGGACACCTGTTGTGTTGTGTGGCTAGAGGTGAAGAGGGGCATAGCCATGCCTTAGAGATGAGGGTTGGGACTACATGAACACCACACCCAGAGACAGCCCTTACATTGGTCCCGGTGGGTTCATACAAACTGGGCAGCACTTTTACAGGGACAGTTGCCTCTCATTGAACTTTGACAAAAAGTTCCTCCAATTGTGGGAGAGGGTGTGACTGGAAGCTACGCTTTTTGTAGAAGTATACCGGGAGGCCAGGTTCACCGAGAGGCCAAGAAGAAAACAAAAGAACGAAAAGCAGAGCTACAGGAAAGGACAGTGTGAGTGAGAGAGCAGGGCCGCAATCAGAAATTTTAGGGCCCCCTCCCCAGAAGACCCACACCACAAGGATTTTCTTTTCTACTCATCTGGGGCAAAGATGGCACATGCTGTTTGGGGCACCTTATCTTACCTTATTTGCAGCATTTTTCAGCCACCTTACTGCTACTTTCGAATCACCTCTGAAAATAACACCCAGTCCCCAGACGTCATTGAGGTGTGGCAAAGCCTCTGCCAGTGAGGACTCCTCAATTTACTTATGTATTTAGAAATGTGTTTGGTTTAGGGTGCACATATGCCGCCATTTTTAGGGTGCTATGTACTGAATGAGACTTCTGTCCGCAATTTCTATTTGTCCCTTAAAATCCTCCTCAATCTAAAAGGTGAATAATATTTCAAATGTAACGTTTGCCTTAAAAGCCATTTTAATTGGCATTGTAAAATTTTACATTATACAAATTATTTGGCGGATGAAAATGTTTTTCACTTAAGCAGGTTTTTCACTTAAGCGTCTGATTTTTTTTCAAGGAAATTAGATCACAAATACAATGAAATGCACACAGTGAAAATTAATAGGCCAAATGGAAATTGTGTCAACATGGTGGATTACCCACAGGCTATAATTAATTATAAAAAGGAAATTTATGTAGGAAGGAAATGGGTGAACAATGTGTGAACTACAAATTCATAAAAAAAAAAAAAAAAGCTATTTCTAAGGTTTAGATATGTTACATAAATACATTTGGTGAAAAGGTAAGACAAAGGTTACCATATGTTCACATATGAAAAATATAATTCAGAATACACAATAAACTATAAAATGTAGCAATGCATGCTATCTAGAGATAGATTTGTTGTGAATCTAGCCCCATGAAGTCCAACTCGATGTTTACTCATCTCCCATGTAAGGACTCGGACAAGCAGGTCATGTAGGAGCCCAGTTGCAGTTACCAGGTGCTCTGGTAAAAAAAAACCACACAAGGCTGGATATATATTTATAGGTAACAGTCTATACTGGAGTGGGCTTGCAGAACAGGTGAAACGGGACTGGTTAACACAACGAATAGATATGTACTTCAGATAACAGACCATGGAACAGGTGGGATACAGACTTCGGATAGGGGACTTTGAAGCAGAATTTGGATAGGGGACCTTGGAGAAGACTTTGGATATGGGACTTTGGAACAGATTGGGTACACAGAGATAGGAAAGTCCATGGACCTCTAGAACTCGGCTGGAGCTCCCTGGCAGGGCACAAGGCTGGAACTCCTCAGACAGGGCACAGGGCTGAAATATGGGTGGAAAGACTAGGCAGGGCACACAACAGGAACACAGCTGGAAGCCCACAGACGGGGCACTGGACTCACGGCAGGGCACTGGACTCACAGCAAGGAGTCCTCATGCAGGGAGCCCTCAGGCAGGGCACAAGTGATGAGGCATGCTGGGTCAGAACCAGAACATAACAGGAATCAGAAGCGGAGAGCAAGGTCAAGACAAACCGGGTCAGCATCAAGAGATCAAAAGCAAGAGCCAAATCGGAAGCTGAGATCAAAGTCAGGACAAGCAGGGTCAAAACAGGTAGAATTTGACAAAACACTGCTACAAACAGCACAGGGCCAGGAAGCAGAGAAACAGTAGAGCGGTATACACCACTATGCAAAGGCCCAGACTGAAAGCCAGATCAGGTATTTAAAGGCAGGGCTAACTCCCAGGTATCGTGGCTCAGCTTTACCAAATAATTAGAAACAGGGGAGAAGGTTTGTACAGAGGCTCTGCCCTCTATGCGGAAGTGCACCTGGAGGCCTGGTTCACGAAGAAGTGGGCGAAGAAAGAAAGAAAACAAGCAGAGAATACATTGTGAGAGAGAGAGTCAGAGAGTGTGAATGAGTGTGAGAGAAAAAATAGTGAAAAACAAACGAAATGCGGAGCTTACATATTAATTGACGAAACTGGCAAATGTCTTTAAAATGGAAATTCATACAAATCCAGATGCACATGACTAATTTATAATAATCTTCACAATAAAATTCATGGAAGCAGGCGGCAATCTTGGATGTTTCATGATGTAAGGTGCCTCGGGAATCTCGTATCTTAGGTATAAAGGTGGCGGAGCGTTTAGCACGCAAGGCCCTAGCCAGTAGCTTCCCAGGTTTGTCGCCCAGCTGATAGAAAAGACTGCTAGTGAGTAGAAAGTTCCGCTTGACGCGGGAGTCAAGGAGGGTAGAGAGGCGGTGTCTAAGAGCCGTCAATTGCTCCAGAATCTCTGGGGCCAAAGAAAATTTATGTTGGAGTTCGAGTTCCGCAAACTGACGATTGAGCGAGACCAGGGTCAATTGGTCCGCTCGCTTCAATTTTGCCCCAAGCTGGATAAAGTGGCCACGTATGACAACCTTATGGGCTTCCCAGAGCGTCTGTATAGGAATATTACCCAGGTCGTTTTCAGCAAAATAATGTTTTAAATGAGAAGAAAAGTCATCAATATGCGTGGGGTTATCAATAAGGTTCTCATTCAGTCACCAACACCAATGCTTTTTAGGGGAGGAAGGCACGCGAAGAGTCATATGAACAGGAGCATGGTCGCTAAGCGTCTGAGAGCCAATAGAGGAGGAAGAGAGATATGAGAGGTGGTGATGCGACACAAATAGAGCATCTATTCGCGTGTAACGGTTATGTAATGCGGAAAAAAAAGTATAGTCCAGGAGTCCGCCAACTGATTCAACAACAGCATACGTTTAACCCGCTTAATTTTGGCATAAGGTATATGGGAGCGGCCACAGAGCAATCCAATTTGGGGTCGAGCACCATATTCAAGTCCCCCCCGAAGATAGTTAGGCCCTCCTGGAAACTAGCCAATCTAGAGAGAGTGTTAGCTAAGAAGGAGGCTTGGTCTTTGTTAGGAGCGTATATATTAGCCAAAGTAATCCTGTGCAGACCAATGTACCCCTTCAACAATAGGATCCTGCCCTCCGGGTCTCTCCAAACATCGGTACACTGAAACGGAGTGGATTTGTGTATTAATATCGCAACTCCCTTGGACTTAGACGTGGAAGAGCTAGCAAAGTAAGCGGTCTGATAAAATTTATTGGTCATTGTAAATTGTTTCGAACTAATGAAGTGAGTCTCCTGTATAAATGCAATATTAGTCTTAAAGGATTGTAAGGTAAACAACAATTTGGAGCGTTGTTGGGGTTTGTTGAGGCCCCTAACATTCAGGGACGTAACTTTAATATGGTCAAGGGCCATGAAAGAGTATGGGCCGAGGTCTACGAATAGAAGAAAAAGCGGAGCATATACCCAACTGGACAGTGATCACAGAACTAGAATGAAAGTCAACATAGTAAAACATAACATAAAAAAACAGGGTAAAAGAGTTGCCCGATGCTGTGGCATCCGGTATTGAGCCAATGAACCAAACAAGTGGTTGATAACCCATCTCCTAGCCCAGTAGGGATAGGTGGGTAGACTCTGATGGGGGTGATTGTACAAAAAGAGAAGAGGCACGCATCACGAAAAGACAACATGAGCGTGAGCGAGGGTCGAAACATGCCTCGCAGCCTCTCCGCTGGGCACATAAACGTGCCGGCTAAAGCATAAAATAAAACAGGAAAACAATAAAGTACGACATAGTAACAAAAACATGCATGATGGGAAGGACGGTGAGTCATAGTGGAGCTCACAGGGGTACAGTACGTCTGCGCCCGCAACGTGATAAGCTCAGTGTAAAAAACCCACACAGAACCGTTATCATAACGTGCAGTAATTACAAAACAATAGACCCATTGTAAGAGATATGTATAAGGTAAGACCCGTCCTAGGAAACTGTGTAGGTCTAACAAATAATACACGTAGTGTGAGGGAGCGACACAGCCACGAAAGCGTGAGTGTAGTAGTAGAGTATATCTGAGTGTGTATCAGGAAGCAAGAAGACTCCCCGAAGAAACGTGTCAGTATGTGTGCATGTAAAAAAGGCAATAAGAGCATAAACAATAAGCAAAAAGAACAAAACATAAGAGGACCATCTCTGAGGTTGAGAAGGTGAAAAAGGAGCAGGAGCCAGCCCAAAGGGGCACTGCTTACGTAACATGGGTCGCTGTGCGGTCGAGAAGGAGTCCACCAAGAGTGTCCCGTGGATGGAGGGTAACCGAAGGCATGGGCGACCCCTAGAGTGGAGAGTCTGTGACCGAGAATCCCGCAAGACGAACCGGAACAGCGGAGTATGTCCAGGCGAAGGAGTGAGGCACCCAGACCAAGAAAAGCAGGGTCGCAGCGAGGTAGAGGGGAGCTCACGCAGGAGGCATCTTCTGACGTTTGCGTCGGCGAGATGAGGTGGTCCACTCCGAGGACGAATCTCTGAGAGGAGCTGGTGCAAGGAAGGATGTCTCCCAGTCTGGGATATGCATCCTTGGGAGGCCCAGAGCTTCCAGGAACGTTGGGGCATCAGAAGCTTGTCTCAGAACGTAGGTCTTAGAGTTCTTGCGAGCGATCAGGGCAAAGGGGAAGCCCCACTGATATGGGATAGAAGCTTCCCGCAAAACCGCAGTCGGGGGCTTCAGTGCTCGTCTCGTCTGTAGCATTATAGGCGACAGATCAGGAAAGAGGGAGATGTCCGACTCTTGCCACTTAATGGAGGAGCAGGAACGACATCCACGCAGGATCTGCTTCTTCATCGGGTAGTCGTGTAAACGGCAGATGACGTCTCTTGGCGGACCGTCCGGGTCACCTCGGGGTCTCAGGGCTCGGTGTGCTCTATCAAGCTTAATGGAGGTGGCAGGGTCTCGTTGAAGTATGGTATTGAAGATGTGTTGTAAAGTAGAGTGTAAATCTTCAGGCAGAATCGATTCAGGAATGCCGCGGACTCGCAGGTTGTTCCTGCGACCCCTATTGTCCAGATCTTCCAGGCGGCGGGAAAGCTGCTTAACTGCATCTGCCTGGGTAGAGACCTGCTGAGTCAGTTGGTCCACCGTATCCTTAATCTTGACGGTGTCTTCTTCCATGGCAGTGACTCGGTCTCCCAGCTGTCGGACATCCAATTTAATTTCGGACAGCGTGGCCTTTTCAATCAGAGGAATCATCTCCTCTTTTGTAGGCAATAGTTATAGAGCATGGCGTATGGCCGGGTCGAGCAGTTGAGAGGCCTCAGGGCCTCTCTCCTCCATACAGACCTCATGGGAGCTGGCAGGAGAAGGCGCCATCTTGGAGAGAGCGTCTCCGGAGTCCGGGTCTACAGTCCCCTGGAAATACGAGCGGACAGAGGTAAGTGCTGTCCTTTCTCGCTCCGGTTGTGACCGGGGGTCCCAGGTGGTCTGTTGGTTTTCCCCATCTCAGCAGGGAGTTGAAAAAGTCGCACTTTAAGTTTAATAAAGCGGAGAGGCGCTGCAGAGCACAAGGCTTAAGCAGCCATCTTGGTGAGCAGCAGGCCACGCCCCCCCAATTTATAATAATCTGAATTTCTTTCTTATTTCTCTCTTACAATTTTATAATAAAATACAATTAAATTGCCTCCTATCCATTTCATGTCTAACAATTAGCAGAAGTCAAGTAGTGAAGAAATCTAAAAAAAATTTATATAAATATAAGGGCAACTGACTTGGCCAGGTTTAAACAAATGAAGCATCATTCATCTGCTAAGGAAATCTCCATATCATCTGTGTAATTTCATTTGACTCAGATGTTATTCTGAATAACCCATCAAGCAGTGAAAGGCAATTGGCAATATTGTAAAGTGCCACAACCAATTACATAACAGAAATAAAGAATTTAGAAAAGAAAAATAATTAGAAGCCTAAATTCTGCTAAAGGCAAGATTATTATCTACCTTAAAAACTTACAATTACTGGTACATTATGAATAAAAAATGGAGAATACAATGAAATCATGAAATCTTACAGGGTTTGTCTGTTGTTGGAGCAAAATAACCTCATACCACTTGTGTAGCTAAAAAGGGTGCTTATTGCATTGATTGTAGCATAGTTATAGTCATTTGCGGGCCAATAAAAAGTAACAGAAAAGTGACCTAATAAGTACTGATCGGTAATTGCAGATTAACCTATACTGGCTACATTCTAACATCAAGGCATATACTTATCAGAGATATTCTTAAAGAGGTTTATAAGGTTAAGGCTGAAATTTTGGAAGGTCCTTAGTTTTAGCAAGATAAAGGGATGGGCTGAATGGCATTAGAAATAAGCATGCACACTCTTTCACCTTACCAAAGAGTAATCTAATGACACTGAACTGCAGGCATAGTGAGTGGGCTATGATGGAGTTGCAATGGACACCTGCAAGCTGCAACATCATTGGTTTTACAGCTCCTTGGAGGAAGGGAAGATTACAGGGTATTTCCAACTAGATGAATATATAAAACAGGGGATGTACCTTCCAAATTAGTCTCATACTCCGCACCTGGAACAGGAGAAACCATCTGCATCCCACCCTAACATAAACACATAGGAGGTGGGTTCTAACACAAGCCTTTGTCAAATATTGTGGTCGTCATTTTTTGTGGGGTTTTTTTAACACACATTGTACTTCAGGTATGAACTTATAGCTCCTGGTATATGTCACTGACAACCAACACCCCAAAATGTCTTCAGCAACGTCCCCAGAGTACAGTCAAACCATCCATGTATGGGCTTGTCTGGTTGTTTGGGAGCTAAAAGGCCACATTTAGGAGGTGAGCTTTTATTTTGTTTCATTTTGACATCTGGTCACCTTTCACCTTTGCTCTATTTGGGACATCTTTGAACCTGCCCAATTCAATCAATTTACCCCATCAAACCATATTTTTTTTTTAAACTAGACACCTCATGGGTATTTAAAATGCTAGTACTTTAGCTGTTTTAATGCCAGGATTGTTGGGAAGATACAGTGCTAATTTTAGCACTTGCTCATAAAAGTAAACATTTAATTTATTTTTATATAATTTTTTATATTTTTGGACTTTTTTACATTTTGTTAGAACTAGATTGTTCCCCCGGTGGTGACATTGCTGCATAATTATTTTTAAATGTTACCAAATTTTTATTTCTTTTTTAAATAATTTTAATTTTTTCCAATATGTTTTAAATTTGTTTTTATATTTTATTAATTAGATTGTGATTAGAAAGCTGGGCTCCATTGACTTGCATGGTTGACTGCAGTACTCTTGGAATTTTTTTTTTTTTTTTCATGGGTGGCGCCATCTTGTGAGAGAAGAAAATCTTTTGCAGTCGCTCTTGTGACCACTCTCTGGAACGGTCACAGTGCATCCTGGGGTGGGTTTTCAGTATCACTGAATGCATCACTATCGTTGATCAACCATTTAAGCAATGATTTTTAGATCGCTTTCTAAGCTTATTTAATGCCATGATGTGCTAGGCATATTGGTCTTTAAGGTGCTAAAAAACACAGGAGGGTATAGGTCAATTGAGGCTTAATGCATTTTGCATTTACTAGGAGCTTACATTTAAGCCCCGTTGAATTTCAAGCCTGGGTTACAGCATTAACCTCCACCAAGGCTGGAGCCAGGTCTATTTGTTTACATAACAGTGGTAACATGGCTGTGGTCTGCATATGTCTGTAGCTTTAAATGGCAGGGTGCTAGGAGATGTTGCATTTTCATTGGCAAAGAAGGGATTTTAACCCCTTCCTTACAACTTATCACTGCACAGGCACTGATTGTCCACAGCAGCACTTTTTTGCAATCTGTGCATTGTTTAATGGTTTATTTTTTCTGTAATTTTGTATTAAATAAATGAAATAATATTATATATATAAATATATATTTAAATAAAACCTTTAAGATTAGTGAAATAATTAAAACAATGTAAATAATTTGTTAATTTCAGATAAACATTTCAAATGGTGGTATTTCTGTTATTTTTACACTTTCCATGCACTAATTCAAATTTTTTTTGTGTTTTTTGACACTCGTACTGCAGGTATGAATTTACAGCTCCTGGTATATGTCACTGCGTAACAACATAACATCCCAATATGTGATCAGCAACATCTCCTGAGAACAGTGATACCAGCCATGCATACGTTTGTTGAATTGTTTGGAGGCTAAAAGGCCAAATGTCAGGGTCCACTCTCTGCTGCCTGAACCATGGCTGAATTATACTTCAGGCTAATACTTACCACTAGTGGCCACCCTCTTCCCTCTGGAGTGATCTGAACCTGATTATCAGGTACAGCTGCGCCTCATGAATTGAGTGAAGCCCTGCCTTTAAAAGACCGGCCCTGCCCTTCAGTCAGGGCCTTGGCATTGTAGTTGTAGGACTGCCTTTGCTCTGAGCCGCTACCCGTGCCTGAAGCCGTGCCTGTGCCCGTGCCCGAACCCGTGCCTGAGCCTGAACCCGTGCCTGAGCCCGTTCCTGTACCCGTGCCTGAGCCGGTACTCGTGCATGATCCAGTACCCGAGCATAAGTCCGTACCCATGCATGAACCTGTACACGTGCCTGGCCCGGTAGTACTCCGTTCCCGGCCGCCCTGCCAGTGGGCCTCCGTTCCCGGCCGCCCTGCCAGTGGGCCTCCGTTCCCGGCCGCCCTGCCAGTGGGCCTCCGTTCCCGGCCGCCCTGCCAGTGGGCCTCCGTTCCCAGCCGCCCTGCCAGTGGGCCGGACCTGTACCTGTACCTGCACCCGAGCCTGTACCTGCACCCGAGCCTGTACCTGTACCCGCACCCGAGCCTGTACCTGTGCCTGAACCTGCCTGTGGGCTTACCTTTCAGTGGGCCCGCACCCGAGCCTGTACCTGTGCCTGAACCTGCCTGTGGGCTTACCTGCCAGTGGGCCCGCACCCGAGCCTGTACCTGTGCCTGAACCTGCCTGTGGGCCCGCACCCGAGCCTGTACCTGTGCCTGAACCTGCCTGTGGGCTTACCTGCCAGTGGGCCCGCACCCGAGCCTGCACCTGCACCCGAGCCTGTGCCTGCACCTGCACCCGAGCCTGTGCCTGCACCTGCACCCGAGCCTGTGCCTGCACCTGCACCCGAGCCTGTGCCCGAGCCGGTACCTGCACCTGCACCCGAGCCTGTACCTGTACCTGCACCTGCACCTGAGCCTGTACCTGCCTCAGCTCCTGTCTCTCGTCCTATCCAGTCCTGCTACTCTGTCTGTACATCTCAGTGTCACCATGCATAAAGGGGTACAGACAGAGTTCCCCGTATCCCCTGCACATGGAGTCCTACCCGACCTGCTCGCCCGGGTCCTGACAGAATGCCAAGGCCATGCCAAGGAGTCCGCGGGGATGACTGCAGTTCTGGAGGTACTGGCGGAGTGTCTTCTGCAGCTGTGCAAATCTGTAAGGTCTGTGTTGGAACGCGATAGCACTAAACAAAAGCCTATGACCAAGACCAAGGGCAAGAAAGCTCCACAGAAGAGCTTTAAGCGTGAGCCTCTCACCAAAGAAGAGAAACAAAAACGGCGAGAGGACAACTTGTGTTATTATTGCGGTGAGACCGGTCATAGGATAACATATTGTCCGTGGAAACCTGCTAAGCCACCCGCAACCCACACAGACCAACCCCGTGCCCAGGAACCAGTATATGACACCAGCAACCTGTCACAGCTGGAGCACACCCCGTCTCCTCAGCCGGGAGAACCAGAGGTTTCTTATGTCACGGCACCAGGTGAACCTACGCCTTCTGAAGCCATGTCAGAGGAACCCCAGACCATGTCTGACGACCCTGACTGGTCTGACATGGACGATGCTTCTTCAGAGGATGATATGGCATACACACCTGAGCTCCAACATACCACGGGTGTTTGTGCGGTTGGGACTACCACTCCCATCACTCCTAGGAACCAGAACAAGGAACCCCAGACCGCTAGACACTCCCTTGGGGCCTCCGGTAACGTCCTGACACCAAATTTGGAAGATGCTCATTTTTCAATCTGGAATTTTGACATATGGTCATCCAGCGCCCATGTCCTATGAAACCAGCCAATTTAATTAATCACCATCAAACCATAGATTTTTTTAAACTAGACACCTCGTGGTAAAAAGAAAATCAGAAAAGGTTTAGCTTTTTTTATTTTACAGGATATTTTATTATTTTATGGTAAATTAGATGATATGATCAAAATAATGGTGCCTGAAGAAAGAACTTCTTGTTCTGAAAAAATAAATAAACAGCCACTATCATGAAGGGTACAATTTTTTTTAAACAGTACAGTCACAAAGGGGTTAAACAGGCTACAGATTAAGGGGAACAAAAGCAGCCTGGCATATGCCTAGACACCGCATGAATATTCTTAAGTAGACTCTTAATTTGTCTCTCACTTGTAAGCGCTCACTTCTACTACTAGACACGATTTTAACAAAATACTGTTACGTACCTGGCAGGGAGATTCTCCGGTTCTCCTGGTCAGCAACCACAGCCGCTGTGAGGAAGGGGGAGACCCCCCGCTTTGTACCAGCAGCAGCCGCCGCGAAGAAGGGGGAGACCCCCCGCCTCAGCACGGCAACCACAGCCGTTCCTCTTCACTCCACTACATCGACTTATATTGGGCGATTACGAAATCGCCACAAACAAGATGGCCGCGCAGGAAGTGACGTAACAGCACTTTGAAAACGTGGCGGGAAATCTCCAATTAGTGCCTATTTAAGAGACTCGGTAGTGCCTTTCTCAGTACGCATTCCTGTTGTTTTCCTGTTATTGACCTCGGCTTACTCCACGACATTCCTGCTCTCCGGTATCCTGACCTTGGCTATATCCCACGACGTTCCTGCTCTCCGGTATCCTGACCTCGGCTCTCTGGACCATCCCTTACCAGTCCTACCTGACTTCGGTGTCTCCTTCTTACGCTGTGACGTGACAGAATCAGAAGGCCATCATGAGACCCGCTGAGACTCGATGAGATGGATCACCGTCTGGATCAATTTGCTCAAGCCCTCCAGACCTTGCTTCAGCGTACTGATCCTGCACAACGGGCTTAAACGGTGGTGGCTCCTACTCCGCCGCCTTTGCCCATAGCTACGGTTCCAGTTCACCTACCTCCACCGCAAAGCTACAATGGTGACCCTGCAACTTGTCGAGGTTTTTTGAACCAGTGCAAGATACATTTTGAACTGTCTCCATATGCCTTCCCTACTGAGCGTGCAAAGGTGGGATACATAATTTCGCTCCTTACGGATAAAGCCTTGGCATGGGCTTCGCCGCTCTGGGAGAAAATGCTTCTACGGTGCGCTCCTATGCTAAATTTATCTCTAGCCTACGAGCCGTATTTGACGTTCCGGGAAAAAGGACCACTGCTTCAACTTCGCTTTTTACCATCCGTCAGGGTTTCCGTCCACTCCTGGAGTATGCTATTGAGTTCCGGACCCTGATGGTAGAGGTGAACTGGACTAACGAGGCATTAGCGGCTGCCATCCTTAATGGACTTTCCGAGACCCTTAAAGACGAAACTGCTGCCAGAGATTTGCCCACGGATCAAGACTCAAATTGATCTTCGTCTCCGCGAAAGACAAGTACAACGTGAAAGTCTGAGGTTACGTGACAGAGGTGGAAGACCTACTACATGCATTATGCCACAGTTTTCTCCTGCTGCTACCTCCTATGACCCTCCTGAGGAACCGATGCAGTTGGGAGCCGCTCGGATATCTGAACGTGAGAGGAACAGGCGGAGACGGGAAGGATTATGTTTTTACTGTGGCCTCTCGGGTCACCTCATCGGACACTGTCCCAGCAGGCCGGGTAACGCCCGCACCTAGGTAGGCCAGGGGAACCTACCATAGGTATAGTGAATCCTTCCCCTAACGTTTTCACCTACTCGTATGACAGTTCCGGTTCGTCTGGCCTGGGCCACTGGATTCGTTGATACGGAGGCCTTTCTGGAATCCGGCGCTGCCGGCAACTTCATTGACTCAGTTTTTTGTGATCAGCAACACATTCCCACCCTATCCCTGCCTGTACCATTGTCTGTGGAGGCCATCGATGGTAGACCGCTTTTTCCTGATCGGATTTCCCTCTCTACGACGAATGGAAGACCACCTTCAATACTCGTTCTGGACATTATGAATATACTGTGATGCCGTTTGGGCTGTGCAACGCCCAGGCAGTCTTCCAAGAATTTATTAATGATTGCCTTCGGGACTTTCTCCAACAGTTTGTCGTGGTGTATCTGGATGACATTTTGATCTACTCTTCCGATTTACAGTCACACCACGCTCATGTTGCTCGCGTTTTGTCCTGAATGCGGCTCCATGGACTATATGCCAAGCTCGAGAAATGTGCGTTTGAGGTTCGCAAAGTGACGTTTCTGGGATACGTCATTATGCCCACAGGATTCGAGATAGATCCATCCAAGGTGCAAGCCATTAGAGACTGGCCACAACCACTGGGCTTGAAACCCCTGCAGCGTTTTTTGGGGTTTGCCAATTATTACAGACGTTTCATCCGCGACTACTCTAAGATTGCTGCTCCTTTGACGGCGCTTATTAAGAAAGGTGCCAATACCCTGGAATGTTCTTCTGAGGCCATTTCCGCCTTCTCTCAACTCAAGACCAAATTTACCACCGCTCCTGTGTTACGTCACCCTGATCCTCAACTACCGCTTGTTCTGGAGGTCGACGCATCCGAATCTGGGGTTGGTGCTGTTCTTTCACAAAGGATCTCCTACAGTGGGCCTCTCCATCCATGCGGTTACTTTTCCAGGAGATTCTCCCCAGCGGAGAGGAACTATGATATCGGGAACAAGGAACTTCTGGCTGTCATCCTCGCGCTGGAGGAGTGGCGTCATCTTCTGGAGGGCATCCAAATTCCCACGTTGATTCTGACGGATCACAAGAATCTACAGTATATCGAAACCGCCAAGTGTCTGAACCCTCGACAGACCAGATGGGCCTTGTTTCTCTCCCGATTCTCGTTTGTCTTGACTTATCATCCGTGTTCCAAGAATGTCAAGGCTGACGCCCTCTCCCTGATGCATGCGTTCCCAGAGGAGGAGGGTCGTGCGCCGGAGCCTATTGTACCAGCTACCAAGGTCCTCGCTGCTCTGCACCTCCGCTGTCATTCTCCCTTAATGGACCGCATCTCTGGATTACAAGCCCGAGCTCCAGCCTCCTTGCCAACTGGTAAACTATTTGTTCCTTCGTACCCGCGTGCTTCATCTGTCTCATGGTTCCAGAACAGTGGGCCACCCAGGGCTAACACACACTAAGGACCTCGTGTCCAGGACATTTTGGTGGCCGGAATGGACTAAGGATACTGCCCTGTTCGTTCGCTCCTGTGTCAAGTGCGCTGTCAACAAGTCTTCCAGGAGGCACCCCGCTGGGATGCTCCACCCATTGCTTCGTCCTTCGAGGCCCTGGACTCACATTGCCATGGACTTTATTGTGGACTTACCCAACTCCAAGGGATACACTGTAATCCTTATGGCCCACATGATACCATTGAGGAGACTTCCCATGGCTTCTACGTTGGCTGACATATTCTTGCGGGAGATTGTCCGTCTTCATGGAGTCCCCACCGAGATCGTCTCCGACCGTGGCACCCAATTCATTGCACGTTTTTGGCCCGAGTTCACGAGAGCGTTGGGTGTCGCTCTAGCATTCTCTTCTGCGTATCACCCACAGTCCACAACGGTGCAGCAGAGAGGTCTAACCAGCATCTTGAGCAATACCTGCGCATCTTTATCAACCACCATCAGGACTATGGACGATGCTCATAATAATGCTGTACAAGAGTCTACGGGAGAGTCCGTCTTCTACTGTGTTTTTACGGCCTTCATCCGCAACCCTTCCCTGGAGCTTTTCCGAATCCTCCTGACCCAGCGCTGGAGGTGCGGCTGGCTAATATCCAGTCCACTTGGGCTTCGGTGCAGAGGGCTTTGGAGCTGGCTGGTGGGCGACAGGAACTCCAAGGCGTTCTGGTACTCCTGCTTATTCTTCTGGGGACAGAGTATGGTTGTCTACCAGATACCAGCATGAAGCTGGCGCCACGTTTCATCGGCCCTTTTTCTATTGTCCGCCGGGTGAATCCTGTCGCCTATGAACTTTCTCTCCCAAGGACACTCCGTATTCCTCGAGTTTTTCATGTCTCTCTATTGAAGCCATTGGTTTGCAACCGTTTCTCTACTAGGTCCTCTGCCTCTGAGACTTCTGCCGGAGAGACTGGGCGTATTCCTCAAGCTATCCTGGACTCTTGCAGGCAACAAGGGAGTCTCCAATATCTGGTCCATTGGAGGGGACTTGGCCCAGAGGATCGTTCCTGGGTTCCTGAGGCTCGATTTCATGCTCCTCATCTCGTGCGTGCATTCCTTGCTAGAGGTCGGAGTTGCTCTGGCAGGGGTCACCCTGAAGTCGCCCCTTTGAGGAGGGGTAATGTTACGTACCTGGCAGGGAGATCCTCTGGTTCTCCTGGTCAGCAACCGCAGCCGCGGCGACGAAGGGGGAGACCCCCTGCTTCGGTCCGGCAGCCGCAGCTGCCGCGAAGAAGAGGGAGACCCCCGCTTCAGACCAGCAGCAGCAGCCGCGGCGAGGAAGGGGGAGACCCACCGCCTCAGCACGGCAACCTAGTGGCGCCGGCATCGACTTATATTGGGAGATTACGAAATCGCCACACACAAGATGGCCGTGCAGGAAGTGACGTAACGGCACTTTGAAAACTTGGCGGGAAATCTCCAATTAGTGCCTAAACTCCTGTGCCTATTTAAGAGACTCTCTAACTCATAGCCATTTCCTTCTGATGGTCGTGCCTATCTCGGTAGTGCCTTTCTCAGTACGTGTTCCTGTTATTGACCTCAGATTACTCCACGGCATTCCTGCTCTCCGGTATCCTGACCTCGGCTATATCCCACGACGTTCCTGCTCTCCGGTATCCTGACCTCGGCTATCCCACGACATTCCTGCTCTCTGGTATCCTGACCTCGGCTCTCTGGACCATCCCTTACCAGTCCTACCTGACTTCGGTGTCTCCTTCTTACGCTGTGACGTGACAAATACACATTGTTTTGCATGTTCAGATTTAAAACTGTTTACTCTGCTAGTGTTGCACTGTACCAATATAGTGATTGGTATAACTACTTTTTATTTACACTGTAGTATAGCCACTACTTTTATTTACACCCCTGCAGTGTAATTCCTGTTATATATTTACCTATCTAGTTACGTTTCTCACAGCCCCATTTAGTCATACTCTGCTCTAAACAGATACCTTGATAATCAGTCTAATAATACGGTTCTATTTGCAATTCTTCAGGCTATGGAATAATTGGATATAAAACTCCAGCAAGGACCGAAATCCCACTGTCTTTATCTTGCTGCTAATTAAGGAGCTCGTTAGTATCACAGTTTTTTTTCCTGCAGCCCAGCAGATCTTATGTCCTATGGGAAACTGAGCGATGTCTTTTAAGTTTTTATTTAGCAGAGATATATTCTGCAGAGCACAGCAGGGTAAGGATGGAGAATCCCAGTTTCAGAAATGTTTTGCCTCTTCACTCTGTGAGGTGAGATACCGACCCTGTTGTTTCTCTTACCTCCTTTCTCTTATTTCTGAAGAATAAATCCTGGTCAGTCTCTTTGAATTTTTGTCCACATGCTTCTTTCACCTCATTGTTTTTGCAAAGAGAAAAAATAACTAATGGGTCAATCTTTTAACCAAAATAGTCGCAATGGTCAGCCCTACCTAAATTTACTTAAATGGATGCTCCAGTGCAATATGCAAATAATGCAGATTAAAGTATTTTGTAAGAACTGTAATATGCATTCTTTGTGCCTGAAAAAAATAAAGTACATTCCTCTGAGGATTTACAAAAAGTACTCTCATTGAAATCAGACCTGTAGCTAGCTCCTTTTTGCTCGAGGCAAGAATGGAAAATTGTGCCCTTACACACACATGTCCATAAACACACATTTACACATACACTGCCCTTACACTTGACTGCCCTTTCACACACCTGCCCATTAACACGCATATACACATACACTGCCCTTACAGAACCCTGCCTTAAACTGCGCATACACACTGCCTTTGCAGTGATTGAACAGCTAAACTGGCAGTTGGGTTTCATTATTTAATATTAGATCCTGCTGCTGATGTATATTAATATTAGCCCCTGCTGACAATATATACTAATATTAGCCCCTGCTGTCAGTTTTATATTGAAATAATTGAACCCTATGCAAGAATTTCTTTGGACCCCACTCCACACTCCCTAGAATAATTCCCTCCACTACTACACTTTTAAAAGATTTGCCATACTGACTATAGATTAGGGGAAGACTGTGAGAGTCAGTGCAGTCTTCCTTCCTTCTGACCCTACCGTGACATTGAGAGGTCCTCTCCCACATAATCATCCCCAGAATCCCTTTGTCCCCTCATTCACTAAGCCATGCCTCTCTTTTACTTACTCCCTGTAGTTCAGGTATAGATCAAATAAACACATAAAACAGCACTTGCATGTATAGATCATCTGAATAAGACATGCAAACCCTATAATTGCAGGCATACATAAATAATGTATGGAAACATAGCCGGTGATCAACACATGAACTCACAAACCCAGCTTTGCATGTATAGATCAATTGAAATTCTCATGTGAACTCGACATTTAAGGTATAGATCAAATAAACAGAATCAGACATACAAATCCTATATTTGCAGGTATACAATAATAATGTATGGAAACATAGCATTTTGATCAATAGAACACACAAACCCAGCATTGCAGGTGTATATCAACTGGAAATCACATGTAAACTCAGCATTGCGGGTATAGATCAAGTGAAAAACACACGGAAACAGCTTTGCAGGTATTGATCAACTTAATAAGACATACAAAGCCTGTATTTGCCTGTATATATATATACATATTGCACAAATCAATTATAGATCTATGATACACACAAACACTTTTACAGTCACTAACTTTCACTAATTCACACAATTCATTCACACAATCATTTATTCTCTCACTCTTTCACACAAAATATTTACACATATTCATTAATGCATTCTCACAAATTCATTTTCTCACTCATTTACACAATTCATCCACACATTAATTCGTTCATACTCTCGCTCATTCACACAATTCATTCACATAATTCATATACACATTAATTCATTTATTTTCTCACTCATTCACACAATGCATCCACACATTAATTAATTCATTCTCATACTCATTTTAATCTGTATTTATTTCAATATAGTTTAATTTAATATATATTAGTACCCTCCTTTCTCATCTACCCCCTCTCCCCCTTTTCTTCCTATCTACCCCATTCCCCCTTTTTTCACTATCTAACTCATCTCCCCCCTTTCTCCCTATCTACCCCTACCCCCCCTTTTTTAATTATCTACCCCCCTCTCCCCCCTTTTCTCACTATCTACCCCCTCTCCTCCTTTTTAGTTCACTTACCTTGCAGAAGTCCTGTGGTGGGAGCCGGAGGCCTCTGTCCTGCTGCTCTGCCTCGGTGCGCGCTGCTTCACTGCTGAGCACCGGTATATGACGTCATATTCCGGTGCTCATCATGAAATGCAGGCACTGCGACCAAGACATTGAAGACAGAGGCTTCATGGAGGAGAGTGAGGGGCACAGAGCAGTGGCTGAAAACCTATTCCTGAGCGACCACTTGAGATAGTCACATCTGGTACCTGGAGCCCAGGATTCACAGAGTAAGTCTCTAGCTGATTCTGATGGCCCGATAAATTTCAGGAACCCCTGAAATCAACCAGGCCACCAGAGACAGAGGGTGTAGAGGATGAGGGGATCCCTGTGGGGCATTTCCAAGAGAGCTGAGAACCATGGCTGAGCTGGCCAAAGGGGCAACACTATCACAAGAGAAATCATCTGTCGACGCACCTGGTGAAATCATTGAAAAAGGAGGGAACGCGTCTGACAGTCTGAGAAGAAGCATTCGTCGCTGTTGATTCCGAATCCTGGAGCCAGCTGAAGAAGGTTGGAAGCTGGAAGTTCCATCTGGACGCAAATAGGTCCATTGAGAACGAACCTCGACGATGAGAGATTATCGGGAGAACCAGTCCGCCTTCAAGTTGTTTGCTCCTGGAAGATACTGTGCTGAAAGAGAGATTTTCCTGTGAAGACAAAAGGTAAAGTGGTCCCTGGTCAAATTGAACAGACGTATGTTGATATAGCGCACCCTTGAGACATTGTCCATGCGTAGTAAAATACAGCAATGAGAAAACTTCTTAGAAAAACTGCAGACCACAAATGATCCAGCTATAAGCTCCAGGTACTTGATGTGTAAGTGTGAGGCTGCGAGGCAGGTACAATGGTGGAGTCCGGTATGCAGGTACGTAACCCCAGGAATCAACAAACAGGGCAGGCGAGAATAAGCCGAAGTCAGGAACGAAGCCATGGTCAGGGAAATAGCGAGCTGCGAGGTCGAAATCCAAAGCCAGAGTCAGGAAACCAAAAATATCAGGAACGCCGTTTAGTAGCCAAGGGTCGGGATATAGAGAGCAGCAGAGTCGAGGGCAAGCCAGGGTCGGTACACAGAAATCGTTAGGATAAGCATAAATGCACTGGAGCTCAATAGGAAGAACAATCACTGAGCACTGAGCTCATCTCAGTGCTCAGTTTTTAAACTTGCCGCCTGGGGGAAGCCTCGCCCCCAGCCGTGACGTCATCCGTGCGCGTACCCCGGCGACTCCATTCGGGGACGCATAAAGTTTGTTGAGGGCGCGCCTGCCTAGCAGCAGACATGCTGGCAGAGGAGGAGGAAACTGGAGACGCACCGCGGGATTCGGTACCCGCGGGCATCGGGTATTCGGGTGAGTCGCTTCGGCGGACCCGGAGTTGCGGACCCTGACAGATCCTCCTCCCGACGAGAGGTCTCCGGACTCTTTCAGGACCTGGACGATCAGGGTGTTGATTGTGAAAAGACGTGAGAAACTCTGGAGCATGTACGATGTTGGCAGGCTCCCAAGAATCTTCGTCCGGGGCATAACCCCTCCAGCGGATAAGGTACTGTAATTTTCTATGATAGTACCTAGAGTCCAGTATCTTCTCAACCTCGTATTCAGGGATATTGTCTACTAGAACCGGAGGAGGTGGGTTAGGAAGACAGCCTGGGAACAGATTAATTCTCCACGGTTTGAGCAACGATACATGGAACATGGGATGGATGGACATGGAGTCGGGCAGCTTTAATTCTACTGCTGTTGAGGAAACCAAATCTTGTCACCAGTTTGATAGAGTGGCGTGATGCTGCGATGACGATCCGCAAAATTCTTGTAACGACGTTCAGCCGTCACTAGGGTTTCGTGAAGAAGGGAAAAAGTTTTGGTCAGTCTATTAGTGTGTTCAGAAACCGAGGGGACAACACTGGGTATAGGAGCTCCAGGTAGCATTGTAGGATGATATCCATAATTGGCAAAGAACGGTGACATATTGATGGAGCGATGAATATGATTATTATACGCGAACTCCGCTAATGGTAAGAAGAGAGACCAATCGTCCTGCAAGTAGGCTGTGTAACACCGAAGATATTGTTCGAGCGTCTGATTGGTACGCTCCATCTGACCGTTGCTCTGAGGATGGAAGGCAGAGGAGAGAAAACGCTGAATATGGAGTTGTTGGCAGAACGCTTTCCAAAAAGGGAGGTAAACTGCGAGCCCCGATCAGATGTGATGTCATCAGGTAGGCCATGTAAGCGAAATATATTTTTAACAAAAAGCGTAGCTGTCTCGGAGGCGGATGGAAGATGTCCATAGGGAATAAAATGTGCCATTTTTGTAAAGCGATCAACAACCACGAGAAGCGTAGTGAAGTGATTGGATGGTGGAAGGTCGGTGATGAAATCCATCGATATGCTTGTCCATGGTTTAGATGGGGCAGGAAGAGGCTGTAGGAGGCATGCGGGATGCTTAGGTATCTCCTTGGCTCGAACACACGTAGAGCAGGATGACACAAAGGCCTTCACGTCTTCCTTAAGTGTCGGCCACCAGAAAGATCGCTGGATCAAATCTGATGTTTGTAGGATACCTCCATGTCGGGCAATGGGTGTATCGTGAAAGGCTTGTAGAACTTGTAACCGAACCTCTGGAGGGACAAAAAACGAGGTCATTGTGATAGTAGAGACCATGCTGGTATTGTAGTTCAGGAACCTCTGGTAAGTGGTTGCGTGAAGAGTACTGTCGGATCGAGTCCCAGATGGTGCGGGTCATGGCAAGAAACTGTGTAGGGATAAAATGGTGTTTCAGGAGTCTTCATGGTAGGAACGTCATGCATACGGGAGAGCGAGTCGGCTTTGGTATTACGGGACCCTGGACGGTAGGTAATGTGAAGTTGAAACCGTGTGAAGAATAAGGCCCACCTCGCCAACCGTGGTTGAAGGCGTTTGGCCGAGCGCAAATATTCTAAATTCTTTTGGTCGGAAAACACGGTGATGGGGTATAGAGCTCCTTCCAGCAAATGACGCCACTCCTCCAGAGCTAGTTTAATCGCCAACAATTCTCGTTCTCCTACACCATAATTTCTTTCCGCTGGAGAGAGAGTTCGGGAAAAATAAGCCACTGGATGTAATTGTCCGTCAGATTCTTGCCTTTGAGAGAGTACTGCTCCTACAGCGGTATCTGAGGCATCGACCTCCAAGGTATAGGGATTTTGGGGGTCAGGCATCCGGAGGATGGGAGCAGAGATGAATCTGTTTTTAAGGTAGTCGAAAGCCCTTTGTGCGGCCTCGGACCAGACAAACTTGGAATTCTTGGAGGTAAGAGCGGTTATGGGTTGGGCAAGTTTGGAAAAGTCTCTGATAAATTTACGATAGTAATTCGCAAATCCTATGAATCTTTGAACTCCTTTCCGGTCTGTGGGAGGAGGCCAGTGGAGAATAGCATCGACTTTCTTCTTATCCATCTGGATGCTGGTAGGGGTGGGAACATAACCCAGGAAATCAATGATTTGCACTTCAAACATACGTTTCTCTGGTTTAGCAAAAAGTCCATTCTTTCTGAGTCTATAGAGCACTTGACTGACATGTTCCCTGTGTGTCTCTATGTTTGGGGAAAACACCAGGATGTCATCTAAATACACTATGATGTATTGGTCCAGAATGTCGCGAAAGATGTCATTGACGAAGTATTGGAAGGTGGCGGGTGCTTTGCATAAACCGAAAAGGCATGACAAGATACTCAAAATGGCCATAACGGCATCTGAAAGCTGTCTTCCATTCATCATCCTTGCGTACTCTCACCAAGTTATAAGCTCCCTGTAAATCTATTTTGGTGAATATCTTGGCTCCACGAACATGTTCCATTAGTTCAGGAATGAGGGGAAGAGGGTATCTGTTTTTCACAGTAATATTGTTTAATTCTCGGTAATCAACGCAAGGTCGGAGTCCGCCGTCTTTTTTATGAAGAAAAAAGATTCCAGCCCCTGCTGGGGAGGTAGAAGGTCTAATAAACCCTTTAGCGAGATTTTCATCGATATAGTCTTTTAATACGGTAAGTTCAGATAGTGGGTATATGCGACCGAAAGGGATGGCAGATCCTGGGTATAGTTCAATGGGACAATCATAAGATCGATGAGGAGGAAGTTTGTCTGCCCCCTTCTTCTCAAAAACATCTTTGAAGTGGGCATAAGGAGGAGGTATGTCTTGGGATGATCGGGACAGGAGAGAGACACAGACCGACGTTTTCTTGAGACAACCTTGGGTGCAGTGGTTGGATGCAAAACGAAAGGTTTCGGTCTCCCGGTTAATAGAGGGATTATGAGTTCTCAGCCATGGGAGACCAAGGATCACCGGAGAGATGGGGGAATTCATAATGTCAAATCGAATGTTCTCTGATTGTCCATCCCCGATTTTAAGTAGTAGAGTAGTGGTCTCTCGAATGATGGGCCCAGTTTTCAGAGGGCTGCCGTCCACCAGTTGTATAGCCATAGGGTTCTTCTTATGACGAGTGGGGATGGAGAGCGAGCGTGCCAAATCAAAGTCCAGAAAGTTGCCACTGGCTCCGGAGTCCACCATGGCAGAAAGGTTGACGGAACCGCTACTCCACTGTAAGGATACGGGGAGAGAAAGGTGAGCTGCAAAACTAGGCATTTGTCCAGTAGATATTTGATGATGATGGATAAATTCCTGTTAGGGATATTAATGAGACAAAATAGGCAAAACTAATATTTCGTCACACACACAAAATAACGACGCTACCAAACATTGCAGTACCACATCCACAATATTAATTTAAGGAGATACCCTATATTTTATCTCCGATCCTAAATTCTTTCAGATCGCCGAAAATTATAATTCAAATTAGATAGATATCGCCACGATAGTCAATCAAAAATATTTATTTATTGTGAATACAATTTATAAAATCTATGTATGAGTCACACAGTGCATAATATAAAACACAAAGTTCTTAAAACATGTCAAAATTGAATCAATTTAAATACAATATATTATCGATAGTTATCAATATGAATTAGTACTATATGAGTCTAACACACAATTAATTTCCAGTCCACTCAGCAACCAAAAATTTATAATAATCTGGGCAGTAATAAAAATATCACTATCTCTCTAATATTAGTTCAACTAATATAACAAATTAAAAATAATTTAATTGTGTCTGAGTATTAGTGAAATTCCTAATAGATGCAAATAATGTCAAACTTCATCTATAGGTAAAAATACCTTTTCATTATTGTTATTATCACGGGTTATAAGCTGCAGTCTCACAAGCCGCCATATACAATAATGCAATATAGTACTTCCCAGAAACAGGGAATTCTATACGAAGAGGACAAAATTCATCTCTATTCAGAATAAAAAAACAATTATATTTACCACCACTTGTTGCTGTTGTCCCACCGGTCCTTGTGGAAATTAATCCAGGTTCATTGGCAAGAAATTAAGTGGAAAAGAATATAACTTTCTACCAGTTATATAGGTTAGAACTCAAAGTAACTCCAAGAGTGACATATGGTGCCAGAATCTTAAGATTCCAATTCTCTGGGGTAAATTTGGTGAATAAGTCCGTCCGGGTCTGTCTGTTTCAGGGTGCGATTTTTTTTTTAAGGTCCGTTCTTTTTTTTCTAATTATCCAAGACATAAGCTTAAAAACAGAGCTTATTATCATAGCCTCCACCTCTTGATTGGAATTCTCCAATCATAACGGTGGGTTTTACCCATTAAAATTAGGATTTCTACTCATATTTACACCGTTGTAATTTCTTAATTTACCTGTGAGAGACGCTCTGGTCTAAGAATTAACTTAAAACCATTAAATATGTGTTTGGAATTTATCCTTGGTTACCCTAATCGCCAGGTGTTACCTCCTAGATAGTAACTCAGGCCTTGGTAGTCTTACCATGTATCCCCCATTCCAAGTTACATTTCTAAAGATATGCAGCGTCTACTCCTTAACTTTCTCATGGAAGATAACATTAATTGTATCATGTATACGCTGAAACATCATTATACATGAATACTCCTTTGTTCTCAATTATAGAGGGAACAAGGACAAAAAGAAATAATCACTACATGATTAAATAAAATAAAATGGCTCTGACTCCATTTTGTATTCATGTAAAGTACAGAATATATGGAATACATGTTTTCTATGATAAAATATCTGACATTCCTTACCCTTACGGAATCGGGCGCGTGTTCTGCAGTCCTGGAAGGAATGGCCAGCTCTGCCGCAGAATAAGCAGAGTCCCAACGATCTTCGACATTCCCTTTCGACAGGAGACAGTGGTCCACGGAAAATACCTATTACCTATACCATCTCAGTGCTCAGTTTTTAAACTTGCCGCCTGGGGAAGCCTCGCCCCCAGCCGTGACGTCATCCGTGCGCGTACCCCGGCGTCTCCATTCGGGGACGCATAAAGTTTGTTGAGGGCGCGTGCGCGCACGCCTAGCAGCAGACATGCTGGCAGAGGAGGAGGAAGCTGGAGACGCGCCGCGGGATTCGGTACCCGCGGGCATCGGGTATTCGGGTGAGTCGCTTCGGCAGACCCGGAGTTGCGGACCCTGACAGTAAGTGACTCTTGTCCCGTGACCAGCGCCCTCCGGTTGCGGAATCTGTTGATCATAAGATTGGTGAGCTTGAAGGTGTCTGCCTTTCAGGCATTGCATGGCCCGACAGTAAAGGGGACCCAGGGAAATTGCTTGAATCGAAGAAGATAGAAGGCCTACTATTCTGGCAAGGTGTCTCAACAAGATATACTCCAGACGAATAACCTTCCTGATCCCCTTTTTAATGTATGCTATTTTTAGGACGGGAGCTTGGGAAGTGCCAAAAAATCGCGAGATTAAAGATGGTGGCCCCGAGCTCCAAGATGGCCACCAGAGTCTCAGAATTCGTCTGAAACACTGTAAAAGAGCTGAGAGGCCTGGCCAGAGGCGGGAGAGACGGGCAGCAAAGCATAAGGAGGCAAATATTAACGGTACAAAGAAAAAACGAATAACAGTATAACAAAGAAATAGCGAAATAATGTTGTAAAGGTTTTAACTGTAATGAATATTGCCACAAGTAACGATTTCAGAGGAGTGGGTAGTAAAATATATCAGGGATCAAAAAGACCATAGAAAGACCGCCCACTGGATAAAGATTAGGAATGTGACCACATGAGGAGCAGCAAAGGAAGAGGAGGCAGTTTTAAAGAATTTGACTTATATATATGCCTACACTATCCCTAATTGGTCGTTTTTTTTGTTTGTTTTGTTTACAATGTTTTTTTCCTATGCTGCTGTGAGGTTTGAGTAAAGGAAGATATGCAAATTATGAGCCTCCTGTCATGCTATAAAATTTGAGTATTTGCATTTTAACCCTTGCTGAGGGTTTAACGCTTTAAACAACTTTGCAAGCAGAATAGGGGGTGTCTTCCAAAAACACTAAGCATCTAAACACTATTCTATAATAAATAATAAATTATCTACAGTACTACTCTGTAAGTAGTTTAATCAGTAGAGTTACCTAATGAATAAAAAATTTAAAAGGCACTGATTTTGTATTATTTTTAAATTATTCAAATGCAGCCTGCAGCAAAGTGACTCACAGATGTAACATTTGCCAAAATTACCAAATTAATTAAATATAATCACAGTAAGTAACTGTGAAGAACTAAAAGCTATTCTAGATTAAACTGCCATGTCTGTTCACAAAATTTGAGGACCACTCCAGCCCTATTTTCAATACAGATGGTCTTGATGGAAAGGTATGTTTATTTGCTGACGACACAAAAATTTGCAACTGGTCAGACCTGTGGCAATTGCTATTTAATGTAGATAAATGCAAAGTAATGCACCTGGGGCATAAAAACCCAAGGGCAGAGTATAGAATATTTGATACTGTCCTAACCTCAACAGGTGAGGAAAGGGATTTAGGGGTAATTATTTCTGCGGATTTAAAGGTAGGCAGACAATGCAGTAGAGCAGCAGGTAATGCTAGCAGAATGCTTGGTTGTATAGCAAGAGGTATTAGCAGTAGAAAGAGGGAAGTGCTCATGCCGTTGTACAGATCACTGGTGAGACCTCACTTGGAGTATTGTGTACAGTACTGGAGACCGTATCTCCACAAGGATATAGAAATGTTGGAGTGCAGAGAAGGGCTACTAAAATGGTTTATGGATTACAAGATAAACCTTACCAGGACAGGTTAAAGGATCTTAACCTATATAGCCTGAAAAAAAGACGTGACAGGGGGGATATGATAGAAACATTTAAATACTTAAAGGGAATCAACAAGGTAAAGGAAGATGGTTTATTTAAAAGGAGAAATACTACCACAACAAGAGGACATAACCATAAACTAGAGGGGCAAAGGTTTAATGGTAACATCAGAATATATTACTTTACGGAAAGGGTAGGCATAAGGCCAAGCTAGATATAGGATAAGGGCAAATACCAAAGGAAAGTACTCAGAGGTTGGGCAGACTGGATGGGCCTACTGGTTCTTATCTGCCGTCACTTCCTATGTTTCTATGTTTACTCAAACCTGGGAACTCTCAGGGTTTGACCCGGAGTGTCTGGGTGAAGACTGCTACTTTTACATCATTTTATGATTCCCCTGGTCTCTACTGAAAGCAACATACTGTACATACTTAAATATGCTTCATAAACATGCTGAGTTCCCACTGAAATATAGAGGTGTAGCTGCAACCAATTTCATGCATGCTAGCAAATGGGCCAAAAACGAACACTCTCTAAAAGTTTCCATACCTTCTCTGCCAACCGTTTCCGCATCTTCATCCGAATCTTCTTCGTCCTCTATCTTCTCTCTTCTGCCGACAGAATAGACTGACCTCTGAGACTGGGTGCAAGGACAAACAGGCAAGAACAACAAATGTAGGGGACAGCAAAGCTATGGGTTATAATCGGACCAGCAACTGAAAGCACCCTAGACTGGAACCAGGACAAATAAACAAGGCAATCCAGGTCAGGAACAAAGGCACACTGGACACGAACTAATACATTTAAACCATTTGAAGGTATTAGTGTTTTGCTAGTTCCCATACAATTCTGTGCTAAGCATTAGTTTTAAATTCTGACAACCATGCATAGTGCTAAAGGTTCCAGTATTTCAACTAAAAACTTATGATTTCAGAAAACTTGGAAATGGAAAATAAAGCTTCCTCATTAAAAGATGACCTCATAAACAATTAATTATCTGCCAGACTTCAACATTTGTATCCAATAAATTTACCAGCTGAGGAAAAACATAATTCTCAATTGAGATTTATAAGAGAAAAAGCACTCCCTTTCAGATGAGGGGACCATAAGTAATGCAGACCAATAATGACTGGTTGTGCTTGTCACATATCCTAACCAAACCAATTTTTTGCTCTGTTGAGAAAGATGTGCATCCATTTATCAGGGGAAAGTGACATTAATTAGGGACTGCAAGATTAATTGGGATGTCTTGTGTATTTGCAGAAGAATTTGCTCCTAATACATGTTAATGTTGTATAACTGGATAATGACTCATCAGGCTAGACAGTAGAACTGGGTTGCGGATTAATTGTATCTCATTTTTGTGCTGCTTGCTCTGAATAGACATATATTGATGTTTGTTAACTTTATAAATGAGCAGCGCTACAGACCCTTGAAGATATTGATTGAAAGTGTACCCTATCATATGAATTAAAGACTTCTAATGGTTTTTAACTACAAAAGCTCAATAATTATGACTTTGGAGTTTAGCACTAAAAAAAATCAGGAGTTGTTAGTCCAGTTAAGAGTTAATGCGAATGGTGGGGCATCATGCAGTCACTTCATTAATATGGAGATTTATGCCAGTGCATGCTAGGGCTGACCAATAGAAGTAAGAGAGGCCCCTGAACCAAGCTCTCTCCATCAGCATTCCCTCAGTCGCAGCATGCAGGGTCTAAACGGCAGGATATGGTGTCAAGTGTGAAAGAAAACAGACGTAACACATTTATATATAAAAAAAAATAAACCACTTCTGTGCCCAGGGGCGGGCTGGGCCGGGGGGCAATTGCCCCCCAGGCCGCCCTGAATCTACATTAAACGGCCGTGCAGCCGCCCATTTAAGCGGACGATTCGGCCACACCAGGGCCGTCTTTAACACCCGCAGCATCCACGGTAGGCCGGCCGAACTTGCTGGCACACCGAAATGCCATTGCAGCCGATGTGGCTGTGACTCTTAAAGCGGCTAGCGTGTCTTACGACCGCTTTAAGAGTCACAGCCACATTGGCTGCAATGGTTAATCATTAAGCGGCCGTTAGACACGCTGGCCGCTTTAAAATCATTAAGCGGCCAGCGTGCCTGCACAGTGCTGCCCAGTGTCCTGTGTGACTCCGCCCCCTTGAGTGACACGTCACATCGTCAATGTAATGGGCCGCTCAAGGGGGCGGAGTCACACGGAACAGCTCCTCGTGACAGCTAGAAGAGCACGTTGGAGCACAGCAGCAG
Organism: Sceloporus occidentalis; assembly: GCA_023333645.1. Taxonomy (NCBI): domain Eukaryota; kingdom Metazoa; phylum Chordata; class Lepidosauria; order Squamata; family Phrynosomatidae; genus Sceloporus; species Sceloporus occidentalis. The sequence continues at coordinate 319,077 of JALMGF010000247.1, forward strand.
TGAAGGATGGCAGCAAAAACGTAAGTATTAAAAAAATAAAAAAAAATAGTTGGGGTAATAGGCGGAAGGGGAGCCATATTCAAAGGAGGGGGCTGCATTGGGACAACAATTAAATGCAAAATGGGGGTGGCTAGGGGGTGGCTAAGTACACAACAGGGTGGTTGGGACATCACATAAATCAATACACAAGGGAGGGGGCTGGCTGGATGTACAAAGGGGGCTGGCTGTGGGCACAAAGCCTGTCAGACACCACTAGGTGTCTGTGTTCAGTTCAGAGAAGGAGCCCAATATGCAGGACGACCAAAGGAATAGGGACGCAAAAACAGGTGTAGTTCAGACTCACTTTACTAGGTAAAGTCCAGGGGTCTGGATCAAGCACAGGTACAGGTGACAGTACAGGTGACGGTACAGGCGCAGGCACAGGTGCAGGTGACGGTACAGGCACAGGTATAGGCGCAGGCACAGGCACAGGTGCAGGTATAGGCGCAGGCGCAGGTAAAGGCACAGGCACAGGTGCAGGTATAGGCACAGGTATAGGCGCAGGCACAGGTGCAGGTATAGGCACAGGTATAGGCGCAGGCACAGGTAAGGCACAGGTGCAGGTATAGGCACAGGTATAGGCACAGGTAGCAATACAGGTGCAGGCACAGGTTCAAGCACAGGTTCAGGCACAGGTTCAAAATAGGGCAAGGAGCACAGCACTTGGGACGCTATGTAACATACAGAGCGTCTCAGAATATCTGAGCACTGCTGAGAGGGTGCTTGGGGCTTTTATAGGGATCACAGGTGTGCTGTATGACGTCACGCCTGTAGATCCCGCCCTATTACCGCCCACTATGTGAACTCTAGAGGGAGACGGCGCTGGAAGCGCCGCCCCTCTAGCAACAGCCTCCTCGGCTTCACCTCCCACCCTCTCCTGCACACAGACGGCAGAAGGGGGAGGTACCGGGGCGGCATGAAGAAGCGCCGCCCCTCTCTTGGCACCCGACGCCGCTCCGTCGCCATCTTCCCCAGCTCCCCACGTGGATGTGGGGAGTGAAGAAGCCGCCGGCCGAGACGACGCCGGCACCAGGGATCCGGGAGAAAGCCGGCGCCGACCCTGCGTGCCGGTACGTACGTGACAAAGCCACATGGGGCAATACACAAGGGGCATAATGTACAAAGGGGTCTGGCTGGGGGCACAAATCCACATGGGGCAATACACAAGGGTGTGGGGGGGAAATACATTAAAACCAAAGGGGGGGCTGGCTGGGCATCAATACACAAGGGGGAAAAACAAACCATTGTGGAAAGCATTTTGGATGTGGGTGTCAGTGTCGCAGAGCCTGTACTGGTGTGTGTGTGTGTGTGTTTGGATATCGGTGTGGCAGAGCCTAACCTGGTGTCTGTGTGTTTGGCTGTCTGTGTGGCAGAGCCTGTCCGTGTGTGTGTGTGTGTGTGTGTGTGTGTGTGTGTGTGTGTGTGTTTGGGTGTCGGTGTGGCAGAGCCTGTCCTGGTGTGTGTTTGGATGTTGATGTGGCAGAGCCTGTCCTGGTGTCTGTGTGTTTGGCTGTCTGTGTGGCAGGGCCTGTCATGGTGTGTATGTGTTTGGGTGTCAGTGTGGCAGAGCCTGTCCTGGTGTGTGTGTCTGGATGTCGGTGTGGCAGAGCTTGTCCTGGTGTGTGTGTTTGGGTGTCGGTGTGGCAGAGCTTGTCCTGGTGTGTGTGTTTGGGTGTCGGTGTTGCAGAGCTTGTACTGGTGTGTGTGTTTGGGTGTCGGTGTTGCAGAGCTTGTACTGGTGTCAGGGCAGGCTGTTTGGGGACAAAATTGGCTCACCCTGGGCTGTTTGGGGACAAAGTTGGCTCACTCTGGACTGTAATTTGTTAATGTTATCTTGGTGCTGGTCGGGTTCTATGTGGGCAGTGTGGACACCAGGGCTGGCTTTGGGGGTGTGCATCCTGTGATCTATGCCTGTAATTTAGGGGGTTTTATCTATACCTTTAATGCTTAGTTGTTATGTGATTTCCAGTTGATCTGTACCTGCAAAGCTGGGTTTGTGTGTTATTCTGCTATGCTATGCTTGCATACATTATTTATGTGTACCTGCAAATACAGAGTTTGTATTTCTTATTCAGTTGATCTATACATGCACGTGCTGTTTACATGTGTTGTTTATTTGATCTAAGTAAAACAAAGGTGTGGCTTAGTGAATGAGGGACAAAGGGACTCTGGGGATAATTACAGGCAGGGGCCCAAGGAAATGCCTAGGGTCCAATTTTTCCATATTTAAATTTTATTTTGTTACAAAGATTAGCTGTTTTTTAATGTATTAAACATCATTTTTTTTTACTCCCAGTCCCATCACATTACATCAATATGCGTTAGAAAATCAGGAAAAGATGGGCATGTATAGTAGAGTCAGTGGCGCAACGGGCCACTTGACTAGACTTGCCCCCCAGGCCTTAGGCTGCCAGCCCTCCCCTGTCTGTGCCCTTTGGTTAAGATCAAGCGAGTTTACTGCAACGGGAGAAGATTGATCCGCTAGCCTTAAGGGCGAAAGTGTCTGAAGCCCCAAAGTGTGTTTGATTTTGCACCCAGATTAGTTTTTCTATTAGCCTAAGCCCAAGGCATTTCTTACACATCACATTAGCATGTCCTGCACCTCAAAACCTTTCCGACACTATTGGTTTTTCCTATTACCAGCCCCATCAATTTTGGCCAGGTGGCAGCATAGAAATTTTTATGACAACTAGCCTACACTATATGGATAGAGATCATTCTGGGGATAACATAACTTAGCTAATTTTATTGTTCATTTTTTTATTTACTTTATTATTTTTAGTGACTTTTTTAAAATAAACAAAACTTTTTTTTTTACTTTTCCACTTGTGGGAAGAGGGAGAAACATTACTTCTCACTCTCTTCCCTGCGATCCCCCTGCAATGCACACACTGTGATTACCAAGCAAATCTCCACAGACTTGCATTTGTGATTGCAATGTGTGTGATTGGCCAGTAGGATCAAAGATCTAACCAGGATCTAGACAGACCCTGTTGGGGATATCCTGTCCTCTGATGACCTTCAGCAGTGATGTCTCCCAGAAGAGAATGCCCAATTCTGTGATCATGCATTCCTTATGCAACTGCTTACCAGCACTCGCAGCGGCACCTGTTACAAACGATCGGTCAGTAGGGAGGCAGCTAGATCTCCGTGCAGCGACATGGAGATGTCCCTGATGCTGCATGAATATCATGATGTACCCGTACATCCTATATGGCTTTATTGGATGCATTTTTAGGACATACCGGTAGGTCCATAGGCTAGCAACGGGTTACATCACTGAAAATGGCCACAATAGAACAAGATCCCCCCCAAATAAATTTTTTTGTGAGAGGGTTGTGGTAGCCTTCCGCTACCATCTCTCCGGCCCTCCCGTAGACCTTTTGGCCAGGGACTGAAGGAACGGGTCGTAAATGCCTTCAGGGAGTGTAACCCCCAAAGGCCAGGGGAATCTAGTGGCTGCTGTAGCAGTTATGGGCACTAGCACCATTTTCACTTGTTAAAAAACATGTACAGTATATAAATAAATTAATATTTTTACCGTGTTCTGGAATTAAATAGTTATATACATGTGTGTGTGTGTGCATGTGTGTATACGTTTGCATAAAATAATGTAAGCAAAGAAAAAGTGTAAAAGACAGTAATAAACAGAAGCTTAGCCCAGGTGGATGCCCATTGGGCTACTATCGTGTGAATTCCCCCAGTCTAGCCGATTCCATCACTCCCTTGTTGATCTACAACTTTACAAGGTGCTTTAAAATGCATTCTTTATTGGTTGTGCTGTCTGGAGCACTGGTGTTTCTCTTTTATGCCCTAACACCAAAGAGCTTTAAACTCTTTGAAGTGATATTAGCCTATGGTATTCTAAGGAGGACAATAAGTAGACTTGAAATGGCAGAAATTATTTTGTAATGTATGGAATAATGATACAGAAATTGGATAAGAAATTCTGATTTGTTCATGCAGATGATTAGATCATTATAGAAACTGCCTGTGTTTGCAAGGTTTAAATGTGCAGATATGAGACATGCCTACTCAATTACATATAAAAGCTCTTTTATTCAAATTTCACAGCCCAAAGCAATTCAAAGAATTCTGATTTTCTCTGCAGGATTTAAACTCTCAAAAAAGTTTGTGAACAAAATTGCTGTTATTTAAGATTTCCTTCTGTTAAAGTGCCAATGCTAGATAGAAGTATAGGAACAATATGACCCATCAGTTGTTGACCTGGAGAACCGGTGAAGCGGTACTTCACCCAGAGATCTCCAGGTCAAACCCGGAGAGTTCCCAGGTATGTTCATCTGTTACTTTACAGATCTCTGATCAGACCTCACCTAGAGTATTATGTATACTTCTAACAGCTCTTGATGGATTACAGACTCATATTATGTGAAAAGCCACAAAAATGGTGGTCCAATTTCAGTGCCATAAATTGAGGGACATTTAGGGAGTCAAATGAATTAAAAGGCTGCAGAGACAAGCCAGGTCTCCGCAACGACTGAACCCTGGTGTTCCGACCAAGAGGGGGCTAAAGATCCATCCACGGGAGGCAGCCAGATGAGCCACAGGCGTGGAAGCCCTCACTTCCTTAGTGCAGGAGTCCCGAGGGGGAGTGGTGTCTCAGGGGGAAGACGTCGCCGGACCCAGAATGGGTGGAGTTTAGGCAGGTCTTTGAGGCCCAGAGGTGGATGACGGGGATGTGGATGCCAAAGGAGATGGCCGTGGCTGCCCATCTTGGAAGGGCTCTCCTTGGATAGTTTCCCTGGGGATGTGGAGGGGTAGCCATGGGGGCTATGTCTGGGGGGTTTAGCGTAGGATGGCTCGGCGTCGTTCGGGTAGTGGGAGTAGCGCTAGCTCAGGTTTTATCCCAGTTGCCGAAGGTGTTCTCTCTCCTTCCCCGCAGCGTGGGTAGTCCCCACGTGGGTGCCATTTTTTTGCGCCCCAGTTCTTGTGTTTTATTGAATAGTTGACTGCCTTGAAATTTCTGCATAGGACAGACCTTGTTGATGCCGTATAACTACCTTGTATCTTGTTGTCTTGCCATGGTTGCCATGGTGTATGGCTTTTGACATTAAACTTCAACAACCACACCTTGTTTGTAACAACAAAATGACTTTGTGTCTACCTAAAAGAATTGATGCACCATAGTTTACAGTGACTTCACCACTGGTAGTCCTACATGGGGGAAGACAATATTAAAATATTTAGTTATTTATTCAGTTGATGTTTACAGTTCTCTATCAATATATGAAGTTTCATATTATAACAGGGCAAAACATGTAATCCATCAAGAGCTGTTAGAAGTATACATAATACTCTAGGTGAGGTCTGATCAGAGATCTGTAAAGTAACAGATGAACATACCTGGGAACTCTCCGGGTTTGACCTGGAGATCTCTGGGTGAAGTACCGCTTCACCGGTTCTCCAGGTCAACAACTGAATCCTCTGGGTTGTGGGAGCAGGGTCTTGACACACCCCACTCCCCGCCCATTTGCCCTTTAAATGGGGTGTTTCCCATTTCCACCGACGTCGTGGGACCACCCACCGACAGTGGGTAGTCCTGCCCGCATCCCGCGAGGAAAGGCTCCGGGTAGCCGGAGTGAAGAATTTCCCAGTTATGCAGATGAAGAAAGCAAAAAGTGGTAAACAAAGAAAAAGAACCCCCTTAGTGGAAGAGCAACAAAATTGTTGTTTGCGAGGGGGGTTAAAGGTTATAGGGGGGCAAAGAAATAGGCTTACAGACAAAAAGGGGGACGAACCTAAGGATGAAGAAACATTTATGACATGGACAAGAAACACTAGGAAGGCTTACTGTTTACGACCCTAAAGTATTATTCAACATCAGGCGACTGCAAAGGAAGAGAAGGATTAATACAATTTAAGCGGAAAGACTGTTATGAGGGTGGAACAGAAGCTCAAGAGATCAAAAGTTGGGTAGAAAATAGACATGAATGGCTAAGGTAGACAAAGAAGTTGAGACCAGAACAATAGACACTGGAAGGGATAAATGCATAAGAGGGAGGGTAAATGGAAAAAAAGAAGACATGACAATTAAAAAATGTAATAAAGGATTGTTAAAGACAGAAGCATGCCAAGAAGAAAGCATAACAATTGCATTTTGTCCAGATATTAGGTTAGATATCACAATATATGTTACAATAAACACAATGGAGCACACTGGTTTCACTGGTCCTTGGCACATGCTTCTATAATCATCCTCTTCTGCCATCTAGTGGTATTTTATTTATTTTAAGCTGGAGAGCAAATTTACCGCAGGGGAATGACTTCTTACATGTAATTGAAAACACTTTATGAAAATCAGTCTCACACAGAGCTAAACTTTATGACCAAAAGTACACTGTATGGACAAATGTATGGGACACCTGACCATTATACCAACAGGGACTTTTATGACATTGCATTCTAAATACATAGACATTTATATATAGTTGCCCCCCTCCTCCTTGTCAGCAATAACAGCTTCCCCTCTTCTGGGGAGCCTTTCCACAAGAATGTGGAGTGTTTCTGGGAATATTTGCCCATTCACCCATTAGAGCATTTGTGAGATCAGACACTAATTGAACGAGAAGGCCTGGCTCTCAATCTCTGTCCCAGTTCATTTCATAGGTGTGTGATGGTGTTGAGGTCAGGGTTCTGTGATGGGCATACCTGGGAACTCTCCGTGTTTGACCCAGAGATTGCTGGTTGAAGCACCGGTTCTCTTTTCTCTGGGTCAAGACCCGAATCCTCTGGGTCGCGGGAGCTGGGTTTTGACATGCCCCGCTCCCCGCCCATTTTCCCTTTAAATGGGAGTGTTTCCCACTGATGTCAGCAGGACGGCCCACCGATGTCACGGGACCACCTGCTGACATCAGTGGGCAGTCCTGGCCTCGTCCCGCAAGGATAGCCGGAGCCTAGAAGTTCCCAGGTATGGTGATGGGCCAGTCAAGTTCTTCTACACCGATCTCATCCAACCATGCCTTTATGGACCTTGCTTTGTGCACAGGAGCAATCATGCTGGAATAGAAAAGAGAGTTCCTCAAACTGTTCCCACAAAGTTGGAAGCATAACATTGTCCAAAATGTCTTGGTATGCTGAAGCATTAAGATTTATTTTAACTGGAAGGGGCCTAGCCCAACCCCTGAAGAACAGGCCCATACCATTATCCTTCCATGCTTCCACTGCTCCAGAGTTGTGTGGTGGTGTGTTTTACACCACTCATTGCATTAATTGATGTGAGGCTTGCATGGAAGCCCATTCCATAAAGCTTTCGCCGCACAGTTGTTTGCTGATATCAATGACAGTGTAAGTTTAAAACTCTTCAGCTATGAAATCAGCAGAGCATTGGCGATTTTTATGCAACATGTGCCTCAGCACTCGGTAATCCTGCTCTGTGACTTTACATGGTCTTCTTCTTTGTGGTGGAGTTACTGCTGTTCCTAAATGCTTCCACTTTCCAAATATGCCACTTATAATTAATATCTGGAATGTCTACCAGGGATGAAATTTTCTTCTGGCTTTCAACAGAATTTTTGAGTATATCTGTGGGAATTTGTGCCCATTCAGCCAAAAACACATTTGTGAGGTCAATCACTGATCTTGGACAAAAAGGCCTGGCTTGCAATCAATGTTCCAATTTATCCCAAAGGTGTTCACAGGGGTTACGGTCAAGGCGCAAAGTGCCTGTGTGCAGTTTTAAACCCATTTCATGAAGCTCACAATGCACAGTGCTTGCGCTGATGTTGCTTCCAGAGACTGTTGTACGCTACAGAACAGACGGTTTTTATACAATACGTACTTCAGCACTCGCCAACCTTGTCTGGGAGTTTGTGTGGTAAGCTGCAGCCAGCACCAGGTATGTGTGTTTGTCTATTTGTGTGGCTGTTTGTCACTGTGGTTGTCTGTTTGTCACTGTGTTTGTCTGTTTGTGTGGCTGTGTGTGTAATGTCTGGTAATAGAGGAGTTAATTCTCTGAATGTACTCAAGCCTGGTATTAGAGGGGTTAACATTCTATATCTACACATGTCTGCGTGAGTGTATGTATATTATTAAATCTGAAATCAACATGGTTTTGAAGACTTCATAATAATTAATATATAATAGTATATGTGAATCAATGTGTATGTGAGATATATATATATGAAGGTGTGCATATGTGAATCAGTGTATACATATATATATGTGTGTGTGTAATCTCATCTGCTTCATAGTGTGTCCCTGAATGGCAGAAAAAAATGTGGTCACCCTAGTATTGCCTCATGAGAAAACTATCATTTTGCCTCTGTATAAATGGATAGTAAGCCACCACCTTGTATATGCAGTTCAAGTCTGGGCACCTGTTCTTAAAAAGGACATTAGGAATGGAACACATCTAATTATAGAGAAATTGAATTTGTTTACATTAGAAAGATAGTCATCTTAGAGGGGATATGATATTACACAAATACACATGGAGACAATACCAACCACTCTCTGATGACATTAAAACGGGTGTGCAAAAAAAAACAAAACAAGAGATTATGCATTCAGACTTGAAGAAATTAACCCCTTCAGTCCCCTATGGACGTACCGGTACATCCAAAAAACGTATCCCGAGAATCCCCTATGGACGTACTGGTACATCCTGCCCTTCTTGTAGCAGCAGGGACACATCGTCAGTCGTCAGGACACCCCCTGACAGCCGAAGCCAGTATCGCCAGCTTCTGCTGTCCGATCTGATATCTCCTGCAGGCACAGACACTGTGATCTCTATCCAAGTCTGTGGGGACATGCATAGAGATCACAGTGTAATCGGTGCAGGGAATCGCGGGGAGGAGAGTGAGAAACCATGTTTCTCACCCTCATCCCATGCTGAAAAACGAAAGGGAGAAAGAAAAAAAAGGTTAGTGATTTAAAAAAAATGAAAAAAATCACTAAAATACAATAAACAATAATTAAAAAAACAATAAAGTGAGCTAAGTGATGTTATTGTGATATCACTGGCATTAATAACATGTACAAGAGGTCCTCTAACCATTTTTTAACACACACACACAAAAAAAGAAAAAGAGAAAAAAAAAATATATATATATACAAAAATTACGAAAAAAATACAAACGTACCTGCAAATGCGGCGCACCTCTTCCATGTCTTCTCCTCCTCACAGCCATCACAAAAACAGCAGCCTCCACGGAGAAGGGGGAGAGCTTTCTCTACTCCGCAGCCGCCACTACTGGTCTCAGCTGCGCAGGAGAGGGAGACCTCCCTCAGGTCAGGTCATGAAACTGAGGATTCTGTGTTTGCTCCTGTGGTCAACTCCAGAACTGCAGGTCTTTATATTGGAAGATTACACCACATATAAGATGGCCACAGATCCTGACACTAGAAGTGATGTTTTGACTGATTTTGGCGGAAAAAAAAATTGATTTCCACACCCCTTGCTTCAGGCCCCTATTTAAACCTCTCAGTTTCCAATGATCCTTGCCTTCTGGTGGTCACCTATGCTTATAATGGTTGTCCTCAGTGTGCGTAATCCATGACAGTCCTTTCGACAGTCCCATATGCAGGGTCGCCCTTTGGAAATTTTGGAACTCAGTACCACCCTGCGTCCATCCCGTTGTCTCACCCATTGCTCCACCCATCTTTACCATCTTCCCATAAGCATATCTTATGAGAGCAGAAGCGAGCTTAGGGCTAGTGGTGCCTGAATGCAGTATTTCTTTAGGGCCTCTGATAACTAACACAGTATAATACATACTAACATGATAACATGGTAGATAGTGACAAAAGAGGGTTGGGAGAGGGTAGATAGTGAGAAGGGGTAGGGTGAGGGTAGATAGTGAGAAGGGGGGATAGGGAGAGGGTAGATAGTGAGAAAGAGGCCTCACGCTCCCACCACAGGACTTCAGCACGGTAAGTGAACTACAAAGGGGGGTAGGGAGAGGGTAGATAGTGAGAAGGGGGGGTAGGGAGAGGGTAGATAGTGAGACGGGGCAGGGAGAGGGTAGATAGTGAGAGGCTATGAGAGGGGGTAGATAGTGTGAGAATCGAAATGAGAGATGGATTTTATCATGACGTATCATTATAAAGGGCTTTAAGCCCTTTATAGAAACATAGAAAGTGACTGGATGGGTCAAATGGTTATTATCTGCCGTCACTTTCTTTGTTTCTATAAAGTGCTTTAAGCCCACTACTATCATGACTGCATGGTGGGTGGCAGAATGGGTTAAATAACATTAATTTTTAAATTACATAAATGGTGGCGTAGCCACTCTACTATATGTGACACATGAACCACAAGTTAGAAATGGCATACAAGTATCACTGAGGAGCTCTCTTTCAGCTATTGAAGTTTCCCAGAGAAAATAATTTGTCAGAAATGTAAAAAACAAAAGAAACACTACAGCAAAATAATTTTAATTGTAAAAAAAGTACATGCCTTTAAAGCGCAACCTGTGATGTTAAGCTTATGTCAATTGTCTAATTTATCACATTTGGTATGAGGAGACACCCTTTCTTTTTCTGATAACTATTATTAATTCCTGCAAGATTCATCAAGCTCGTATATTAAGTATACGAGTGTATACTTAATTTACAATGTTCATTCAGGACAAGAATACAGAAACAATTCTTTTGATTCAAAGCTCTGAGGGAGAACTCTCTTTAAAGCAAAATTTACTCAGCCACAGACATGTTTTTTAATGTTTGTTATTATTGTTTGGAATTATGATATTTTTGGTATCCCTGGAATTGTGGTTGCTCGTCTACTAGTGCTTGTCCATGCACTTGTACCCTATGACCTACTTTGAGGTAACAGATATGGCTTTATGTGTCTTTCTTCAACAACTTGCATTACCAGAACTGAACAATGACTTACTAATTTAAGTATGGTTAATTATAATATTTCACAAATGAACCACATGTCTATAGATTCCTTTTCATCAAAACCGGAAGTTAAAGTATTGGAGTTTTTAATATGTTGTCTTGACCACCTCTACGATACTCTCAATGTATGTATGTATCTTTTTATAAAGTGCTAACAGATATCTACAGATATCTTGATCAGACTACAATAGGTATGAACACATTAAGAAATAAGGTACCTGCTCCATAAAACTTAAAACACAAAAAAATATTTAAATGAACCAATGTTCAGTTTATTAGTCACCTAATAAACAAACCAGAAGAAGATGCAGAAATGTCAGTTTCCTGGTGGTAAAATGTGGGTTATTTCACATCATGTGTCTCAACAGTACAGTCGATGTCCTACTTTTTTTTCTAATGCAATGAAGACTGCTGATGGTCTGTGGCATTATAGCAATCTTTAAAACAATATCGCAGAAACTCTGCAGATCTACAGATGGTAAGTATATTGATTCTTCCATGTTGGAATATGACCTTTAAAACACTAGCAGGAAAATGGTTAACAAGTAAGCCCTCCATGTTCTAGCAATAGGTTCATCTTTAAGTTCTCCAATCAAACTATCTGCTCTTCCAAATGTAACTTCACTTTAAATCTATTTTTTATTTTTAGGATAAGGTTGTATTACAAATTATATGGACCTCATAGGCAAACTAAAATTCCATCTTCAAGTGAAAATTTTTCAATGAGCTTACATTGGACAAGGTTTTACTTTGCTTTTAAGACTCATAATGATGAAAACATGAAAAATCAATGATCATCAAGAGCGTAAAGTTACTATATTGATTCTGATTATTTGTCCACAGTTGAAGCCATTTCAACAGATTTAAGACTCTCCTCTTTGTGTAACCTCTGATGGGTCTTGAGATGAGCATGTTCAGGAAAGCTCTCCCCACAGTCACTGCACACATACAAGATCTCTGTTGTGTGGATCTTCTGATGAATGATGAGATAGGACTTGCGGGTGTACCTTTTGCCACACTCGTTACATGCAAATGGCCTCTCTCCTGTGTGAATCCTCTTGTGCAAGACAAGTTGCAACTTGCGGGTAAAACCTTTCCCACACTCAACACACACAAATGGTTTGTCTGCTAAGTGGGTTTTTTGATGACTAGCAAAAGTTAGTCTATTACTGAGGCTTTTTCCACATTGGTTACAGATGTAGATTGTGTTTTCTGTGTGGAGTTTATGATGAGCTACAAGGTTTGAGTTACTACTGAAGCTTTTACCGCATTTAGTACAAGTGTATGGTTTCTCCCCTGTGTGTGTCCGTTGATGTATGATAAAATGTGATCGGTCACTAAAACATTTTCCACACTCCTTACATGAATAGGGTTTGTGTCCTGTATGAATTCTTTGATGTAAAACAAGATGTGAACTCTGGATAAAGCTCTTTCCACATTCTATACAGGTATACGGTCTTTCGCCAGTGTGAATTCTTTGGTGTGTAGCTAGGGTAGAACTTCTGGTGAAGCTCTTTCCACAGTCAGAACATGCATAGGGCTTCTCGCCCGTGTGTGTCCTCTGGTGCGTAGCAAGAGTTGAGCTGTGAGTGAAGCATTTCCCACAATCTAGACATGCATATTGTCTGTGTCCAGCCCAAGTTCTGTACTTCATCCTCTGCATTGATTTTTTAGTACTCCCAGAAAATTGATTGCTGCATTTGTATTGTTTGGCCAGCACATCATCAACTATAAAGGTTTCAATGTTTAGTTCACTAGTGGCTGTATTGGTAGGTGTCACAGAAATTTCTTGAGGATCCTTTGATGGGGATACAGCTAAATGATCCTTTTCAAACTGATTGATTTGCGCAGGTGTGTCTACTGTAGAGGTACTCCACTCTCTGATGTCAACATTTGTATGTATCAAACTTGCTTTATTAGGATCACACCGCAAAGGGTTATCTTCCATAATCCAGAAAAAATTGGTTATAAATATTTATTTTTATTCACCCTGAAGCCAAAAGCAGAGACATAAATAACTGTTATATAAAACAGGTTTACCAATGTAGAGCTATTCTTCGAAAACATAGAAAAAAAGATCTAATAAGCTTTTGTTGTTATCCTCTTAAGAATAAAAACATCTCAAGGAGAGAAACACTTTTGCTATGTCTTTGTTCAACCATATTTATACCTATCACATTTAGGTTGCACACAAATGATCTATAGATCTATAGTGCTGGAGTCAATCTGTGTGTATACTGTAGTAATTTATACAGTATAGCAAGGTGCACTCATTATTCTTCAGTAAGTAAGGTACTCTAAAGGTTTTTTGGAGAGCCTAACCCTGTACAAAGTAACCATAACCATGTAAAATACAACATAAAAAGCAAGTTCAGGGTTGTTCACTCTGTGGACTGCAATAGTGAAATATATAAGTTCAATGAAACTCCAAAACTTGAGTAAAATGAGAAAGCCAGACCTGACTGCATAAATAGAAAACGAAAGCGTACCTTGATAAAAACCATGTATTCAAATAATCAAATATACTGCACAACTGATTCAACTAATGAAGGCCAGCAGAGAGTGTAGTCAGTTAGAAAAATCAAAAGGGGTAAATCCAACCTTGCTATATATATTTATTTTAGATTTTTTTGTACAAGTGAGGCGCTGACACATTTTTTCTGCAAGTGTGCCCAAACTGGCTGCAATGGAATAGAGATCTGTGTTGCAACAGCACTGATCTCCATTGATTTAACCCCTTCCTGGGCTCTGGGAGGAGATCACAGGATCAGAGAAGCTTGGTAGTGCAATGCCCAAAATTAGTACCGTCAGCTGGGAGGTATGCATTACCTATGTTTACCACTGGCACATTAACCTACAGCCTAGAAGGATGGCTTTGTTAGTACTAATAATGACATAGGAAATTATGTTTGGTTGTACAAATCTATGACACACAGGCAGGAGTACATTGGTAATCATAGATGATTAAAGAGGACATATTAACAGATAAGCAAATGTGATGGCATTTTATGATTCAGTGGGATTAAAAGCCCAACACAAAAAAATGGGAACCCCAGTTAGACTAAACTGTTGGGAGATTGTCTGTGTAACGTAATATTAATCTACTCTGCCAGCATCAACATAAAATTACATCAGTAAAAAATGAAAAAGAATGTTTTGGGCAGACTACAGCTGTTGTATTCTTCTTATGTACTTCAGTGTACATTTTAAAAGGGACAAGCACAGTGAGATTCTCCCAGCTCAAGGACCATGTAAGGACAGAGTAATGAGTAAATAATCTGGAGCCTTTAATTGAAAGTGATACCTTTTACTGGACCAACATAGGGAGAGCTGTGGAGTCCCAGATGTTCTGGATCTCAGAGTTCTTTTCTTCATTTGATGTGACTACAAGGGGCAAAGTACATCAATGAGAGTTAAAATTATTTAAGAACAGAAATGGTTATTTACAGATAAGAAGTAGAACATAACATATTAAGGAGCACTAAACGTTTGCCAAAACAAAATAAATTGTCACAATTGGGTAGAATACTTTGTTTTCAGGTAGAGCTTAGAGGGTTAAGATCCAAAAATTTAAAGTAAACAGACGCACAATATTGATCTTTTGCTAATTTTTACTGGGGTCTTTGAGCCCAGAAAGGCATTTTGAACAGCTTAACATAATAACATACCTATGAAGCAATGAAAACCAATGCAAAATAGAGATCTAATAGTACAGCCAAAATTTAGGAGCCTGTTTTTTTCTGCGTAAAATGTGACCTCAGAACTGAGAAAAGTTTTTTGAAAGTTGAAACTATATTTTTTTTTTATATAGACAACTGCATAGAAGGTTACGGGAGCAACATACCCATTTCCCTATTACTAAAACCTCACATGTACTCTTTAAAAATATTGTTATTTCCATGCCATTTCCGTTTGCTATGCGGCGTTGCTGGACTGTGCGCCCGACGTTAAGCTCCCGTATATGGAGGCTTGGGAAAAAGAGCTTCAATGTTCCTTCGATGTTCAGGATTGGTATACGGCCTTGGAACAGATTAAAGGTGTGTCCAGAAACGCTACCCATTTTGAAACGAAGCGTAAAGTCATATTCCGTTGGTATTATGTCCCCACCGAGCTCTCCAAGATTTTCCCGTCTACCTCCCCTTTGTGTTGGAGATTGTGTGGCCAGAGAGGGACGATTGCTCATGTCTGGTGTCCTCTATTGTCTACTTTTTGGTCCGAAGTTTTCGCGCTCATTAACCATTTGCTTCCAGTCTCGATTGTCTCCTCTGTCTCGGTCGCCCTCCTACGACCTCGATTCACCATGTCGTAAACTCCTCATGCTTTTCCTCCTGGCTGCTAAGGGTTGTATTGCTAGGTGGAAGAACCCTACACCTCCATCCATACGTGAGGTGCTCTACTCTGTGGCCACTACCCGTACGTACGAATGTATGGCCCACTCGGCGATGGGTACCTCTCATGTTTTCCAGGCTACTTGGGATAGATGGGATGACTTCTATTTTACCTCTTTTCGTGACTCATCTCCTGGTTTTCTGCTCCATGACATGCGTACCCCATGGAGCTTGAAGGCCGTTCGTTCGTTCTAGGCTTCTCTCTCTCTTTTCTTTTTTTTTTTCCCCTGTCCCTCCCTTCCATGGACAGGTCGTACGTTGTCATTATTCAGACGCAGCATGCCACTGATTGTGTACTTCTCTCGTGTATATGGCTACTTTGATGTTCACTGCATTTCCTTTTGCTCCTCTGATTATTTGACCATGTACTTATATTATGTTATGTTTTACTAGCTACCTGGCCGGGTTCTGTTACTCCGCTCTGTGGCACATTGTACTGCATTGGTCTGATGTTTGCCGACTTCGGTACCGTCTTTCTCGCTTGTTTTTGTCCATGCATTTATTGTTACAAAAACCAATAAAATTTCAAGTGACAAAAAAAATAAATATTGTTATTTCCAGTAGAGATAACATTTTCCGCCACCAGTACAAGCAGATTAGGGTTTAAAGGGACATTCCTGCAATTGTATGCACTTTAATGCATATGACAGTTAGAGGGTCCCTTTAAATTTATGTGGGATCCCCCCTGCAAATGCTTATGGCTGTACGAAGTCACAGGGGGTGTCTAATGAGACCCCCTGTGCGCACGCGTGGAAAAAGCTCACATTAGTTTCCACGGGAGCGCTTTCCTCTCATT
The DNA here is from genome assembly GCA_023333645.1 of Sceloporus occidentalis. NCBI lineage: Eukaryota > Metazoa > Chordata > Lepidosauria > Squamata > Phrynosomatidae > Sceloporus > Sceloporus occidentalis. The sequence goes on from JALMGF010000247.1 coordinate 335,163, forward strand.
GAAGAGTTCTTCAAGCAAACGGTGGTGGAAAGAATTGTAGGACCACTGAGGAGACAGATAGCTGGAGCTTCTACAAATATAAGTGCTTTTGGTTTTTATTTCTTTCTTTTTCATTTGAAAGAGCGCATACTGACAAAGTACTTTAGCAGGGCTGTCAGGGACTGTAAACTGCCTCTTTAATGTGACACTTTGAAACCCAAATCGAACTGCACAGTGATTATAGTCATGCAGTTACATTAGTATGATCCACTTACTGTAATTATACCAATGCACACACACACATATATATATATATTATCCATTTAAGTGTGCGTACATATGTCTGAATTCTGGATGGCTTGTATATTGTCTAAATAACATGCATGTACAGCATGCTCATAAAGATATAAATACTTGCATTATTATATAAAATTAGTTACTTAATATACATCTGTGAATACAAAGAAATGGATCAATTTCGCTATTACGCACACATTTATACATATATATGTATATACTATATGTGGTTTGCCTGAAATTAAGCCAGATGTATACCTGGCTTCATTTCAGGCAAACCACGTATATTATATACCTATATATACCGTATATATTGAACATTAACCCAACCCCAGCTCACCTCTTACCTGCCGCAGATGGGCCCTTTGTGTGAGCGGGGATCTGACTGGAGGCTTCAGACAGCCACTGACAGAACGGACCCGCGGGGCATATCGGGACTTGTAGTGTTGTTTCACGATAGCGTTTATACAAGCTTACGAATAGAACTACAAATCCCAACCTGCGTAGTAAAGAAGGAGTTGGGGGGTCGAGCTACACGTCCAAGGCCATGTTCGTCGTTTTTGCCGCAGTTCTAAATTGTATTATCAACGACACGGACTTCAAACGGACGTTAGCACGAGCAGGTTTCCAAACGGTCTTATTTCTTTGATGTAAACACCTTTAGTAAATAACGGATGTTATTCAAGGAATGAAATCGTGCGTTTCGTGTGTGCAAAGTTATGGTGTTTACTGATTTCTCTACCGTCACAGATCTGATCTTGCCAGACCAAATAAATAAACGTCTTCATCGTGGCTATGATTCCTAAATTAAAGAAACAAAAATATAGAATACCACATCACAATCTGTTATATATGTATCTTGCGGTCCTATTAAGCTCATCACTTAAACTCAAGGTGGTCTTATAAGAAGAACATAGTATATGCCAATCTGGACCTAACTGTCCTTTAGTGTTTTTTGGTCAGTGCAAATTAGACGTTTTACCAACTGGCTGTACTAATATACTCGTAAATGAATGTATTGTTAAAAGTAGTTACCAGGCCCAGCCAGGAATGGAATTGGCTTCATCCTGCAACCTTTCCAAACTGTACATGTTCAGGATGGATGGATCTATCTTGCCCTGAAACTCCTCTTGCTGTTGTTCGAGGGGCCAGCAGAGGTTGCTACCTAGATAAATATCTCACTGCTCCTTCTCCAGCTCCCATCTGATCCTCCTAGCCCCTTCCTGTCCCCACTGATCTGACCTGTCCCCTCCCCTCCCGATACCCCTCCTGCCCCGCACTGCTCTGATCTGCCCCCTCACTGGGCACCCAGCATGGTCACATAACATGCATGTGACCACACAGTAGAAGGGCAGCAGTGTGGTATGCCACAGGATTTAACCTACATTGAAATGCATCAGAAAGTCTGCCAAATGAAAGCTCGCAGAGCGAGGTGTACCTCTCATCTCTAGCATCAACAATGTTGAACACCAAAAACAATATCTTCATCTTGTGGACCTAAATAGGAAGCAGGTCCCCAATGCTTCAAGATCCAACATCAAGTTACACACATCATCCCTAACTATTCAAACACTTCTTCATAAACAGACAAAAATATCAATTAAATCCAACAGTCAAGTTTGCATTACATTCATGTTCAAAAATGTTTTTTAATAGTGAAAATGCCTAGTAATCAACTATGTTTGTTTATCTCAATACCACTTGAGTAGTAGAGTTTTTGTCATCCACACTAGCGCTTGCAGACTGGCACAAGGTCTTTTGGTGTTTCATAAAACAAGCATAATCAGAAAAAACATTGAGAGCTTGTGGGTCTTCAAATGTTTATCAAGTGATAGTCTACGTGAAAACCTCCTTCCTGGTCGGTCTGTGACATGTATTTCCTGGTGTTTTAATAAACTTGCACTGTCAATAAAATTATTCCCACATAAAGGACAGATTTAGATTGTCTCTGTGTTGTTGCTATCCTGGTGGGGCACAATAAGGCTATCTTCTACTGCATCCTCATGGTTTGAAAGACTATACCCTATCTGTTTTGTGTTGGTTCTCTCTGGTATGAAACTACTGGAGCTGTCCAAATCTTTTAACTGAGTAGAAACATCTATGGAAATCTCCCTACTTTCACCGGAGCAAGGTTGCTCTTCTGTATGAGTTTTCTGGTGTCGGGCAAGTGATCCACCACTGACAAAGCGTTTCCCACACCTTTCACAAATGTGGAGTACATATCCTGTATGTATTTGTTGGTGCTGAAGTAGGTAGCTATGACGTGTAAAAGTCAGTCCACATGTGTTGCAATCATAGGACATTTCTTCACAGCTGTACGGGTTTAGCAATTTAGTTGGTTTCTTATTCAATATATTGGTCTCATAGAATTCCACATGAGTCTTTTGGTGAGACTGTAGACGTGAGGGTGCATTAAATCCTTTGCCGCACACACTACAATGAAACAGACTTCTTCTCTTATGAATCCACTCATGCCTCACAAAATTTGATTTGCAAGCAAATCGTTTGTTACAAACTGAACAAGAAAACGGCCTCTCTCCTGAGTGGGCCTTTTGGTGAGTGGCAACCAGAGATGGAATCCTAAACATTTTGTTACATATATTACATTTGTAACCTAAACCAGGCACATGGATTATATCTTCTAACCGTTTACAGTTTTCATTCACTGGAGATCTTCTTTTTGTATCAATTATTTGTGTTATTTCTTTGCTCTGCGCGCTAGGCCCGTTGAGGAATTTTGCATGCTGCGCACTTCCATCTTCTTTTAGGTGGTGTTCTGCATTTGTATTTTGAGAATTGTATTTGCCTGTCTCTTCAGAGCTCTGTGGTGACACAACAGTCTTGTTCTTCTGTATGAGTTTTCTGGTGTCGGGCAAGTGATCCACCACTGACAAAGCGTTTCCCACACCTTTCACAAACGTGGAGTACATATCCTGTATGTATTTGTTGGTGCTCAAGTAGATAGCTATGACGTGTAAAAGTCAGTCCACATGTGTTGCAATCATAGGACATTTCTTTCTCACACTCAATATTGTACTGATTTTCGATGTGAACCTGCTGATGTCTTATTAAGGACCAGTAATAGGAGAACGCCTTCCCACATTCTTCACAGCGGTACAGGTTTAGCAATTTAGTTGGTTTCTTATTCAATATATTGGTCTCGTAGACTTCCACATGAGTCTTCTGGTGAGACTGTAGACGTGAGGGTGCATTAAATCCTTTGCCACACACACTACAATGAAACAGACTTCTTCTCTTATGAATCCACTCATGCCTCACAACATCTGATTTGCGAGCAAATCGTTTGTTACAAACTGAACAAGAAAACGGCCTCTCTCCTGAGTGGGACTTTTGGTGAGTAGCAACCAGAGATGGAATCCTAAACATTTTGTTACATATATTACATTTGTAACCTAAACCAGGCACATGGATTATATCTGCTAAACGTTTACAGTTTTCATTCACTGGAGGTCTTCTTTTTGTATCAATTATTTGTGTTATTTCTTTGATCTGCGCGCTAGGCCCGTTGAGGAATTTTGCATGCTGCGCATCTCCATCTTCTTTTAGGTGGTGTTCTGCATTTGTATTTTGAGAATTGTATTTGCCTGTCTCTTCAGAGCTCTGTGGTGACACAACAAAGTCTTTTACATCCCGGGAACATAAAACAACATTATCTTTTATGGTCCAGCTGAGAGGGACATTAAACTTTTCAGGATCTTCAGCCATCTCCAGTTCTGTCAGCAATTAACAAAAACAAACAAAAGTTTGGTTACATTATTCTTGACAAAAGTACAAGACAATGTGCATTTCCCCACAGGCATGTTTTTTTATATGTTCCAAAGTAATGAAATAGAAAAGTTTTTCTGGGTTAAATGGGTATGTCTGTGTAGGTGTGCTAACTCCCTTGAGTATATGGATCAAGATTTGACACACCCTTTATAGAGATGAGGAAGAAAATTACAACCGAGACAGTAAAATTCAAATGTTTGGATTTTATAATATCTAATTGAGTCTGCCTCCCTGCATATGCTTCTGAAATGTATAAGCCTCCCTACCGTTGAAAACTTAAACAAAAAATACTTAAGTAAAAAAAGCATTCAGCTTAATATAAACTTTGCAGCCTACACAGTTTTTAGCACTGTTAAGATTTTATGAAATTTCACTACAACGTGCATGTGGTTGTAAGGAATATTTAACAAAGAAACTAATAACTGACTTAATAAATGAAACACATGACACCGAGATGGATGGATGTGGTCTTTTATTAAGTTTTACAATGTAACAATACAAATTAAATGTAACTAAAAACATCAACTAACAATATATACAAAGCTCTTGGCCAAACCACACTCACCTTAAGCCAGAAGACAAACGTAACAATTAACAAGTTCACAGCTTTTAAGGGGGAGGCAACAACAAAGAAAAATCTTATTATTTATATTTATTAAAAAAACAAAATTATCCACAGGATAATAATTTCAGTAGCTCTTCTATTCCGCCACCCACGGCTCTCCTGATTCGCTGCTGCTTGCTACACTCTTAAGCAGTTCCCAAAGCCCAAACCAGAAATTGCTAACTACAAATTTTTTTATATTATATACACACACACACTCACTGGCCACTTTATTAGGTACACCTGTTCAATTGCTTGTTAACACAAATAGCTAATCAGCCAATCACATGGCAGCAACTCATGCATTTAGGCATGTAGACGTGGTCAAGACAACTTGCTGAAGTCCAAACCTAGCATCAGAATCGCGAAGAAAGGGGATTTAAGTGATTTTGAACGTAGCATGGTTGTTGGTGCCAGACGGGCTGGTCTGAGTACTTCAGAAACTGCTGATCTACTGAGATTTACATGCACAACCATCGCTAGGGTTTACAGAGAATGGTCCGAAAAAGAGAAAATATCAAGTGAGCGGCATTTATGTGGATGAAAATGCCTTGTTGATGTCAGAGGTCAGAAGAGAATGGGCAGACTGGTTCGAGATGACAAAGGCAACAGTAACTCACGTAACCACTTGTTATATCCAAGGTATGCAGAATACCATATCTGAACGAGCAACTGAAACTTGAAGCAGATGGGCTACAGCAGCAGAAGACCACACCGGGTACCACTCCTGTAAGCTAAGAACAGGAAACTGAGGCTACAATTTGCACAGGCTCACCAAAATAGGGCAATGGAAGACTAGAAGAACCTTGCCTGGTCTGATGAGTCTCGATTCCAGATGTAAACATGCAAGCATAGATCCATCATATTCTGATGGCTACTCCCAGCAGGATAATGCACCATGTCACAAAGCTCACATCATCTCAAACTGGTTTTTTGAACATGACAATGAGTTTACTGTACTCTAACGGCCTCCACAGTCACCACATGTGCAGCCGACAAATCTGCAGCAACTGCGTGATGCCATCATCTCAATATGGACCAAAATCTCTGAGGAATGTTTCCAGCACCTTGTAGAAAGTATTCCATGAAGACTGAAGCAAAATGGGGTCCAACCTGGTACTAACAAGGTGTTCCTAATAAAGTGGCCAGTGAGTGTATATATATATATTTTTTTATTTTTTGATCCGCACACACTCACCAGTCCTTGGATATACAGCATTGTCTTTCCATGTACTGTCTTCCTTCTCAACCAAACGCTGCTCAGAATCTCCTGTTACTTTTACCTATTGCAAATATGTAACAGTATTATATATTAACAGTATCTCAATACTGTAATTTTTGCCATGAACAAGTATTAATGTTCATCTTTACCTGGCCAGTCTTATTTTAGCATGTAATGCTAACCTGTATTATAGTGTGTAATTACAAAACCATTTATGAAATGCAGGTTTTAAAGATGTCACAAACACCTAATCTCTGTGGATATACAGTACTGTGCAAGAGTTTTAGGCATTCTGTAAAGTAGACTTGTATATTTGGATTCGTACAAACTTGTTCTTTTAAAGAAAATTGACTTTCATACAGTTGTGTGAATCTCCGAAAACAAGGGCGATCCTCAATGAAACTAACAAAAAAAGAACTGCAAAACCGCCAAAATTTTGGTAAATTCGTTCATTCGTTTGCCTGATATAGATGAGTTCTCTCTCACACATTTTCTGGGGCGGTTGCTAATAATTACAAGATTTTGCTTTATCTGGGTTTATACAGGCTTAAACAAGCTATGAGTAGCATTTCGGCAGCATTCCCTGAAAACATGTTTAACATTCAAAGTGGGTACATGTGTTAAGCAATAAATCCAATAGGTGCTGCTTATTAAGATTAGCAAATGCAAACTCCACAGGAAACAATGAAGGATAGAGAGCAAATGGTTACCTGCAGCAAAAGAAAAAAACCTTTTGTAAACCATTGCAATGCCAGATATACTTTATCTATACTGAACAAAAACCAAATTCAGATCACTCTAAAATTAAACTTAATAATATCCTTAAAAATCCCAGCCAAAACACTACTTATTTTAGAGAGGCGCAAAAGAAAAATAAACATATCAGGGGTTCTGTGCACCTCAAGTTACTATTCCACAACTCCACCACACCTACGGTAAAGTAAATCTACCATACATTAAATAACTCTTTATTACATTAAATAAAAGTAGAAATCTTAGGGGTCCTGTGGAGCTCAAGGATCTTCTGTTGGGAGGCTGTTCCACATGCCCACCACCCTCTCATTAAAGTCTTCCTTACATTAAGTAAAACTTTACTACATTAAATAAAAGTACAAATTTCAAGAGGAGCATAATTATTATGCAAATGTCAATTGACCATTTCAGTGTCTGTAAGGAAAACTGTGCATTAAATTTACCTCTACAGTCAAGCAAGGATTGTATTATATTTTAGAGCAGCTTCTATAGCAGGCACTGCGTGACAGTGTCTCACATACTGACTCTGCACTACCTGTCAGCATGGTCTCGCATATGCCAAGAAATCTGTGAAGATAAGAAAACAGCTAGAGAAGGTAAGTGAGCAGGTGGGGGGGGGACAGATACAAGGCAGGGGGAGGGTGCAGGGGCACAGACAGGATTCGGGGGATAGAGGGACCCCTGAGAAAGAGAGGCCCCCGAGTTTCATTTCTTAATTTAAAAAAGCCTCTGAATTTAATCCATCAGGAAAGCATAAGAAACCAAATTCCTTGCCTGAAAACAAATTACTAAATGATACAAGAAACGTGTCTGAAATGATATAGGACAGCAATCACACTCCTATCATGGCCAGGCAGCCAACACACGCTAGAACCTGGGCATGATAGGAGTGTGAATACAGGCTCCCTTTGCCATGCCACCCCCCACACACATACACTCATTCATTTACAGATACTCATTCATTCCCTTAATCACACATACTTGCTCCCCCACCCTCTAACCTGAACTGCAGATCTCTTACTCGCAGACTAATGCAGGGGCCCTGCTGCTTCCTCTTGAACAACTTCTCTGGCCACGCCCCCAGGGGAAGAAGGAACGGAGCAGAGTCATGTGGTATGCATTCACGTGACTCTGCTGGGTTCCTGCTTTTCCTGGCCGAGATGCTGCTCGCATCTGTGCGATCAACCTTAAGGTAAGCAGCCCAGCCCCTGCGGACGATTATTTCCGGACATTTTTATTTTGGCATTTTGTCGATAATGCCCTTTTCGCCCGATATATTTCGGCCACTTGTACTCCTCTCCAGCCCTACGGTGAACAAATTTTCAGTCCAAGTGCCTTTTCAGTCCAAGGTACCTGCTGCCATTTTTCAGTTCCTGTGTTTTTGCAAATAGTTGAATTGCTTGGCCTTGTTTCCACATTGGCTTTTCGGCCAAAAGTCTTCTAAGGCCACTTCTGTCCAGACTTCTCCGGACAGTAGATGGGTGTACCTGGGTCCCGCTGCTTTCTGCCAATGCGGAGCTAATGGCACTGCTGTACATCTCCTGATTGCAAAGAGAAGTAAGCATGACGTTCCCTACATCTGCTGCACTAAGTTTCCTTGGCCGACCACTGCATCTATGGTCCTCAACATTGCCTTTGCTGGTGCAGCATGTGTTTAGTACCTTGTTTGCCATGGTGTATGACTTTTGACATTAAAGTTCAGCAACGTCCCCCTTGTTAGTGAGTTTGGCTGTTCCTCGCCCAGTTTTATTTCTCCAGCACATCTGTTTCTATTTCAATTAATGATTGTGTTTCAACGCAGGGCTTGACAAATTTGTTTTGAATCTAGGAGCCAGGATTTTGTTTAAACTAACAAAGTTTTATTATATTTAGCCACCACACATCCCAACTCACTCCTATCACACACCCCAACTCACTTCTATCACACCAAGCCACCACACATCCCAACTCACTTCTATCACACCCAGCCACCACACATCCTAACTCACTCCTATCACACCAAGCCACTACACGTCACAGCTCACCCCTATCACACCCAGGCATCACGTATCAGGCCCATCTATTACATATTACACCTCACTCCCAGACAGCTTTCTTCCCCCTCCTTCTTACCTTGAGCGGAGCTAGAAACTCCAGAAGATGCAAAACGGGGCGAGCCAGACGAGCAGTAGTGGGCCAGGAACGGAAAGGAGGGGCGTGTCAAGACAGAGACACTTGGGGGAGTGGCTGGGAGAATGAGAGAGGTGGTAGATGGCAAGATAGTCCCTCCCCTGTCTCTCTATTGGTGCTGGCTGCTGCAGGGGAAGCTCCTCCCTTTTGAGTAATTCGGTTGCCGGTTCCCCGTCACAAAAGCACGGTGTGCACATACCGTGCTGCACCGTGAGCAGGGCCAGTCCAGCCCTGCTTACGCGGGCTGCACATCGAAGTCCGCACATTGGACGCCCCTGACCTAGGCGCCAGGACAAAATTCTCAGTCGCCATGGCGACCTGGGATTTGTCGAGCCCTGACCACATTTTAAGAAGCGCATGAGATTACAGACACAGGTATATAAAAAATATATATATATACGTTAGACATGAATTTTTTACTACATAATATGTACTTATCTCTTTGAAGTACAGACCGTGATTGAAATATGATTTCAAAATAACAGCTGAACTGGCAGTTTCTTTAATATTAGCCCCTGCTTCCGATATATACCGTATTTGTTCGATTATAAGACAACCCCCCAAAATCTGAATATTTATATATATAAAAAAGGAAAAAGCCTGAATATAAGACGACCCTATAGGAAAAAAGGTTTTACCAGTAAATGTTAATTCATGTAAACTATGTGAACTATTTTTTTTTTTTTAATAAAAGCTATGATTGAGAAAAATATTTTGTTTTTATTTCCTTTTTTCCCCCCCAACCTGCCCCCCAGTTATGCACATCCGCCCCCAGGCTTGCACTCTGCCCCAGAAATGCCTTATACCCCCTACAGGCCACTGTGCCCCATGATATGCCTTTTGCCCCCCGATGTGCCACTCTGCCTCCAGAAATGCCTTATACCCCTATATGCCACTCTGGCATTTAGGGGGTTTAAAGACATATTATGGGGCAGAGTGGCATTTCAGGAGGCATAAGGCATTTCAGGAGGCAGAATGGCATATAGAGGGTTAAAAGGCATTTCTGAAGGCAGAGTGGCATTAAGGGGGTTAAAAGGCATTTCATAGAGCACTCTGCCTACAGAAATGCTTTATTTAACACCCTCCCTCCTCCAAACTTACTCTCCTCACTGAAAGCCGGGGAAGGTCTGCGCAATGGACGCAGACAACCCCTGCTGCTAACCGCACCTCCTTCCGGCTGCAGCGGAAGTTGTCTACGCAATTAGACATGTCTGTTTTTGAAAGCATTCTTACTTTACAGTATTTTTCACACCTGCCTAAAACATTTGCACAGTGCTGTATATGAACATTTTACCAATGTTTTGTTTATTGTGTACACTACGTGGTGCCCGAATACACAAGTACCAGTGTTTTTTGTGTTATTATTTACTTATAGTGAAATCTTTCCTCTTATTTTTTTCAGTTCTGCTGCGAGAGCCCATCATGCTTTTAGATGTGTATCTTCTTATATATTTGTGACAGTAGCTTTACAGAATAACAGCAACACTTTACAGATCATTACATGCCTTACCTTTATAAACACATGATGTTCAGTCTGAAAGGTACTCTTTGGTGAGTTCATTGGTGTTGGATATAAACTCCAGGTGACCCTGAGAGGGAATGACATTGTGAATGTATGTCCTGTTACCTAAATCAGTGGATTTGGAAATTGTTTTTTAGAGGATCACAAAAAAAAACTAGTGAGGTCACTGGTATTGTGTAAACAACATTTTAGCACAAATAACTAAAATCCATTAGCATTTTTATTACATCATCAAAACAGGACCACTTGCAAAGCAAAAAATGTAAATCAGTGTTTACGAGTTCTGTGTAGTGTGATATTTGTGCAAGCAAATATGTTTTAATTTAAGAACTAACAAGCAATACATATTTAGCCAACACTGAGAACCTCTGAATTCAAAGTCTCTGACGCTCTATTGGGGACTGGGTGGGCTAATCTCAGACAGCTGGTTGCTATCTTTACATGCAGCTCTTCGACTGAAACGCACAACTCTGTTAAACTAAGAGCTTCAGTGGAAACATATCGCCCATCCGAGATTATACAGCACATACCGAAAAGCACACGCACCTCAGAGCTCCCGTTTCTGGACGATCCCGGAAGTCTGCTCAAACTCCTCCCCGCTTTGCGGAAAATGGTTTATTCTGTTATAAGGATTGCTCGCTCGGTGATTGGATGTTTGCAGGTGACAACGGCCACTAGTGGTAAGGCGGGTGGTAGTCTGAAATCTTCCAAAAGCTCAGCAGAGAGATACAACCGTAAGGCGCCAGTCGGTGTTAAAGAGGGTGTTTAATGCCATTATTTAAAGAAAAGGCGCATTGTAGCGTTTTAAGATGTTTGCATTTGAAATGTCTGTCACGTGTACCTGTAAAATATCTTAGGAGGCGGAACGACTATAACGTTCTTAACTTTTGAGGTAGCGCCGTACAGCTCGGAGTGCGTGTGGCTCTTCAATGTAGGTCGTCGGCATTGCTATGGCAGCTTTCCGAGGGCCCGTCTAGCTGAGGTAAAACTAATCGCCTGTGCGGTAAGGATATCGGATAATCCGGAGGTTTGGGCTCTGCCCTACTTCCTGGTCCTCCCTCACACTTCCGTCTAGCGGAGGCCTGTGCTGCTTGCCTTGCATGATATTAAGCGCTGCTGGCGCTGTGTTCTGTTTATTATTATTATTCACGTACTTTTCTCGGGTTTAGTTGTAATTCTGTTTCCTGTCGCCTTCACCCGGTAACAGGCTGCATGTACTACTTACTTTCAATGCCTGTACGCCCCGAATCATCAACACGCGTCAGCCTAAATTACATGTAGTTTCAGTTGACTTTTTTTTTTTTTTAAATCCCGGTTACATGATTCAACTCCACCCTTTTCCTTATTGTACATTTGCTCCTAACACTTAAAGTATTGCTAGCAGAATTACAAATTCATGTTCTCAGAGGTCTCTCAGATGCTCGGAGCTGATGGTGTATGAGGCCCTAAAAGCCTATTTGGCTCATCTTTTTCTGTGGTTTTCTGAAATACCTGAGCAATAAATAAACGTACTATATGTGTTTACACTACACAGTCCCAATACGCTACAGCAAAGTCCTTGGCCACCGAGCACTATTCCTTACTACTTGGCTAATAGTCCCCATGTTTTCATGGTGGCAGACACCTAGGAACATAGAAATCTATGTTTTGTGGGCTAACATTTTTACATGCATCAGACAGCACTGCTTGCCTTCCATCACAGACCTCCATGTTCCATTTGAAAAAGTGAGGCCCTAAAAGCTAATGTGGCTCTAAATATGTCTTTCTGTGTTGAACCAAAAAGGCTTCCATCTGATGTTTTAGGCAGACATGAGCAACAAATAAACCTTCCAAAAAATTACAAACACTAATAAACTATATTGTTCTGATCCATTATGTCCTTGTTTACTGAACAACCGTGCATACATCTTTATTACGTAACTAATAAGCCCTATGTTTTCAGAGGTGGACATATTTAAAAACCCAATAATCTATGTTCTGTTGGTTTTTCCAATATGTTAACTTTTAACCTGCGCTGGGCACCCATCACACGCACTGTTGCATTTCATCTAATTCCTGCCTTCATTAGCACAATTGGAAACATTTACACAAACACATGTGAAATGATTGTATAAGCAAGATTTGACATTCTACATTTTAATTTATTAACATTAAGAGGCTAATCGCTGTGAGTGTGTCTTACAAGCTCGTTGGGAAATTCTTATTTAACAATAAATTCCAATGTTTTTCCACCAAAATATTGGTGTCTTGATAATTGACTACTTTGAAGCAATCCAGGAAGGGATATTTCTAAACATAAAACTTGTTTCTGTGACTAGCATTAAATTGACCCCTGACTTATTACAATCCATGTTTTGAAACGGTTCCATATACAAAATATAATGATCTATCCTAAACACACTGCAGTATTCTTTGTTCTGTGTCTATACAGCCTCCACAAATACCTGTCAAGATCAAAATGGTGTTGGATATTTTTGTACAATGTTTAGTGTCTCTTACTGAAGTGGAACTATAATAAAGGTCATGTTGAATATGGTCTTTACCAGTAACCACAAGTTGAAGCAGCCAAATGGGTTAAATACAGACCTTCTTACTTAAAAATCACTTAAACTGCATGGAAATGTATGGCCTACATTCTTGAATTGCGACTTCTGTGGGCGGCACCAAGCTTCCTCAAAAAAATAGTTTTTAGTGGTCATGAGGGTGCCTCTTGGTCCATGTTGAAGAGGATATAGCAGGTTTCAAGCCTGTCTGGTCCCATCTTGTGTTCAAACTGGGGCTGGAGATCTTTGGGTGTCAAGCCTTTTAGAAAATGGTTTGAGATCTCATCATACAGAGTCTGTCCAACATCTCCTATTAAAAGAGAAAATCTTTTCACGTAAGGTAAGGGGCACTGATTCTGCTCTGTTTACAGTTCCCTTGTGATGACCCACAAAATAATTCAGCCACATGTAGAGATAGGCATGTTTACCTGCTTCCAGAACTTGCAACATACGTCTACATAGGCTGTTAATCTCTCCCGTTTCGGCTTCTTGAAAAGTATGTGAGGCTTTATGTAGGCACACAATCTAGTGCACTACCCTTGCATGAACATAAATCCCTCCACAGTATACATTTTAGGAATCTGGTTTTGTATACATAGATCAATGAGTTAATCACATTTACTTTTTCAAAAGGGAAGACTCTTACCTTAGGTTACAGTTTATAGAGTGTCAGTAGATTATTATTAGGGCTGCAACTAACGATTATTTTAATAATCGATTAGTTGGCCGATTTATTTTTTCGATTAATCGGATAAAAAAATTAAATTTTTTTAAATTTAAAATAATGTAATAAAAAATGTACAATTTACACTTTCATCTCTTTATTGCAATGGCCTCTCTCTCTATTCGCCTTCTTATTTTACTGACATAATAATAAAAGCTACGAGAACCCAAACAGTGTTTCTCAAACTAGGTTTTAATACAAAGTTATTAGTAAATATTAATTCATATGTTAACTATTTTTCATATTTAATAAGAACTATGAGAAAAAAGCCGTGTTTATATTTTCTTTTATTTACCAAACTGCCCCCAGTTATGCACACCTGACCTCCAGCTTGCCACTCTGCCCCCATATATATGCCTTATACCTCCTAAATGCCAGAGATTCCACTGTGCCCCCTGATATGCCTTATACTCCTTATATGCCAGTGATATCCAACTGAGCCCCCTGATATACCTTTTACCCCCAGATATGTCTTATGCCCCCCTGATATGCCTAAAATCGATATGCCTTATACCCCCTATATGCCCTGAAATTCATAATACCCCCCCATACACCACTCAGGCTCCTCCCCCTCCCATACACCACTTTGCCTCCTCCCATACATCACGTTGGCTCCTCCCCCTCCCATACTCCACTCTGCCTCCTCCCATACTCCACTCTGCCTCCTGTCAGCAACGGAGGTTCACAAGACACCAGGGAGCCGGGTAGAGAGGCGTATGGGAGGGGGAGGAGACAGAGTGGTGTATGGGAGGGTGGCTCCCAGGATTGCGGCATTGAAGGGGTTAACGCTGCACTGACGCTCTCATGGAGCGATCAGGCAGCAGGGGGGTGTTGGATCAGGTCCCCACACTTGTGTGGTGACCCATTCAATACCCCCCCCCTTCCCTGAAGTTGCCTGTGGCAGCTGAAACAGCGATTGCAGAGTGATCGTGGGCTTGGGGGCGGGCTTAGACAGGCTGTGCTGTCTGCCCAGGACTCCTGGGCAGACAGCAGCAGCAGCGCCCCCACGATCACCGCGATTGTGGTGATGTGGGGGCGTTTTTTGGAGGAGACGTACCTGGTACGTCCCGGTCTACCGGTGACTGTTAACCAGGAAGTACCAGGTACGTCCCGGTACTGAAGAGGTTAAGTAAAATTATGAGCAAAGAAGCAGACGTCAACACAAAACTTACCGTTGTAACTCATGACTTCTGCTACCTAATGGATATCATCTCTTACCTATATACTGTTGGCGAATTGTTTTGAGTGTTTTTGATAAGGAGCTGCCTTCCTGGTCTTCAGTGTCATCTTGGAAGGTTTCGTTCTCTGGGCGAACATCCATAGCTGACCGGGCATGGCTTACAACCATCTCTAGGGTATTTCCCTCAGACTCCTCAAAGTCATCAGGGTAATCCGAAACATCATTATCATCCATATTTAAACCTGGAAGGGTGTAAAATAGGACACTTAAACCTGATACCATCTACTATAGAATTTTTATTAGACTGTAAGTAATCTTCCTAAAATGCGTAAAATGTTTTTTTTCAATGGAAGAAAAAAAATAAACCCCCCACAACCTGACATTAGGTGAAGGCATTGGCCAGACATTGCATTGCACATCAAAATGCAGGTCTTATTTTAAAATATTTAAAATCTTTTAAAATTTATGAGAAAAAAAAAATGGCTCTGATAATGTCTGGATTTACTGTATTGGCCCAATTATAGGCCGCGCCCCCCCTAATTTAAGTCTTTAAAGTGGGGGTTCAGCCTATAATTGGGGTTTAGCGAAGGGATGCACAATTTGTGCCGCCTGGGACATGCAGTTCCGGGCAGGTGTGTGTTTCTTTTTCATTTAGTCCTGCTGCAGGCAAGCAGCAGGTTAGCATCCCCGCAGTGCTGCAGTGGACCTGGATCCTCCTCTCTGGCAGCCGGTGAACGTCTGTGCAACGCAGTCAACCCCTGCTGCTGCAGGCACTTCCGCCGGGCTTCTACGAAGGAGTGCCGGCGTTACATGACCATCTGGAGCTCCAGCATAGAAGCCCTAGCGGAAGTACCGCCTGCAGCAGCGGAGGTTGTCCAAGCGCATTGTGCAGACGTTCACCAGCTGCCAGAGAGGAGGATCCTCTGCAGTGTTGCAGTTGACCTGGATCCTCCTCTCTGGCAGCCGGTGAACGTCTGTGCGATGTGCGCAGACAACTTCCGCCGCTGCTACCACTTCCGCTGGGGTTTCTATGATAGCGCACCGGCTGCCCCGCTAGACACCAGGGAGTCTGGGGATGCATTGGTAAGCCGGGGGGAGGGCATAAAGCATATCTGGGAGGCAGTGTCATATCTGGGGGCAGATATAACTAAGGTGCATTATGAATTAAGGGGGGGATCTTTAAATGGCTATTGGCTTTCCAAATTTCTGTTTGTATATAACTTATGCGGACCAACTGCATAATAGATACCAAAAATGTTAAAATACATGTATTCCTGTTAATTAGATAAAACTGTTTTACCATTCCACTTGTGTATTATTTCTTTAAAAATATTTTTTTCTTTAAAATAACAGCAAACTTTAAAGGTGCGGCATATAATGGAGCCTCTTTACGGTATATATGTTTGGCATTGTATCATCTGTTGCGAAACTCTGTATTATCAAAAAAAAATCCCAGTATTTCCTTTTTGCGCAATTACATAACATGTAATAAATATTTTTAAATGAATCCACGAAAGGCTGTGAATGTATTTTCTCTTGTACTCTCACCTATGTTTTCAGGGATATCCTCATTCTGGCATGGATGATAATGTTCCTCCTCTAGGTCTTCCTCTACTGATGACAGACTGTCATTGTCAAAGTCCTCAGAATAGTCTGATTTGTCTCCAGTACTGGACATCTCTCCCTGTTCCCACAGTTCACATGAGCTGACGTTAGGTGTATAGGAATTTGGTGGAGCAGACTTACACCTAAAGTTGTCTTTAGTTATATCATCTTGAGCTAGTGAAGTTTTGCTCAGAATTTCTGATAAACTAACATTATCTTTGTAGTCTTTCTTTTCCAGAATTTGCTTAAACAATTGCGATTCATGCTTTTCTATAAATTGTTTCAAATGTTCCTGAACGAAAGAAAAGTTCAGGATGCAATTTGCACTAGGTCTGGATTCAGGACACTTTTCCAGAATTACTTTAACTAAGTTATGCAAGTCTGGTGAGTAACATTCTGGCAAAGGAAAATACTCCCCTTTTACAATTTTGTAGAAGAGACTTATTAAGTTGGTAGCATCAAAAGCTGGTTTTAAAGCACATATCTCATAAAGGAGGCATCCAAGGGCCCATATATCTGATTTCGAACTGTAAGGGATATCCTGGCAAAGCTCTGGGCTTAGGTAATATGGTGTTCCAACACATGTACTTGCCATGTCCACAGTGCTACTCATTATCTTAGAAATTCCGAAGTCTCCAAGCCGAACCAAGCCCTTTTTGGTGAGAAAGACATTAGATGTTTTAATATCTCTGTGAAGAATTTTCATTGAATGGATATACTGGACAGCCATGGTCAACTGAATAAACCAATGCATAATGGTGCCTTCTGGGAAAAGTGTGCCTTTTCTTTCTTTGATGTGATCATCCAGTGTCCCACCATCACAGTAGTCCTGAACAATGAATACATGCTCATCTTCTAGGTCACAAAAGTATTCATGGCATGTTACCACATGGGGGTGGACAATTTTGCTCAAAATAGTAGCTTCTTGAAGAACAGACTCTTTGGTTCTCATTTGCTTGGAAGCATCTATCTTGATCTTTTTTACAGCATACAGCTTCCTGGTTTTCAAATTTCTCATGAGAAAGACTTCAGCTGTTGCCCCTCTACCAATCTTCAGTATTTTCTCATAGTTTTCCATTGTGTTTCCTCAAGCTGTGATGTAAAAAAAAAAAAAAGTACTAGAGTGAGATCATTTTATTTGTAATTGCCACTAAACTTTCTTTTATTGTAAAAATTATAATTACCATGGGTTTACGGAGGAGCTACATATTATATAATATTAAAGGAGACAATGAGGTCCAGCAATACCCAAAAAAAAGTTGGGGGCCCCCGTACGATTGCTCCTAGGAGTGATCGTTTAACTATATATATATATATATATATATATATATATATATATATATATATATATATATACCTTTTCAATGTGGTGCCCAAGGGGTAAAAAAGTACCAGTGTTGCGGAAGTGCACCTCCCTAAAATTAGTGCATGGAAATGGTTAAAATATCAGCATTTGAAATACCCTGGGGTGTCTAGTTTTAAAAATATGTTTCATTGGATATGTTGAATTGGCTGTGTTCAAAGATGCCCCAAATAGGGCATGGGCACAGGATCACCAAATTTCAAAGTTCAATATTGAAAAATATGCACCTCATAAATGTGGTCCTTGGCCCCCAAACAACCAGAATCTATTTAGCAGGTTTTTTCATTAGCTTTTGTAGATGAGCAAAAATTCTTCAAATAAAAGTAAGAAAAAGTGTTTT
The DNA here is from genome assembly GCA_023333645.1 of Sceloporus occidentalis. Classification (NCBI taxonomy): domain Eukaryota; kingdom Metazoa; phylum Chordata; class Lepidosauria; order Squamata; family Phrynosomatidae; genus Sceloporus; species Sceloporus occidentalis. Next base: position 353,253 of record JALMGF010000247.1, read on the forward strand.
GTTTTAAAAATTTCTATTTTATATATATATTTTTTATGTTTTATGGTAAATTAGATGATATGATCAAAATAATAGACGGAACGTACAGCTAAACCCGAGCACCGCAGCAATGTTAAAATCATTTCTTCAACCGTTTCTTAAAAAATGATCAGTTTGCGCAAAGTGTGCAGCTACTGGCCGGATACACCGTGCCATATGATATGCGAGCATAAAAATCTGTGTATAACAAGCTGTTGGCCGCACTTATGTCATCAGGCGGCCGCTGGCCTTAAGATGCCAGGGTCACCAAGTCATCTGCATCTTGGCCCTGCTGCTGATGAAGTCTTAATTCCCTCAATGGTCCTGAAACTAGTATAAAGTGTATACATTTTTACGTGTGGTAATTAACACTTAAAAAAGGATTAGATACAGGAACAAACACAAATAACGTGCAAATTCTACATGTGCTGATGGAATGGCCATACTTTATATCCCATAAGACAGAGCAGTATGTCATGTTAACAATAAATAAATGACAAAACCGGCTGTATGCGTTTCTTACAAGTACGTTCTAACGAGGGAGCGTGACAGTAGGTGTCTTGCAGTGTACTTGCACAACCAAACGGCTTGTACACCCAGTAATTTCAGAAATACCGTCCCCAACCCCGAATCGCCATCATGGCACCCGACCCGATGTACACTGCACACTCCGTCACAATATTCTCTATAACTACGTGCAAGCGTATACTTAATAATCAGCGTTAGAAGCGATACCTTTTGCACGTCGGTGCCCGAGTGTGTTTGTGTCCTGCGACTCCCTCTACAGTCTTAAGAAGATCAGGTTTCACCGACCAATGAGGCGGTTACACCGACATGACTATTGTTTTTGTTCCGTCTGGGCCGGGGGCTGTTTTCTATCACCAAGGAAACAGAGTCATGTGTGCGCGCCAGCTTCAAGGCCTTCCGTTATAGAGAAGTCTTGCATTTAGATATATCGATACAGGCGCGTACAGCCACCTAACGACTTATCACATTAAAGCAACCTTCATACTGTATATATATATATATATATATATATATATATATATATATATATATATATATATATATATGTGTGTCAAGAATGATTTCCGCACAAACCCCGTTATAGCCGCCAAGTGCCCGCTTTCTTGCAATACTGACCAAGTGTTACACGGTGTTGTAAATATCTCTTTGAATTAAATCGTGTAAATAAACTATTATTCTTCCTCTAAGTGCTTCATATATATATATTCATATATATATATATATACTCATATATATATATATATATATATACTCATCTATACATTTATATATATATAAAATACTTATATATATATATATTATATATATATCAGTAGTTCATGAGATTGCATAATCCCTGCTCCTAGTCACTTCTAACCACACTCATATAGGTATGCTACTAGATGATCAGTACCCACGAAACGGTAGTTATTATCACAGCATATAGTTAATATTGTAATATACAAATAAAATATTCTTAATAAATTAAAAAACTAAATCAATAGAGAAATGTCATCATACAAAGCAGAAAAGGTAGCCACCTTTGCTTGCATTGCTGTATTTTACAGATGCCCGTATAAAAAATGCTGTCATTTAACAAGAAACTTCACCTGTTTTGATACTTTATTATAATACTAGTATTATTTTAATACTAAACTGTTAGCGCTACCACACAATTCTGTGCACGTGCAGAATGCATTCCTAATTAAATCAGGACTGAAAATACCGCTATACTGCGGGAGTGGCAAAATCAGGACTGTCCCACACCAAGCTTTTGGCAGCTTTCTGCTGATGAGCGCAGGGATGTCTCTTGTGAGCCAGTGATGGCTGGAGTGTACCTTTAAAACAAAACCTACATTTTCTGAAATATATCACCCTAGTCCCCAAATTCCTATGTGCACAAACAGTATGGAGCTTCTGGGTGTGATCGTTCCTTTAATTCTTTTTGTGCTTACTAGGCATGTGATATCCGGTTGGCAAAGTGGGAAAAGGTGTCTTAGTTGTGATTAGCAGTCAATGGGGTCCCTTTACCTGGGTCTAATACTGTAAATATACCGTATTTGCTCAATTATAAGACAAGGTTTTTTCCAGAGCAAATGCTCTGAAAAATACCCCTCGTCTTATAACCGGGGTTGTCTTATAATCAGACCTCAACTAGGTCTGACTATGAGACTAAGATCCAGATCCCCTGCAGTGCTGCAGGGAACCTGGATCCTTCTGTCTTATGCCCCCCCAACTTACCGGTGCTTCTGAGTCCCTGGTGTGTAGCCGGGGCAGCGTGTAGACAACACACTGGGAGTCAGAAGCACCGGTAAGTTTTTTTTGGGGGTGGGAGTGTAAGGCATTTCTGTAGGCATAGTGCTCTATGAAATGCCTATTAACCCCCTTAATGCTTCTCTGCCTCCAGAAATCCCTTTTAACCCTCTAAACGCCACTCTGCCTCCTGAAATGCCTTATACCTCCCTAGGCATAATATGCCTTTTAACCACCTAAATGCCAGAGTGGCATATAGGGGTATAAGGCATTTCTGGAGGCAGAGTGGCACATAGGGGGTCAAAAGGCATATCATGGGGCACAGTGGCATTTAGAGGGTTAAAAGGCATACCATGTGGCACTGTGGCATATAGGGGGTATAAGGCATTTCTGGGGCAGAGTGGCAAGCCTGGGGGCAGATGTGCAAAACTGGGGGGGGGCAGGTTGGAAAATAAAAGGAAATAAAAACTAAATATTTTTCTCAATCATAGCTTTTATTTAAAAAAAAGTTTACATAGTTTACATGAATTAACATTTACTGCTAAAACTTTTTTCCTATAGGGTTGTCTTATATTCAGGCTTTTTCTTTTTTTCCCCCTAAATTAAGATTCAGATTTTGGGGGGTCGTCTTATAATCAGGGTCATGTTATAATTTATCAAATACGGTAGTTTTTATTTGAAAAGTGAGTTCATTGGAATATGTCTTGGGAAAGAGACATCACAACCCAGTAGTTTAGTACCTCTGAAAATTCTTTGTTTAGAAAACTAGCTAAAGTGCATACTTAAAGATCTGCAATAAATGCTTTATTATTTAGAACATGTCCCTAGCGTCGTACAGTATATACAGGTTATAACTGAACTGCTGCAATACCAAAGAACATCTCATATTAAGGAATGTTTGTGCTCAAAAGGATCCTTTAGAATTTATTCTTTTCAAATACACAATTATTTTGTCATAATGATTAGAAATTCATTACCCACCACTAGATGACACTGAAGCTGAATAGAAATGAACGAAAATCAACCAACTACCACAAGATGGTGCTGCAATTGCACAGATGGACACGGATATTAATGTGTCATGAAGAGCTTCTTCTGCAAAAAGCGCTTGGTTGGACTACATAAGTCACCTCACCATTTAAATTATGCCTTATACAGGGTCAATCAAGAGAAACATTTTAGGGTTAGCATTTCATAATGAAGGCTGAAACTGCGACTCCCTTGCAAAATCACCATCAATCATGATAGCTGGCCTGTCTATAACATTATGACATGTAAAATGGTATTTTTCATAGCATTGTTATCACTGCCTGATAAAATTTTTACGCCGTTGATCATTGCAGGAAGGTGACCTGTGGATATGTATCCAGAAGACAAAACTTTGTGACTTAGGAGGGCCATATTTTCATCTAAGTAGCAAACATGAAGATTCCCATTGCATTGTCTCTCACAGTAGGTTTGCAGAAATAAGGACCCCGTTTTATGACCATATATAAGAAACATTCAGGTTGAATGTTGATATGGGGATGTATCAACTATGGTCAAATACTGTATCCATGTGTTATATTCCATATTACTACTACTATTACAACTATTGTTCATGATATTGTATATGTGGGTATATCTTATATCATGACACTATGTAAATCATAACAAAAATCTAGAATAAATATCTGTTTATTTTGAATTATAATTTACCTTTAGGTTTTAGAGTAGTTTATGGAACATTTCTGGGCATTATAATCGGAGACAGAAGTCTCATTCGCTATGCTGTCCCTTGCCACCCTGCTATAGAGTGCAGACAGTATTAGCAACATATATGTGTGGATGCCTAGATGAATGACAGGGACAGCTCTTGGTTTAAAGGGACAGTTTATTCAACAGAATTCCCCACCATGCAGTTACAAGAGGGCATTATAACAATTTAAAGGAATGATGCATATGATCGCCGTAGTCTCACTTTAATATGGAATTGCTCCATAGAAGTTAGGGTTTGATGGTTCCTTTAAAATATACATTGAACAAAATTTAGGATTGAACACAGCTATATAATGCAACGTAACATTCCCCTTCATGCACATACTTGTACATTCTGTGTATACAGGAGTTTAATAATTTGAAAAATCTCAGTGCGCACCATTTTCTTATCTCCCTTGCACTATTCAACAAGTTTTTATCTAATGTGACCAAACGGTGTTTCAAAACCATGGCGCGAGTAAAAGGTGAATTATTTGATTGATTTCACAGCTCTCAGGAATCATATCTATCACCAATTTGCTGGGATAAATAGGATTTTTAAATACATTTGCTGTGTCCCTTGATCATAGTCACTGATAAAAAGTTTCAATTAGAGCTGCCAGCAGTCCCAAATTTACCTGGACAATCCTGACAGCTTCAGTGAAATTGATTGTAGAACATCACTAGATTACTAAATTACAGTAGATCTAAATCCAAAAATATATTGCATTTGACTGTGTTATATCATCTGATCAACATATTGCAGTGGAGTCTTTCCTTTACTGGCCCCACCAGTTGTATTATGGAAGCCATCTAACTTGTAGGGGGCCAGGTCAGCAGGTTCAGCTGTCCTTGGACAAGAGATTAATTTTAATGGTATGCACAATTCTACAATAACACATTGTTCAACAATGCAAATATTGCACTATATTTATAGTAAAAATCAATTGGTTGGTATTTTGTAACATAGCTAACGGCTGCATCAGAGCAGTCTTTGTACCACCCAGAGGTGACATGGATCCCAATGTGTAAATGTGAAAATATAAATTATTCCAATTAATGGATATGTTCATGCATCCATATGCAGTTCTTACAGAGGTTTTATTCATAGTTGATTAATGTGTTTGTTGTTATGTAGGAGATCATTAGATAAATATTATGTGTTTTAAGATGAAGAAATTAGTCAGCCTAATGATGACACAAACAATTGGCAATCCTCTGGGCCACTGCTGAACATCAAGACAACTTCATTTGATATGACCACGCTAGCAATGTTACCCAGTAACAAAAGGGCATAACAGATGGCTGTTTTCACTGTGACATGTGTGGAGGTTATTCTTCCAAATATTACAGTAAAACTGTCTAATAGAGAAAATCGGCTACTAATGGTGATAGGTGCCCTTTTTGCTTGGACTGCAACACAAGAACATAATGAATCACTTTTAATCAATTTTACCCTATTATTCTGCAATAGTGTTACACCCATATAACAGGCATTTGCAAGTATGATAAATGTTTTAAAACTATACCAATCTATGCAATGATTGCTTAACAAATAAAAAATATGCCCAAAGTTTTTCTTGATCAAATAGTAGATAGAAATCTACTCATATTTTTATGGTCTTTATTATAATTTATATGCATCTTCTAGTAAAATAATATGTTGCTTTGCAGAACACACTTTTTTAATTTCCTGTTCTTTGATTTTAATATCAATAGATTTCATCTTCGATGTTCGATTGCTGACTGTTGCTCTCAACCACATAGACACAAGGGCACATCATGTTCTCCTCACTAAAACTTGAAAACAAAGCTGTTTCCTGCCTTGCGGATACGGGAGTGCCAGACAATTTGTACTAGGGAGCTGTGCCAGACCACAGGCTGGTACTGCCATAGTGTTAAGGTCAGGGGGGATGCAGTGGGTACAGCAATGTAGTTTATGTTGTACTGTGTCCTGTTCCATGTGAAGTCATGGTGTGAAACAGCCCACATTATGTGGGCAATGTTTTAATGTCAAGTGTTGCTCATCCACATTTGATATGTTATTTTGCATCATGCAAAGTTGTTAGCAGCCTAATACAGCTAATATGGCCATATCCATTTTCTCAGCAGCCCCAGCAAATTGAGACACTATAAGTTCCACTTTGAATCTATTTCAACTAGATTTGTCACAACTGCGTTCATGAAGATAGCTGATATCAGGAAAAGCCAAATACATCCTACCTGTTTGCAAATTATTTATTAATACCGTATATATAATTTATTAGAATTATACATTATAATTATTTATATTTATTATTATTTATATTAAGTATATTTAATAGTCAATAACACACAAACCTACAAAAAATTTTCATCTTATACTAGACCAGCATACTGGGGAACTTGTGGGCTCCGGCTACCTGACGTTGGTGGGTGGTCCTGCTGACATCAGGGACGTCCCTGCTGATGTCAGTGGACGTTTCTGCCAAAGTCAGTGGACGATGCAGAATGTGATGGTGCTATATAAATTAATAAATTATAATAATTGGCCAGTTTCAGAATATTATTTATATCTTTGCATTGCGTTATAATGGTTTACTTACAACTTTTTGTTTTATTCTGGTTTGTTTTTTATCTGGCCTTTATTGATAAATGCTTGTTGCAACCTCGTTATCTTTACCTAAGTTTGATTGACTGTGACTTGCTACAGTATATTGAGCATACCTACAACCTTATCACATCCAGTTCGGCATCCTGTTGCTGCTGGAGAAGATTAATCTTTTGACTACTTTACAACTATGGAGTGGCTGCAGCAGATAACTCTGTGATTTTCATCACCATGCAAATAATTTAATTCATTTTAAGAGTCTTCATATGAACAATTTATTCTGCCCTCATTTCTCTTAGAACATGAGAAACAATCAAACAAAATGCGGTATCTTGAGTTATTTCTTCCTGAAATGTTAGCCTGTCCAGTCACCCTAGCAGTAAGATGCATTAGGCAGCCGTCGCAGCAACCCCTGAAAAGTGGCATGAGCCCTGCCCCGCTTTAGATATGCTACTGGTTGTGGCAATGGCGAATGATGATTGTGTAATCTCCTATAGTTATTATGTCTTTCAAAATCAAATCTGTTTCATGAGAACAAACTGTGTCTTTAAACTATTTAATCTGTGATTAATAATGTATATATAAAGACATATGGATTACAGCCGGTCTGTAAATCTGAAGTTTGTTCCTTTCTTAATCTGGATAAAGGATTACATTTCCCAAAGCACTATCCATGTATGTTTTTTTTTATCCAAAGTACTAGTAATTGTTTGGCTAAAAATAACTGGAGCAGGCAAGGGGGCAAATGCATATGTGGGGTTCTGCAGAATCTCCCCTTCCATTTGCAAGGAGGCGGCCATGTAAATTCAAAGGACCTCTCACCTCAGTTGCTATGCTCTAACATGTCAGTTTCTCCTGCAGAAAGTGGCAAATTGGCCTGGCATTATACATAGCTAAAATCAAGAGATATATTGAATATCATCTATGTTTTTTTCAGGACCAGCTCATTTTGGTTGACTTGTCTTTGTCTTGCATTGTGAAGTTGATGTGTTGAAATATCTCAACTTACTGCAACTATTTTGTTTTTTTTGAAGCCTCATGTTCTGATGTAAAAAAGAAAAAAGTGACAACGTGCTCCAGTGGGTTTAAGGACACAGGGAGACCAGGTCCCCAGTCTTCTTCTTCTGTGGCTGCACTCCCCTTCCTTTCCTCCCAGACCGAAGTCAAGGGAGGGCCAGGTCTTCTAGGGCCTACTCTTCCGAAGAAACCAACTGAAGTCTTCAAGGTGAAATGGTGGCCAGAAAGCTCAACCATCCCTCCACGAAAAAGGAGAGTCCTTAGGAACCCAGCCCGCTGTGGTGTAACAAATCTGAAAAATCATTGCCCATATTTCAAAATCAAAACACGTGTCCCAAAGGTGTATTGGTCTTCTGCTGTGCAGTTTGGGGCCCCAGCCAAAACTATTATTGTTATAAAATGTTTTATCTTCTCTCACCACTAGCCATAGGGAAGGGCATATTTAAGTGAGGAAGAATACATTTAAAAAAAATGGGAGGCTCAAACAAAAAACCTGGGTGGTGCACTTATTGGCTCCCATGTTGTCAATGTGCCCCCGCACACCACATAAAACACGTGGAGCTTATAAAACATAAAAAACATCAAACATGGGGAGCTTATAAAACCACATTGCCGTCTTTTGCAAGCCTACTCGTCTCCAAGGCCAGAGGACCAAACTTTGCCTCTCTCACAGGTACTCACTTGCTCTTAGCTAAAAGGCAACACAACTCAATTTACTGCAACTCTTCTAAAAACTCGGTTTGGTGAATGAACGCAACAAAGTATAATTTTTGTAAGGTAGCTATGACAAACAATTATAAATATACAAGAGAGTGAAAAATATAAATCTCATATCTATCAAGTTTATTACTAACATTTTCAAATCTACCACTGCAAGGTCTTGTGTATTGAAACATACCAGAAACATACCAAAAGCAGACAGAATAATTCACAAAATTAACAAGTTGAATCTTGGAACATTTGGTGCTTTAAATACAGATGACCGAACTTCAAAGGATAAAGATCAAAGAGTATGAGTGTGAAATATTGAGCTACAATTACAAATTTTTTAATAGCTGGCCTTTTAAAGCAAATAGTTACATTTATCTAAACCCATAGCTTAACACTGTGTGTCGTCTTGGTATTATAATCAGGATCTTCAAAGGGAAAATTGTTGAAGTAAAATCTATTTAAAATTTAAATAAATTCATTTTTTTTTATCCTGTTTTATACAATAACAACCCTGTTGAGAAAGCTGTTAAAGGGGCGTAAAGGATTTAGTAGTGGGAAAATGTATCAATCTCTATAAAGTATATATTATATTTTCAAAGTACAAAAACCCACTGTTTCTATAGATAATTTGGACTATAGTTTCATTAGGGACTGGAACTGGTTTTGCATAGTTGCTTTGCGTGGCCTGGGCATACATACCTATCAGATGTTAGTGACACCAGACATAAAGTACCCTACAGTATAAGAGATAAATTTACAGAAGAGAGCTAGATACTTAATTATACACCCCACACATCATAGGGTATCACTTGAGCTGTTCTGCAAGGTGTAGGTGCATATGTGTCCTGGAAAAATGGCTGATGTGGCCTGCCAGGCACAAGCAAAGGAAACACAGTGCTGGTTGGGCTCAGCACTGAACCCAACTGTATTCTGTCCAAGCTATTGACATGGATGCATATCAGAACAAGGTGCTCCTGCAAAAGTGTGAGGCTTTTTTATTTAGACAATGTGCAGACATTTGAGAAAGGAATGGGGTTTAACACAAAAATAGAATAAACATTTAAATTTGACTCTTTCTTGCGATGGTAAAGATTTCAGGTTACCTTGGACAAGCATTTAGGTGGGGCTGATTTTCTAAAACAAAATGTGCCAGCTTATCCGAGTTTGGGCTGCCATTCAGACTTTGGTTACCTGCTTGCTTGCTCATATCTAGGTCAACTACATGGGCTATGTATTTCAGTATACCTGTACACTCACTGGCCACTTTATTAGGTACACCTTGCAAGTGCCAGGTTATACCCCCTTTTGCCTTCAGAACTGCCTTCATTCTTTGTGGCATACTTTCTACAAGGTGCTGGAAACATTCCTCAGAGATTTTAGTCCATATGGACATGATGGCATCACGTAGTTGCTGCAGATTTGTCGGCTGCACATTCATGATGTGAATCTCCCGTTCCATCACATCCCAAAGGTGCTCTATTGGGTTGAGATCTGGTAACTGCGGAGACCATAGGAGTACAGTGAACTCATTGTCATGTTCAAGAAACCAGTTTGGGATGATGTGAGCTTTGTGACATGCTGCATTATCCTACTGGAAGTAGCCATCAGAAGATGGGTACACTGTGGTCATAAAGGGATGGACATAGTCAGCAACAATACTAAGGTAGGCTGCCATGTTTAAACAATGCTCAATTGGTACTAAGGGGCACAAAGTGTGCCAAGAAAATGTCCCCCACACCATTACACCACCAGCCTGAACCGTTGATACAAGGCAGGATGGATCCATGCTTTCATGTTGTTTACACCAAAGTCTGACCCTGCCATTTGAATGTCGTGGCTGGCATTGAGACTCATCAGACCAGGCAACGTTCTTCCAGTCTTCCATTGTCCAGTTTTGGTGAGCCTGTTTGTAGCTGTAGTTTCCTGCTCTTAGCTGACAGGAGTGGCACTCGGTGTGGTCTTCTGCTGCTGTAGCCCATGTGCTTCAAGGTTCGACAAGTTGTGCATTCAGAGATGATATTCTGCATACCTTGTTTATGTGAGTTACTGTTGCCATTCTGTCATCTCAAATCAGTCTGCCCATTCTCCTCTGACCTCTGACATCAACAAGGCATTTTCGTCAACACAACTGCCGCTCACTGGATATTTTCTCTTTTTCGGACCATTTTCTGTAAACTCTAGAGATGGTTGTGTGTGAAAGTCCAAGTAGATCAGCAGTTTCTGAAATACTCAGACCAGCCCGTCTGGCGCCAACAAACATGCCACATTCAAAGTCACTTAAATCCCCTTTCTTCCCCATTGTGATGCTCGGTTTGAACTTCAGGAAGTTGTCTTGACCACGTGCATATGCCTAAATGCATTGAGTTGCTGCCATGTGATTGGCTGATTAGCTATTTGTATTAACAAGCAATTGAACAGGTGTACCTAATAAAGTGGCCAGTGAGTGTGTATTTCACATGTTGCCGACAGGCATGTATAAACTACTGCACTGCAGTACTTGGGATGTATAAACTCAAGTAACGTAATCATTTACTCAGCTCTATATCCCAAATACTATGGGGTTTGCGATTTACATGTGTTTTAACCTGAGTCTGTTCTCCTTTCATATAGAGTGCTGAGTATATATTTAAGCATGTTGTTATGAAGCTTAGTATTTCCCTCTTTTTGTTATTCGATCTCTATGGTTCAGATGAAACATTAGCAAAATATTTACCTATGTGCCTTGCATACCAAGAAACTGTGATAGATTCATGTTTTTTGCTTCATGAGGAAGTTCTCTGTTCTCATGTTTGAAAAGGGAAGTTGTGGTCAGCAAAAGCATATCGAAAGATTAAAACTGACGTATGAGTTACATTCACATGAGGTGGGACGCACATTTGGGTACAAACTCTCATTTTGCCACTCACAGTTTGGTAATGATGCTCTTCCTTCCTGTTGCAGCATTGATGCTCACAGTATAAATGGAAGTGATCTAAATTTATTCAGCTTACAACTGCAACAGAAAGGGATAGAGCCACACAGATACCGGCCATCAATTTTATTGTAATACACATCTTTTTCATTTTCTGCCAGTATCAAAGTAATCTGTAACAAGTAAATCACTTCAATCGAGCCACTGGATAAGACGGTTTAGGAGATTACCGTACTTCTAGACAACTGTGTCTACAACTTGATCACAGTATGGTTCCTCGACCTTGTTTTAAAGAAACACCTATTCCCATGCATATCAGAATCTGCTTTAAACACACCCCAATACATTTTACATTATGCAAACTGTTGCATTCATGTACAGCTGCATGAGACTAAACATTTCATCTAACACATTATAAGGGGTTGGCCCCTATGTGTTTTACCTACCAGAAAAGCAGATTTAGCCTACTTAGTTCATAAATTATACAATCGGATGAAATGTTTCCTCTTTCTATGAGTGATGATACCTCTTAGGCAGGTCCCTGGGTGGTCTAAAGGGTCCCCTAGAGAATAAAACTAAGAAACTTCTACAAGTTTTACACAGATTCCCATATTTTTCTTCTTTTTCATGCAAATAAGCGGTTACAAATAATTGCATTCCTTAGTTTACATGTTGTTATTCTTTTTAATACTTGTGTTAGATGGGGTGCCAGAAAATATTTTTGCTTAGGGCCCCCAAAAATGCCCCCCCACACACTTTTTTCTTCGAGTATCCACAACTCACTGTTAGATCAACCATTGACAACCAACCAGTCTTTGAGAAAATCAACTAGTTTATACAGTATGTGTAATTTTTCAGAAGCCATTTCAAGATCAATATTTGCTTTTAATATGACATTCTTAAATGCATCAAGTAGGACAACAATTCTTTCAAAACAGTACTAGAGTATTCATTCCTAAAGCATCTCAGGTATTAAAAATGCACTGCGAGAAATGGTTTTAACAGCTCCGTATACATGTTTATGCGTCTTATTTTAAACAGGCAATCGGGTCATTTTATTATCCGACATCTGTTTTTCCATAAATATATTTTTTTAATCAGAAAACCGCCTCATTTGGCTAACATCTAAGTCTCTGCCTAGGATCCATATAAACAATCTTCCCTCTAATGGGACCCAATGGGGAACAAGGTTTGTAACTGCTGGCTGCTTAGGGCACAGCAATGCCAAAGGCATGTATTGATCAATGCTTGGCTTAAGCAGTATTACAGGTGAATGGTTTAAAGAGGGGATCACTCACCTCCTCTTTCTCGCTTTGAGTAGTAGTGAGGTGACACTTGTCAAAATAAACAGTATCAGTATTGCCACATCCGTGTATTTGGAAACTTTACCTGCACTTGCTAATTTAGGTTTAGATATGGAACAGGGATAATTGGATAACATTAGACAAGTAATCCAGCTGCAGGTACAGTGTTCCTCTCCAGTTTTTTGTATGTTGGATTAACTTTGATGGAGCCTAACCTATTATTAATGCTTTCTTGAGCAAAAAGATGTGTCTTTACACTAGAAGTCTATGCAATGTGGAAATTGTATTGTGGGACCTTACCAAAGCATACTTTTTTTTGCCCCTACTCAAAATTTCTGTACAGCAAGAAAAGCCCACAAAAATAAATATCTCTTGAAAGACCACCAGGACCAATGGGCGTTTTTCCATTAGTTATCTTCCAGGTGTCCCTGAGCTCCGGGCAGTTTACCAATGCTCCAATTTGAATAGAGGTAGCTGAACTGTGCAAACTGCTATAGCAATGCAAGCGAGGCATCCCTCACTGACTGGGAGCAGAAGAGGAAAATCTAAAACTAAAGAGATCTATGTGTGTTTGTATGCAAGTTACCTGGGAGGTTCTTAATTTAGCACAGTCCAGAACTTGCAGTGGGAACTGCATTGGATCTCTCCATGGTACAAATGGAATTAAGACACTCCTGTCTGTATCATATATATATATATATATATATATATATATATATATTTTCAATTGCTGACAGTAATTTAAACTTCTTTGATTAGTTATTTTTTTTTTACAATTACAATTTTGCGACTGTCCAGTGAGTGGAGCTGGGAGCCTTTGTGACAATTGTGTTATTGTTACTAAACAACCTGTTCCTGACTGATAGCTTTCCCTTTAGTGCTGATGTCATAGTGGGACTTTGGATATGGTGTGTGTGTCCTAAGGGTATGGAACACAACTATGTTGATCAGTTGTCTCATAACAGGAAAGCAACTCTTTCAAACTAAATAAAGAGCCACTGTATATGGAGATAAAGTTTATCAGTGTCATGCCAAAAACAATTCATATTGTATAGTAATGGCTTAGATAATCTGCTAGTTTTATGTTCCCAAACTCCTTCTTCTTCTGTCTTATCCTTTTACGTGGATCTTACAGCATCTTCTATGTTCTCAGCATTCCTGAAGGGTGTTGTCAAACACAAAGTGTGGATGGTTCTTGTGTGCAAATCTAAAGGATATTGCCTAAATAGATTTTTGAATGCTGGGAAGAAGAACAAAACACTCAGTATAATATGTATAGTAAAATGCACAGTAAAATTTTTAATTGTTCACATTTTATATTATGAAAAAATGCTTATTTGTATGGTTCTAATGCCTTGCCAGGTTTTCTGTGCAGAAGTCCCCCCACTGATGCTTTTAGCCTTCTTTCTATACAAATGCCTTGCAAACAACACAAGGCTTGTGATGGTGGAGTGAAGAATCCTTATCAGTCAAGGATCAAGCAGTAGCTTCTATTAGAAAAAAAGGAAGCTGTTGGTTTCCATGGTAACAGTTAAGAAAATGTGTTTGCATACAGACAGCTGATCTATTTCTATATCAGCCTGTCAGAATGCAGATACAAGTGCCCAATCCCTGCTAAATTGGGATCAGACATTGATACCTAGCACATGACCCCCCAAAACAATACAAAAAACAACATATTTATTAGACTTGCGCATTCGTCTTCGGGCGAACATGAAAACGAGCACGAAGAGGCCGTTTTTTTGTTCGTTCCAAAGACACGCCGAAGAGAATACAGTGCCGGCAAAACGTAGGAGAAGACGAAGACTCACAACCACGAAGAATCGAAGATTCTTCGTGATCGTCTTCGTTTTTGCCGCGCAGCCGCCAAAATTTCAAACAGGAGTGAGCTGATCTCATCTGTCCAATCAGCTCACTCTTGTGACGTCACGCTAAGGGTCTCGTCCAATGCCTGTGCTGCTGTTTTTTGAATTCTGAAGGCGCCTTTATAAGACCAGAGCTTGCCTGAGAGATCCATTCATTTTTCGCTGTGACTGCTTTGGCAACACTGCTGTGCTGCATCCGAGCGTTACAGAGAGATTGTTCTGTTCTGTGTGAGACTGGTAAGCCTTAGCCTGCCATTTCTCACAGTGTACTTCATCCTCACTTCAGTGCTACTTAATATAATTAATAATAATAATTTGATTAATTTAATTTTTTTTTTATTTAATTTGTCATCAACTGTAGTGTAAGTTCTGTTGAGTTGACAGTGCACCCAGTGTCTCAGTGGCACTGGGGTGCCCTTGCCCTGGGCTGGCACTAGTGCCTACTGCCTGTCCTGCTTAAATAAATTAAATAGAATTTATAAATAATAATTTAATAGAGTCTATAATTTAATAGTTCATTATAATGTTATATATATATATATTTGTCAGTCATATATATATATACTATAGTATACTAGTGTAGAGTGTACTGTAGACATTCATCTACTAGTGTCTAATTTAAAATCAGTAATATTAATTAATATAATTAATAATTGAATTCATTATAAAATTATATATATATTTGTCAGTTATAGTTAGTAATAGTATACTAGTGTAGAGTGTACTGTAGACATTCAAGACATCTACTAGTGTCTAATCTAAAATCAGTAATATCAATAATTCTATAATTCTTTCTTATCTTAATAGTTAATTAAATTAGCTATAAATAAAAGTAATAATATTAATTAATTACTACTAGCGTATAGTTCAGCTAATCTTATTAGTACTGGTGCTGCAGCTCTATAGTTTGTGCTTTGTTTTAGCAACAGCAAGAGACCAAGTCAATTTTTCTTAATTAATAATCTTTCATTGTATTTCATTTGTTTTGCTCACCTCAGTCCATCAGTGAAGTGAACTTGTTGGGCTAGTGAGTGCAGCCGCATAAGTGCTGTGTGTTTTTTTGATCAGCAAGCAGTGACGTTAACTGTTTTGCAAAGATTTTCTCATTTATTTTACATTTTATTTCAATTTTATTAAAAGTACCCTTAGTGTTTTGCTCACCTCAGTCCATCAGTGAAGTGAACTTGTTGGGCTAGTGAGTGCAGCCGCATAAGTGCTGTGTGTTTTTGTTCAGCAAGCAGTGAAGCTAACTGTTTTGCTGTGACATTTTATTTTATTTCTAATTCTTTTCAAGAAAAATTGACTGTGACGAGCTGTACTAAGCAAAGCTTCAAGCTACTAGCTGTAGTACTAAAATAATTCTAATCTTCTTTAATCTTAATCTATAATATATTATAAATAATATATAACAATATAAATTCTAATTCATAATCTATAATATAAGTAATTCTAATTCTAAATTCTAATTCATAATCTATATTCTTCTATCTATAATACATAATATATAAGTAAATTATTTCTAATCTATTAATATTATATAACTTAATATTAATTAATAAATCATATACTAAATCTGATTTAACCTCACTTTAGTTTAGTGGGTTTGAGAGCGTCTGCCTAGAGGTAGACTTATAGTAAGGAAATATAGCTTTAGGCTAGCATAGTAGTAGGCTAAGCTCTTAGGCCCGTGTAAATTCAAATTAAAAATAAAATACTGCTAGTTATTAAATAGTTAATTTTGAGTTAATAATTTAAATAACAGTAGTGCATAGTTTTTAAGCAGTAGCACTGAAGAGAACTTCCTCTAATTTTTTTGTCTTTAATTCGTTTTTCCTTTTTTTTATTTTTTATTTTTTTATAGTTTTTTAAACACTACACTACACTACACTACACACACAACACAACATTTGAAATGGATCCTCCTTTTGGGACTAAGGAGGGACAAGCTCCATCTACCACCACCACCACCAGCACCACCACCAGTTCTAAGATGCAGCCTTTGCGTCAGTCTAGTCGGCCAAGTAGGCCAAGCTCTCGCTTATCATTTGGGGAAGCATTGCTTGAAGGATCATCAAGTAAAGGAAAGGCACCAAAAGCAGGCAGTAGTAGTGCGGCTAGGCCCACAAGCTCTATGGTTTTTTATGGAAAGCCTAAAGCACCAGAAGCACGTTCAAAGTTAAAGGGTAGCACAAGTAGTACCAGCCCAGTGACTAAAAAGAAGTGCCTTTTGCCCCAAGCCGCATCTTCCCCATCCACAAGCAGCATGCAAGGTACCAAGCAGAGCCAAATTAGCAGCAAGACTCAGAGGGGTCCCAAACAAAAGCGATCTCATTCCTTTGTAGGGAAAACCACCACCACCCCCACCGCCTCTACCACCACTAGTGCTGCGCCTACTGTTCCCACTGGTACCGCCACGCCATGTCCTCCTAGTACCTCTAGCAAGCCACCAAGTCCTTACAAAATTTTTGTAAAGACAGTTAGAGAGAGGGCTACACATAGTGGAACTCCACCTAGCGAGGTAGCAGAGGAGCCTGAGACTGAGAGGCCAAGTGCAGAGTCTATTCTTCCTGCTCGCACTACTACTAGTCACGAGTCTCACGACGATATCAGTCTTAGCTCCAGCCTAGCAGGAATTCCATTCGATCTGGCTAATGAAGAGCTAGACTATGAGCCAGAGGAAGTAGAGGAGATGAGTGGTCAGGAATCAGATTCCTCAGGGAGCAGTGTCCAAATGACTAGTGCACAATTTTCCCCTGAGCCTCCACCTTCTCCGCTACGATCATCACCATCACCACCACCACCAGCAGCAGCAGCAGCAAAACCTAGCAAATCTAAAGCATTTGGCAGTCCCACTATGGCCAGTACTGTTACCACAAGTCCCACCACCACTAGTTCTGCCTCTGTTCATCCACCCCGAGCAGTAGGAGCAGCACCCAAGGCACACTCCAAGGCTATGCGCGCCCCAATTTGGGAGCACTTTGAAAATGTTGAAGAAGGGCGCTATGGAAAGTGCAAACATTGTGGGAAGCTAATAAGCAGAGGGAAAGTGTCTGGCCATTTTACCAGTGCTAGCATGAAGCATCACCTCAGCACTCAACACAACGCTGTGCTATTGGGGAAAGATGCAGAAGTAAAACTTAGTGCAGGCAGCATAGCTGGTGGCCGTGGAAAAAACAGCTTCTTCTTCTGAGCCAATAGCAGCAGCAGCAGCTAGTGCTGGCAGCCAGAGACCAAGGCAGGTTGGAGCACTGCATGTCCAGCCCACCCTGGAACAATTTGTGGCATTCCAATCCAAAAGGTCAATGCCCAAACAGCAGGCCAATAAAGTAACGCGACTGATTGGTCAGTTCATTGCTGTTGGAGGGGCATCCTTCTCTATGATCGAAGGGGAGCCTTTCAAACAATTGATGGCGGCTGTGGCTCCACAATATACAGTTCCGTCACGTTCCACTTTCAGCAGGAACATTGTCCCCTCATTGTATCGGTCCTGTGTTGCAGCAGTGAAAGAGGAGCTTTCCAAGGCTGCTGGTCAGTGTGTTCATTTCACTACAGATTTGTGGAGTGCACCTAGCGGCCAGCATGCCTTTCTTTCTTTGACAGCACACTGGTGGCAGCCCGGTGTGTCTAAGGAAGCTGCTGCAGCAGGCTACCGATCTTTCCTTCTCCATGCAGAAGTGATGGATGAAAAGCACACTTCCCAAAGTATTCTGCATGCAATGAGGAAAATGTTTAGCCTTTGGGTGGGAGCAGAGGCGGGCACCAATGTTGAAGTTGGTTTTGTGGTAACTGACTGAGGTGCCAATATGGTGAAAGCGCTGCGAGATGGTCATATTGTTGGTGTGCGCTGTGCAGCCCACATCATCCATCTTGTAGTGAAGGCAGCAATGTCAGAAGGAACTAATGTGGCAGCAGTAGTTCTGTCCCGCTGCAGAAAGATCGCTGGGCACTTTCACCATAGTGTTAAGGCTAGCCAACTTTTAAGGGAAGAGCAAGAGAGGTCAGGTCTTCCCGTACACTGCCTACGTCAGGATGTCAGTACACGGTGGAACTCCACGTTAGACATGCTGGAGAGGATTTTGGAGCAGCAGAGGGCAATCCATAATCTTGCCTCAGAGCACAATATTGGGATTACCTCTCCATTGAATAGGGAGGATTGGACAGTGATCGCCCAGCTAGTGGCAGTCCTTAAACCATTCAGGGATGCCACAGAAAATTTAAGCTCAAACACTGCCAGTCTGGTCCAGGTAATCCCAGTGTTCTCCCATCTAGGCAGCAAGATGGATGTGTTCCTTGGAAACCGTGAGGCTGTTCAAGGTGGCACTCTACATCCTGACGTAGCAGCCATAGTCAGGAAGCAAACGAATGGAAGAGAGTCCCGAAATGATGCTAGCGTGCCTTTGCGATCCAAGAATTAAGGGAAAGCTAGCTTTGAAATTTCATGTTCTCAGTAGCTACCGGGAGCAATTGGTCAACAAGGTGCGTGACTGGCAGCGTAAAATGGGAATGTTGTCCGAGGAGGGAGAGGTGCAGGAGGAGGAAGAGATGATGTGGTCTGCTACTCCTAGCAGCAGCATCAGCAGCAGTGCCACAAGCAGCACAACACAGCTGAGTGGAGCAGCTGCGTTTTGGGAAGAGGCACTTGGGAGTATAGTTGGACCATCTGACAGAGCTAGCAGCAGAAAGGAGAGTAGTGCTGCTGAAATGGTCAAACTTTACCTCTGTGAAGTTCCTTCTGCGCCTAATGTTGATCCTCTTAGCTACTGGGATGAAAAGAAGAGTGTGTGGCCTGCACTCTCATGGGTTGCGCAGCAGCTACTATCATGTCCGCCAACCACTGTTCAAAGTGAGCGCGTGTTTTCTATGACTGGAAACATACTGAGTCCACAGCGCTCACGCATGGCACCTCATCTGATGGAGCAGATTGCCTTTCTTAAATTCAATCTGCCCAAGTTGGGTTACCCAGCTCTTCTCTGTAATGTTAAAGGTAGTTTCTCCCCCTGGTTGCACGTGTTTGTGGTGTGGCAACGTCTGCTACCTCCGCCGGTGTAGCCAATTTACGCTAGGGCCTAGTGTCTGAGTTCTGGAAGTCCGCTCCCAAACGCCAAGGACTGACAGTCTTTGGATGCTTTGCCCTGGGGTGAAACAGATGAGTGGGTCGCCAATTGCCCACTCATTCGCCTTTTCCAATGCTGCTGCTGCTGCTGCTGCTGCTGGTGGTGGTGCCAGCGTCTCTTCTCTGCCAGTTCGCTTCCTGGCTAGTGTCATGCCTTAAATGTCCCTAATGGAGAGGGTAGTTTCTCCCCCCTGGCTGCGTCTGTTTGCGGTGTGGCAACGCCTGCTACCTCCGCCGGTGTAGCCAGCTTACGCTAGGGCCTTGTGTCTGAGTTCTGGAAGTCCGCTCCCAAACGCCAAGGACTGACAGTCTTTGGATGCTTTGCCCTGGGGTGAAACAGGTGAGCGGGTCGTCAATTGCCCACTCATTCACCTTTTCCAATGCTGCTGCTGCTGCTGCTGGTGGTGGTGCCAGCGTCTCTTCTCTGCCAGTTCGCTTCCTGGCTAGTGTCATGCCTTAAATGTCCCTAATGGAGAGGGTAGTTTCTCCCCCCTGGCTGCGTCTGTTTGCGGTGTGGCAACGCCTGCTACCTCCGCCGGTGTAGCCAGCTTACGCTAGGGCCTTGTGTCTGAGTTCTGGAAGTCCGCTCCCAAACGCCAAGGACTGACAGTCTTTGGATGCTTTGCCCTGGGGTGAAACAGGTGAGCGGGTCGTCAATTGCCCACTCATTCACCTTTTCCAATGCTACTGCTGCTGCTGCTGCTGGTGGTGGTGCCAGCGTCTCTTCTCTGCCAGTTCGCTTCCTGGCTAGTGTCATGCCTTAAATGTCCCTAATGGTAAGGGCAGTTTCTCCCCCCTGGTTGCACTTGCTGCGGTGTGGCAACGCCTGCTACCTCCGCCAGTGTAGCCAGCTTACGCTAGGGCCTTGTGTCTGAGTTCTGGAAGTCCGCTCCCAAACGCCAAGGACTGACAGTGTTTGGATGCTTTGCTCTGGGGTGGAACAGGTGAGCGGGTCGTCAATTGCCCACTCATTCGCCTTTACCAATTCTGCTGCTGCTGCTGCTGGTGGTGCCAGCGTCTCTTCAATGCCAGTTTGCTTCCTGGCTGGTGTCATGCCTCAAATGTCCCTAATGGTAAGGGCAGTTTCTCCCCCCTGGTTGCACTTGCTGCGGTGTGGCAACGCCTGCTACCTCCGCCAGTGTAGCCAGCTTACGCTAGGGCCTTGTGTCTGAGTTCTGGAAGTCTGCTGCCAAACATCTAAGACTGACAGTGTTTGGGTGCTTTGCCCTGGGATGAAACAGGTGAGTGGGTCGTCAATTGCCCACTCATTCGCCTTTACCAATTCTGCTGCTGCTGCTGGTGGTGCCAGCGTCTCTTCAATGCCAGTTCGCTTCCTGGCTGGTGTCATGCCTCAAATGTCCCTAATGGTAAGGGCAGTTTCTCCCCCCTGGTTGCACTTGCTGCGGTGTGGCAACGCCTGCTACCTCCGCCAGTGTAGCCAGCTTACGCTAGGGCGTTGTGTCTGAGTTCTGGAAGTCTGCTGCCAAACATCTAAGACTGACAGTGTTTGGGTGCTTTGCCCTGGGGTGAAACAGGTGAGTGGGTCGTCAATTGCCCACTCATTCGCCTTTACCAATTCTGCTGCTGCTGCTGGTGGTGCCAGCGTCTCTTCAATGCCAGTTCGCTTCCTGGCTGGTGTCATGCCTCAAATGTCCCTAATGGTAAGGGCAGTTTCTCCCCCCTGGTTGCACTTGCTGCGGTGTGGCAACGCCTGCTACCTCCGCCAGTGTAGCCAGCTTACGCTAGGGCCTTGTGTCTGAGCTCTGGAAGTCTGCTGCCAAACATCTAAGACTGACAGTGTTTGGGTGCTTTGCCCTGGGGTGAAACAGGTGAGTGGGTCGCCAATTGCCCACTCATTCGCCTTTCCCAATTCTGCTGCTGCTGCTGCTGCTGCTGGTGCCAGCGTCTCTTCAATGCCAGTTCGCTTCCTGGCTAGTGTCATGCCTCAAATGTCCCTAATGGTAAGGGCAGTTTCTCCCCCCTGGTTGCACTTGCTGCGGTGTGGCAACGCCTGCTACCTCCGCCAGTGTAGCCAGCTTACGCTAGGGCCTTGTGTCTGAGCTCTGGAAGTCTGCTGCCAAACGTCTAAGACTGACAGTGTTTGGGTGCTTTGCCCTGGGGTGAAACAGGTGAGTGGGTCGCCAATTGCCCACTCATTCGCCTTTCCCATTTTTCAATGCTGGTGGTGGTGATTGTGGTGGTGGTTGTGGTGGTGGTGCCAGCATCTCTTCTGTGCCAGTTCGCTTCCTGGCTAGAGTCATGCCCAAAATGTCCCTAATGGTAAGGGCAGTTTCTCCCCCCTGGCTGCGTCTGTTTGCGGTGTGGCAACGCCTGCTACCTCCGCCGGAGTGGCCAGCTTACGCTAGGGCCTAGTGTCTGAGCTCTGGAAGTCTGCTGCCAAACGTCTAGGACTGACAGTGTTTGGATGCTTTGCTCTGGGGTGAAACAGGTGAGTGGGTCGCCAATTGCCCACTCATTCGCCTTTTCCATTTCCTTTTCCATTTCCATTTCATTATTTTCCTTCTGATACACAACCAACCAACCAAACATAACACACACAATAACACAAATAACACAGTGACATAACACATAACACACAACACATATAACACACAGTGACAACACACATAACACACATACACGTACAATGCACAAATCACAAGGACCTTTCCTCTTGTTATTTGTCCTGGCCTTCACTTCTACACTCACTAGCATTAATGCTATAACTCACACTTCATACTATAACATTTTTCCATCCACATACCTGCCAACAGACCCAACTTTTTCAGGGACAGTCCTGCTTTTTTCCAGTCCTGTCCCATCTAATTTAGCTAAACTAGGTATGCAAATACACGTTGGTAGTTATAGCTCGGTAGGTAGCACTAGTATAAACATTAAATAAATATAATAAAGTACTAAATAATAAATCTAACTTTAAAATACATTTAAATAAACCCCTATTTTTTTTTTAAAACCCATTAAAATTTAAATTTAATTATTATTTAGACATAATACATCTTTAACCAAACCAGTGCACTGCTACTAATCTTAAACATAACCGTACATTAACCCTAAGCTATTTTTTAGTTCTTGTCCAACATTTTTCCATCCGCATACCTGCCAACACACCCAAGATTTTGGTGGACAGTCCTGCTTTTTTCCAGTCCTGTCCAGTAAAAGTTGGGTTGTTGCAAAGTATGCCATTGTGAATAGGTAGCAAATGTTAGGCATGTATTACAAGTGGTCCAAAATCAATTTAAAAATGTAAAATAATCCCTATTCTTTTATTAAACATCTATGGATGTGTGATTGTGTATGATAAACGGAGGCCAAGTTCCTTGGAGCATTTGTCTCTAGGTCATTTTGTGTACAGTACACCTCAGTACGTGTGTGCAACTCTATTGGTCGTTTCGGCAGGGGGCTGGCCTGCCCTCAACGAATGAAGTGCGTTCTGCAATTCACTCGTTGATGCCAGACCAGCCCCCTGCCGAAACGACCAATAGAGTTGCACACACGTTCCTTCACGGCAGCTTCTGCTGCTCCGGTGTGTTGTTAACCCCGTATTAACCCCTGCTAGGCAACCGGGAAGGAAACGAAGATTATACGAGCACGAAGAATGTCCGCGAATATTCGCCCGAAGAGAAGACAGGAACGGGCGAATATTCGCGGAATACGAAGGCTTTTTTCCCCCCGAAGACGAGCACGAAGACGAACACGAAGAGCCCCCTGGTGCCCAAGTCTAATATTTATATGCAATTTGTTGTGTGCTATCACCTACATGTTCTTAGTACAACTACATATATTTCATAAATTTACTTAGCAACAGTACCCAATGCCAGTCAACAGCTGCAAAGGCCGATAAGATATTGGGATGCATCAAACAGGGTATTGATGCACCGGAGGAGATCAACTTGCCTGTTTATAAGTCAATAAGGTCAATAAGACCTCACTTTGAATATGCGGTGCAATTCTGGGCAACAGACCTTAAAAAGGACATTATGGAACTAGAAAGAGTGCAAATAAAATAATTAAGGGGATTGGAAGACCTTAGTTATGAAGAGAGACTAAAAAAGTTCCATCTATATAAGTTATAAAAACTGCGTCTTAGATATTATAACATTGGCAGGGCCAATATAAAGATCTCTCCAGTGACCTCTTCTTTAAAGGAAATGTACAAAGAACAAGAGGCTATCCTCTGAGACCGGAAGAGCGAAAATTTTATACACAACAAAGAAATGGATTCTTTAATTAAGGGCAGTAATGGTATGGAATTCACTGCCAAGAGAGGTGGTGCCATCAAATACAATTAATTGCTTAAAAAGGGGCTAAAAATCATTCAAATACATACCCAATTGCCAGCATCATGGAACATTTAGCATCAAATCAAAAATATATTGTTACTATAATGGTATAAATAAACCAAATACATGTTTTGGCACTCGTCCTTAATTGTATATGCTATAAATTACCGTATTTGCTCGATTACAAGACAAGGTTTTTTCAGAGCAAATACTCTGAAAATAACCATCGTCTTATATTCAAGGTCATCTTCCAATCAGACCTCAGACCTGCAGAAGACCTGGATCCTCCTCTCCGGCAGCCTGTGGAGGTCTGTGCAATATGCACAGACAACCTCCGCTGCTGCCGGGACTTCTGTTGGGGCTTCTATGACGGAGCGCCGGCGTCACATGACCTTCCAGTGCTCATTCATAGAAGCCAGAAGTGCCGCAGCAGCTTCACTGGCTGCCACCACTACACACCAAGGAATCTGAAGCACGGGGAGAAGCTAAGTAAGCACTGGTAAATTGGGGGAGGGTAAGAGTGGCATATGGGGGGCTTTATAGAGGCAGAGTGGCATATAGGGGTTAAAAAGAATAGGGAGGCAGAGTGGCATATAGGGGGTTAAAGGGAATATCAGGGAGGCAGAGTGGCATATAGGGGGTTAAAATTAATATCAGAGAGGCAGAGTGGCATATAGGGGGTTAAAGGGAATATCAGGGAGGCAGAGTGGCATATAGGGGGTTAAAAGGAATAGCAGGGAGGCAGAGTGGCATATAGGGGGTTAAAAGGAATAGCAGGGAGGCAGAGTGGCATATAGGGGTTAAAGGTAATATCAGGGAAGCAGAGTGGCATATAGGGGGTTAAAAAGAATATCAGGGAGGCAGAGTGGCATATAGGGGGTTAAAAGGAATATCAGGGAGGAAGAGTGGCATATATGGGGTTAAAAGGAATATCAGGGAGGCAGCGTGGCATATAGGAATTAAATGGAATATCAGGGAGGCAGAGTGGCATATATGGGGTTAAAAGGAATATCTGTGGGGCAGAGTGGCATATATGGGGTTAAAAGGAATATCAGGGAGGCAGAGTGGCATATAGGAATTAAATGGAATATCAGGGAGGCAGAGTGGCATATATGGGGTTAAAAAGAATATCAGGGAGGCAGAGTGGCATATATGGGGTTAAAAGGAATATCAGGGAGGCAGCGTGGCATATAGGAATTAAATGGAATATCAGGGAGGCAGAGTGGCATATATGGGGTTAAAAGGAATATCTGGGGCAGAGTGTCATATAGGGGGTTAAAAGGAATATCTAGGAGGCAGACTGGCATATAGGGGGTTAAAAGGAATATCAGGGAGGCAGAGTGGCATATAGGGGGTAAAAATTAATATCAGGGAGGCAGAGTGACATATAGGGGGTTAAAAAGAATATCAGGGAGGCAGAGTGGCATTTAGGAGTTAAAAGGAATATAAGGAGGCAGAGTGGCATATAGGGGGTTAAAGGGAATATCAGGGAGACAGAATGGCATATAGGGGGTGAAAAGGAATATCTGGGGCAGTGGCATATAGGGGGTTAAAAGGAATATCAGGTGGGTAGAATGGCATATAGGGGTTAAAAGGAATATCTGTGGGGCAGAGTGGCATATATGGGGTTAAAAGGAATATCAGGAGGCAGAGTGGCATATAGGGGGTTAAAAGGAATATCAAGGAGGCAGACTGGAATATAGGGGGTTAAAAGAAATATCTGGGATCCCAATTTCCGGGTCTCCCCGGAGACATTATTGTTGTTACACCCCCCCCTCCTCTGTTGCTGCCTTCAAGAAGTCCCTGGCCCTTCACCTAATTCAGGCAGCTAAGGGGATCATCCCCAGGTATTGGAGGTCGCAGGACCCGCCTTCAGTTGGTGCCTGGATTGCTAAAGTTAATTTTATTGCCCATATGGAAGATTTGGCCGCTACCTCTAGGGGAAGGGAGTTGCCATGGACCGCTTTCGTCACTTCTAGTCGTCTACTTGACTTATGCGGCGCGGACGGGTCGGGAGTCCGTTCTTGATGTTTTCCTATTTGCGACATGCACGACTACCTCGACTGCGACTTGATATTAGGTATTAAGTACCATATTTTTCTCCTTTGTGTCTCTTATATCCTCAGTGTGACAAGTATCTGCAGGTGTTGCACCTAGGGCAGGGGCGTCCAACATGCGGCCCGCGGGCCAAATGCCACCCTGTACCAGCATGTACTGGCTGACTTGGCATGATAGGAGTGTGATTGCTAACAGCAATCTGCTAACAGCAATCACAGTCCCATCATGCCTAGGTTCCAGCATTCACTGGTTGCCTGGGTATAAAAAGAGTGTGTTTGCTGTTAGCAATCACACTCCTATCATGCCAAGTCATATTGTTGATTTTTTTTTTGTCCAATTATATATATAAATATATATATATATAATTTTTTTTGTACAATTTTGGTGTGCAACTTACTTTTATTAAAAGTATGGGGTCATTTTCAGTTTTGGCTAAGTGAACTCTGAATTTTCGGTTTTGGTCCAGAATTTTCATTTCGGTGTATCCCTAAAATAAATAGAACTATTTCATTTTAACTTATCCAGAATCCTGAATTTGTAGTCACAAAACTTTCTAGGCCCAGAAATCAGTGAGAGGAAAAGTAAAGGTTTTGTGTCATTTACTTTATTTTAATCTGCATATCTTATTAAAGGCCATATTTTCACACAGTGAAAAATGAGTGCGGCCCGCGCACGTATAAAATTCTGATGAAGTGGCCCACTGCAGAAAAAACTTGGACACCCCTGACCTAGGGCAATTGTCGTGCGTTCTTATGTTTCCTTTTTCTTTTTGTTTCTATGTTCTAATGTGTCATTTCTCTACATATGCTGACACTTTTGGCAACTGAATGTCCGAGGCGTGGAGTTGCTATCCGGGTGCTCTGTTGCTTTCAGATTGATGTAACTGTGTTTTATCCAGCTCACTTCTGTATTGTTGCACTCCGGACACTTTTGGATTGCACTATGATATGTTATGTCCATGTTATTCTATAATGTGCCTGACTGCATTTTTCTACTGCGGTACTGTTGTATCGATGTTATGCCATCTTATATACATTGTACAACTGTGTTGAATTATATCTTATTACTTTTCAATAAAGAGATTTGAAAAAAAAAAAAAAGAATATCTGGGGACAGAGTGGCATATAAGGGCATATAAGGCATATATAGGGGTGTAGGTTGGCAAATAAAAAGGAAATAGAAACAAAAAACGCATTTTTCTCAATCATAGTTTTTATTAAATATGAAAAAAATAGTTTACATGTGAATTAATATTTACTAGTAAAAACGTTTTCCTTATAAGGTAGTCTTATATTCAGGCTTTTTGTTTTTTTTCTAAATAATATAAAAATTTTGGGGGGTCGTCTTAAAATCAGGGTAGTCTTATTATCGAGCAAATACAGTAATATTTTAACTTTATTCAGGCTCATAAAGTGGGCATGTGCAGATCTTTAACTCTGTATGTACTAAAGCATAACGATCAAATGAAGTGAAATATTCTATATGCTATAAATACTAGACTTGGGCACCAGGAAGCTCTTCGTGTTCGTCTTCGCCCATTCCTGTCTTCTCTTCGGGCGAATATTCGTGGACATTCTTCGTGCTCGTTTGATCTTCGTTTCCCTCCCGTTTGCCTAGCAGGGGTTAATACGGGGTTAACAACATATCGGAGCAGCAGCAGCTGCCGTGAAGGTACGTGTGTGCAACTCTATTGGTCGTTTCGGCAGGGGGCTGGTCTGGCATCAACGAGTGAATTGCAGAACGCACTTCATTCGTTGATGGCAGGCGAGCCCCCTGCCGAAACGACCAATAGAGTTGCACACACGTACCGAGGTGTACTGTACACAAAATGACCTAGACAAATGCTTATCATACACAGTCACACATCCATAGATGTTTAATAAAAGAATAGGGATTATTTTACATTTTTTAATTGATTTTGGACCACTTGTAATACATGCCTAACATTTGCTACCTATTTACAATGGCATACCTTGCAACAACCCAACTTTTACTGGACAGGACTGGAAAAAAGCAGGACTGTCCACCAAAATCTTGGGTGTGTTGGCAGATATGCGGATGGAAAAATGAACTAAAAAATTGCTTAGGGTTAATGTACGGTTATGTTTAAGATTAGTAGCAGTGCACTGGTTTGGTTAAAGATGTATTATGTCTAAATAATAATGTAATTTTCATTTTAATGGATTTTTAAAAAAAAATTATGGGTTTATTTAAATGTATTTTAAAGTTAGATTTATTATTTAGTACCTACCGAGCTATAACTACCTACGTGTATTTGCATACCTAGTTTAGCTAAATTAGATGGGACAGGACTGGAAAAAAGCAGGACTGTCCCTGAAAAAGTTGGGTCTGTTGGCAGCAGGGCCGGCCCAAGGCAAAATGCCGCCTGGGGCGAATTTTAAAATGCCGCCCCCCCCCCCTTATCTACCCTTCCTCTCCCTCCGTCCCTGCCGCCCCCCCCTTATATACCCTTCCTCTCCCTCCGTCCCTTCCGGCACTCAGCATTACAAGCCGGCACCGAGACCAAACAGGAAGACTCGCCGCAGAGGAGAGAGAGAGGGGCGCCAAGCGGGTACTGACAGCATGGTAAGCGAAAACCACTCGGTGCCCCTTTCTCTCTCTTTCGCTTTAAAAAAAATAAAAAAGGGCTTGGGGCGGCAAAGTGCCGCCCCTTCAAAAGTGCCGCCTGGAGCGTTTGCCCCACTCGGCTCCATTGTCGGGCCGGCCCTGGTTGGCAGGTATGTGGATGGAAAAATGTTATAGGATGAAGTGTGAGTTATAGCGTTAATGCTAGTGAGTGTAGAAGTAAGGGCCAGGACAAATAACATGAGGAAAGGTCCTTGTGATTTGTGCATTGTACGTGTATGTGTGCAATTGGCGACCCACTCACCTGTTTCACCCCAGAGCAAAGCATCCAAACACTGTCAGTCTTAGACGTTTGGCAGCGGACTTCCAGAGCTCAGACACAAAGCCCTAGCGTAAGCTGGCTACTCCGAAGGAGGATGCAGGCGTTGCCACACCCCAGACAGAGGCAGTCAGGGGGGAGAAACTGCCCTTACCATTAGGGACATTTTGGGCATGACTCTAGGCAGGAAGCGAACTGGCAGAGAAGAGATGCTGGCACCATCAGCAGCATTGAAAAATGGGAAAGGCGAATGAGTGGGCAATTGGCGACCCACTCACCTGTTTCACCCCAGAGCAAAGCACCCAAACACTGTCAGTCTTAGACGTTTGGCAACAGACTTCCAGAGCTCAGACACAAGGCCCTAGCGTAAGCTGGCCACTCCGGCGGAGGTAGCAGGCGTTGCCACACCCCAGACAGAGGCAGTCAGGGGGGAGAAACTGCCCTTACCATTAGGGACATTTGAGGCATGACACTAGCCAGGAAGCGAACTGGCATTGAACAGACGCTGGCACCACCACCAGCAGCAGCAGCAGCAGAATTGGGAAAGGCAAATGAGTGGGCAATTGGCGACCCGCTCACTTGTTTCACCCCAGGGCAAAGCACCCAAACACTGTCAGTCTTAGACGTTTGGCAGCAGACTTCCAGAGCTCAGACACAAAGCCCTAGCGTAAGCTGGCCACTCCGGCGGAGGTAGCAGGCGTTGCCACACCGCAAACAAGATTATGGATTGCCCTCTGCTGCTCCAAAATCCTCTCCAGCATGTCTAACGTGGAGTTCCACCGTGTACTGACATCCTGACGTAGGCAGTGTACGGGAAGACCTGACCTCTCTTGCTCTTCCCTCAAAAGTTGGCTAGCCTTAACACTATGGTGAAAGTGCCCAGCGATCTTTCTGCAGCGGGACAGAACTACTGCTACCACATTAGTTCCTTCTGACATTGCTGCCTTCACTACAAGATGGATGATGTGGGCTGCACAGCGCACGCCAACAATATGACCATCTCGCAGCGCTTTCACCATATTGGCACCTCCGTCAGTTACCACAAAACCAACTTCAACATTGGTGCCCGCCTCTGCTCCCACCCAAAGGCTAAAAATTCTCCTCATTGCATGCAGAATATTTTGGGAAGTGTGCTTTTCATCCATCACTTCTGCATGGAGAAGGAAAGATCGGTAGCCTGCTGCAGCAGCTTCCTTAGACACACCGGGCTGCCACCAGTGTGCTGTCAAAGAAAGAAAGGCATGCTGGCCTCTAGGTGCACTCCACAAATCTGTAGTGAAATGAACACACTGACCAGCAGCCTTGGAAAGCTCCTCTTTCACTGCTGCAACACAGGACCGATACAATGAGGGGACAATGTTCCTGCTGAAAGTGGAACGTGACGGAACTGTATATTGTGGAGCCACAGCCGCCATCAATTGTTTGAAAGGCTCCCCTTCGATCATAGAGAAGGATGCCCCTCCAACAGCAATGAACTGACCAATCAGTCGCGTTACTTTATTGGCCTGCTGTTTGGGCATTGACCTTTTGGATTGGAATGCCACAAATTGTTCCAGGGTGGGCTGGACATGCAGTGATCCAACCTGCCTTGGTCTCTGGCTGCCAGAACTAGCTGCTGCTGCTGCTGCTGCTATTGGCTCAGAAGAAGAAGCTGTTGGGGTTTTTCCACGGGCACCAGCTATGCTGCCTGCACTAAGTTTTACTTCTGCATCTTTCCCCAATAGCACAGCGTTGTGTTGAGTGCTGAGGTGATGCTTCATGCTAGCACTGGTAAAATGGCCAGACACTTTCCCTCTGCGTATTAGCTTCCCACAATGTTTGCACTTTCCATAGCGCCCTTCTTCAACATTTTCAAAGTGCTCCCAAATTGGGACGCGCATAGCCTTGGAGTGTGCCTTGGGTGCTGCTCCTACTGCTCGGGGTGGATGAACAGAGGCAGAACTAGTGGTGGTGGGACTGGTGGTAACAGTACTGGCCATAGTGGGACTGCTAATTGCTTTAGCTTTAGATTTGCTAGGTTTTGCTGCTGCTGGTGGTGGTGATGATCGTAGCGGAGAAGGTGGAGGCTCAGGGGAAAATTGTGCACTAGTCATTTGGACACTGCTCCCTGAGGAATCTGATTCCTGACCACTCATCTCCTCTACTTCCTCTGGCTCATAGTCTAGTTCTTCATTAGCCAGATCGAATGGAATTCCTGCTAGGCTGGAGATAAGACTGATATCGTTGTGAGACTCGTGACTAGTAGTAGTAGTGCGAGCAGGAAGAACAGACTCTGCACTTGGCCTCTCAGTCTCAGGCTCCTCTGCTACCTCGCTAGGTGGAGTTCCACTATGTGTAGCCCTCTCTCTAACTGTCTTTACAAAAATTTTGTAAGGACTTGGTGGCTTGCTAGAGGTACTAGGAGGACATGGCGTGGCGGGTACCGGTGGGAACAGTAGGCGCAGCACTAGTGGTGGTAGAGGCGGTAGAGGTGGGGGTGGTGGTGATGGTGGTGGTGATGGTGGTGGTGGTGGTTTTCCCTACAAAGGAATGTTATCGCTTTGGTTTGGGACCCCTCTGAGTCTTGCTGCTAATTTGGCTCTGCTTGGTACCTTGCATGCTGCTCGTGGATGGGGAAGATGCTGCTTGGGGCAAAAGGCACTTCTTTTTACTCACTGGGCTAGTAGAAGTACTAGTTGTGCTACCCTTTAACTTTGAACGTGCTTCTGGTGCTTTAGGCTTTCCATAAAAAACCATAGAGCTTGTGGGCCTAGCCGCACTACTACTGCCTGCTTTTGGTGCCTTTCCTTTACTTGATGATCCTTCAAGCAATGCTTCCCCAAATGATAAGCGAGAGCTTGGCCTACTTGGCCGACTAGACTGACGCAAAGGCTGCATCTTAGAACTGGTGGTGGTGCTGGTGGTAGATGGAGCTTGTCCCTCCTTAGTCCCAAAAGGAGGATCCATTTCAAATTTTGTGTTGTGTGTGTAGTGTAGTGTTTAAAAAAGGGGGGGGATAAAAAAATGAAAGACTTTGAATTTACATGGGCCTAAGAGCCTATCCTACTACTATGCTAAACCTAAAGCTATATTAGTATTCTAGTCTAACTCTAGGCAGACGCTCTCAAGCCCACTAAGCTAAAGTGAGGTTAAGTTATATATAATATTATATTATTAATAGATTAGAATTACTTATATTAGGGATTATAGATAGACTATAGTTTATGAATTAGAAAGAATTACTTATATATATTATAGATTATGAATTAGAATTTATATTATATTATATAATATATTATAGATTAAGAAGATTAAAGATTAGAATTATTTTAGTACTACAGCTAGTAGCTTGAAGCTTTGCTTAGTACAGTTGTTGTCGTCACACAGTCAATTTTTCTTGAAAAGAAATTAGAAATAAAATGTCACAGCAAAACAGTTAGCTTCACTGCTTGCTGAAACACACAGCACTTATGCGGCTGCACTCACTAACCCAACAAGTTCACTTCACTGATGGACTGAGGTGAGCAAAACACTAAGCGTACTTTTAAAAAAATTTAAATAAAATGTAAAATAAATGAGAAAATCTTTGCAAAACAGTTAACGTCACTGCTTGCTGATCAAAAAAGAACACAGCACTTATGCGGCTGCACTCACTAGCCCAACAAGTTCACTTCACTGATGGACTGAGGTGAGCAAAACAAATGAAATAAAATGAAAGATTATTAATTAAGAAAAATTAACTTGGTCTCTTTCTGTTGCTAAAACAAAATCTATAGAGCTGCAGCACCAGTACTAATAATATTAGCTGAACTATACGCTAGTAGTAATTAATTAATATTATTACTTTTATGTATAGCTAATTTAATTAACTATTCAGATAAGAATTATAGAATTATTGATATTAATTAATGATTTTAGATTAGACACTAGTAGATGTCTTGAATGTCTACAGTACACTCTACACTAGTATACTATTACTAACTATAGTATATATAACTGACAAATATATATATAATTTTATAATGTATTCAATTATTAATTATTAATATTACTGATTTTAGATTAGACACTAGTAGATGTCTTGAATGTCTACAGTACACTCTACACTAGTATACTATAGTATATAATATATATATGACTGACAAATATATATATAATATTATAATGTACTATTAAATTATTATATATTCTATTAAATTATTATTTATAAATTCTATTATTTAATTAATTTAAGCAGGACAGGCAGTAGGCACTAGTGCCAGCCCAGCACTATACACTACAGTTGATGACAAATTAAATAAAAAAAATATTAAATTAATCAAATTATTATTATTAAATATATTAATTAAGTAGAACTGAAGTGAGGATGAAGTACACTGTGAGAAATGGCAGGCTAAGGCTTACCAGTCTCACACAGAACAGAACAATCTCTCTCTGTAACGCTCGGATGCAGCACAGCAGTGTTGCCAAAGCAGTCACAGCGAAAAATGAACGGATCTCTCAGGCAAGCTCTGGTCTTATAAAGGCTCCTTCAGAATTCAAAAAACAGCAGCACAGGCATTGGACGAGACCCTTAGCGTGACGTCACAAGAGTGAGCTGATTGGACAGACGAGGATCAGCTCACTCCTGTTTGAAATTTTGGCGATTCTTTCTTTCTTCGATTCTTCGTGGTTGTGAGTCTTCGTCTTCTCCTACGTTTTGCCGGCACTGTATTCTCTTCGGCGTGTCTTCGGAACGAACATAAAAACGGCCTCTTCGTGCTCGTTTTCATGTTCGCCCAAAGACGAATGCGCAAGTCTAATAAATACTAATTCACTATTCAGTATAGCGTGCTAATATTCAACCTATAATACATATAAATTTGGTAAACTATGTAATATAAAGTTTAATTAATAATTGTCTTGTATATATAATGAAATTCAAATTTGCATACTTGATTAATCTGTGTAT
Organism: Sceloporus occidentalis; assembly: GCA_023333645.1. Lineage (NCBI taxonomy): Eukaryota > Metazoa > Chordata > Lepidosauria > Squamata > Phrynosomatidae > Sceloporus > Sceloporus occidentalis. The sequence continues at coordinate 386,972 of JALMGF010000247.1, forward strand.
ATATACTGTTTATATATATATATATATATATATATATAAATAATCATGTGTGAATAATAAAAATAATAATAAAGTGATAGTTATTATGCATCTACATTAAGGATGCATATTGGTACAGGACAAAGGTAATATTTATAATAAAAAATAATAATAAAAAAGATATAATAAAAAATAAGTATGGCATATGCCTCATTCCATAAAAGCTAGTATATCTGGATATGTATTTAAACCCCTCTTTCTTAAACATCTTTAAATTTGAAATGCATTCATTTTCCCTTCTTGATAGATTTTAAGACCTCCCCTTCAAGGTACTTTAATTTTACATGCACTGGCCACTTTATTATTTAGGCATGTAGACGTGGTCAAGACAACTTGTTGAAGGGGATTTAGTGACTTTGAATGTGGCATGGTTGTTTGTGCCAGACTGGCTGGTCTGAGTATTTAAGAAACTGCTGATCTAAGGGAATATTCACGCACAACCATCTCTAGGGTTTACAGAGAATGGTCCTAAAAAGAGAAAATATCCAGTGAGCGGCAGCTGTGTGGACCAAAATGTCTTGTTGAGGTCAGAGAAGAATGGGTAGATTGGTTCGAGATAACTCACATAACCACTCGTTACAACCAAGGTATGCAGAAATATCATCTCTGAATGCAGATAGGCTACAGCAGCCGATGACCACATCCTGGGTGCCACTCCTGTCAGCTAAGAACAGGAAACTGAAGCTACAATTCGCACAGGCTCACCAAAATTGGACAATGGAAGACTGGAAGAATGTTGCCTGGTCTGATGAGTCTCGATTCCAGCTGTGAATTCCAGATGGCAGGGTCAGACTTTGGTGTAAACAACATGTAAGCATGGATCCTGCCTTGTATCAACAGTTCAGGCTGCTGGTGGTGTAATGGTGTGGGGGACATTTTCTTGACACACTTTGGGCCCCTTAGTACCAATTGAGCATCATTTAAATGTGACAGCCTACCTGAGTATAGTTGCTGACCATGGTTATCCCTTCATGACCACAGTGTACCCATCTTCTGATGGCTACTTCCAGCAGGATAATGCGCCATGACCAAAGCTCAGATCATCTCAAACTGGTTTCTTGAATATTACAATGAGTTTACTGTACTCCAATGGCCTCCACAGTCATCAGATCTTAATCCAATAGAGCAGGTTTGGGATGAGGTAGAAAGGGAGATTCGCATCAAGGATGTGCAGCTGACAAATCTGCAGCAATGTTTTCAGCACTTTGTAGAAAGTGCCACGAAGAATGAAGGCAGTTCTGAAGAAAAAAGGGGGTCCAACCCGATACTAGCAAGGTGTACCTACAGTAAAGGAAAAAAATATTTGATCCCCTGCTTATTTTGTATGTTTGCCCACTGACAAAGACATGATCAGTCTATAATTTTAACCCCTTAAGGACAATGGGCAGTCCCAAAATCCATTGAAAACAATGCATTTTGAGCCCGTACATGTACAGGATTTGTTATTAGAGGTGAAAAAGATTATTAAAAAGCAGAAAACTTTCCAGACAGTTGCCAATCCTCCCAGGAGTGGACCCATGACCTTTGCACTGTTTATTGGTGAAAGAAAACAAGGAGACAAAACAACACATGCTCCCATTGTTTTTTTAAAGGCCATGTCACTTTACCAAACTCTGCAATGTGTTTATTGAAATTATAGGAATATACTTAATTAATCATGTATAGTAAAACAAAATCGGTTAACTTTTAGCTGTTATTACTAATTTCCACAAACTTCTGAAGAATAATAACCCGTCTCACCTCATAGATCAGCGTCCTGCCAAATGCCACCATCCGCAAACCATACACCAATATGGTGGGTCAGAAACACCCCTCCTTTCCTGCACCATAAATTAATCCCCATGGTCCCCCACAAAAAACAACTTTATCCAATCAAGGCTGCCACCACCCCTGGTGGGCTAACCTGATCCCAAATTATTTTTCTACCAGACAGGAGCCAGTGCCCAGGGGCAGCGCACTTGACCCAGTTAAGTTTGCAACCCCCTCCACACCTCAAAAGATTTTTCCAGAGCTTCCCCAACTCTATAGCACTATAAGCTTGTTCACTTGTCTCCAACCACGCTCCAAATCCATTCTGGTATCTCGACAACCACAGGTTCTGCCGATGGTGCCAGAGACCGATAACATTCCATCTCCTGGCAAGATAAAGCATCAACCACTTCATTAGCTATGCCGGGAATGTGGACCAAAGGAATACACAAATTTAAACGAAGACAAGAAAGAACAAGACGTCTGATCAAACGATTAAATACTTGAGGGGACGATGTATCCAAACAATTTATTACCTGCACAACGGACATATTGATCTCTCCAAACCTCCACTGCCAAAACTATCGGCAACAGCTCTAATAGGGTCGAATTTCAGGTGAAACCTAATTCCACTTAATGGGATGGCCAAAACTCCACAAACCATGAATCCTTAAAGTACCCCCCAAAGCCAATAGACCTAGAAGCATCCGCCCAAACGTCTAATTGTCCATTACCCAATGAGTCTTCCATCCACAAGGTCCTGCCATTAAAGTCTCTAAGAAACAGTTCCCAAATCTCAACATCACCATAGATAACGTCTGCAAAATATCTGGCCCATAGATATAAAGACTGCAGTTGCTGCACTGTAAACTTTTTTGGACGATTGTGACAATTCTACTACCCTCTTTAGGTGTGTAAGTTTGAATCAATTTCAATTCCTAAGAAACAAATTACAGTAGCTGGACCTTTGTTTTTTCAGGGGCAAGCAGAACACCCAACCTGTGCATCATATCTTGCATGGCCCTCAACAGGACCCAACATTCTGCAGAACCTGCCGGGCTGCAAATAAAAAAATAGTCAAAATAATGGACAACCGATGAGAAACTTAAAACATCTAATACCACCCATTCAAGAAAAGAACTAAAGGTTTCAAACAAATTATAAGAATTTGAACAACCCATAGGGAGGCAACAATCAACATAAAATAAACCATATATATACAGTTGTGTGAAAAAGAAAGTACACCCTCTAGGAATTCTATGGTTTTACATAACGAACATAATAACAATCATCCTTAGCGGGTCTAACAATTAGGTAAATATATATATACATATTTCCTTACATCTTGAAAACAGTATTTGAAATATATTCAATCTCTGATGCATCTATAGGAATGTGTTTTGTCTCAGACCTGACCTTGTCTGACCTTGTTCTGCTTATAAAATGTCCACTGGCTCAGGACAAATAGAGGCCTGCAATGCGTGTGATAAGAAAGTTGTGTAACATCACGTTCTACAAACGACAGCTGGTCTTAGATAAGGTGAACAGAAATGTCCATGAAATCTACATTAGTTATTTATGTAGATATTTCATCTAAAGATAGTTTATTTTTCTCAGAATTTAAAATGACTTAGATTAGATGCATTCATTGTGAATTTAAATGTAAGTATTTTATTTTCTTTAATCAGCCATATGCATTGCATAACACACCCTATTTATTTCATGTTATGATTTTTATACCAGGATTATCTTTAAGGAGGAACAATAGGGGCAACTTCACTAGGCTAAGTATTTGACATCAACCGGCTTTCTTGTCAACAGGAGGGGCAATAAAGTGGCTTGAAATAGGTGCAAATGCTGTGTTGGAAGGGTAATTAGATGTAACTGAAAAGAGGTAGGCATGCTTGGGCAACATACACAGGACCTCAAAGTAGAGGCCTGTCAGTGGTCCCGTTTTATTTGAAGACAGTCTTGTATTTGTCAAAAAAATAGCAAAATGGCTTATCATAGTCCCCTAGCTTTTTCTTAGCTGTTTGTATATTGATTCAGAAGCTGCCTGGCATATACTTTTCCCGTTGGTTCCTTGTATGAATACAAGATCGTTTTTTGTATTAAGTAATAATAATAATAAGCTGACTTCATAGGAATAGTTTTCATGCTGTTTATGAGTGAAAACAAGCAGCCACTTGAAGCTACTGCTTTATCATATTTTCCAGAGAAAAGCAAGGAATTGTTTTCATCTAAGAATAGGATTCCTGGCCTTCATCGGGTACTGGCTCTGTCTTGTATACACAAGTGATACAAATTTAATGTTCTGAACACTATGTCCACTTATAATAACCAAATTTTTTACAATGAGATACAACATATGGCGGCTAAAGGTCCCCGTTAAGAACTTCTTTAACACCATGTGTGATCGAGGGGTTATAATAACATTTCAATACCTCATAATGATAATTTTCATTTAATAACGTTTATTCACTAAATTAATTCCTTACATGTGCATGGTGCTTATAATGAGACACTCTGACACATTACTGTTTGCTTGTTGGGTAATAATGGCATGCTTACTGTAATGACTAGGGTTAAAAAAACAACTCACAACTTTTTTTTACTAGGAATAGCAAAGCTCAAACAGGTAATATGAAAAACATAAGTGTTGGGTAGTAAAGAAGTTAACACTAATCCCATATGTAAGACTATTTAATAATCACATTTCAAAAACATCAACAAAATATAAGAATCAGCCTATATAGAACTATATTCAAAAGTACCCAATTAATAAACATGGAACTTTAACTTGTTAATATACATAATTTCTTTATTTGCATGCATAGTGTAGTACACATTATTGTTGGGTTTGTTGCTGATGGTCACTGTGATATACTTACTTCACAAATATTATTTTTCCTTGATGAGATCAGGGTATAAGGATAGGATTAAAAGACAGAGGTCTTTGGTCACAAAGACAAATTATTTGTAGGTCTGCCAATATTTTCCTTCTACCCTTCATGCCTGAAATATCATGCAACCTAATAGTTATTAATAGTACAGTTCATTCCAAAGGTGTTCGATGTGGTTGAGGTCAGGGCTCTGTGCAGGCCATTCAACTTCTTCCACACCAAACTCATCAAATCATGACTTTATGGACCTTGCTCTGTGCACTGGGGCAGTCATGCTGGAAGAGAAAAGAGACTTCCCCAAACTGTTCCCACAAATTGAGATGCATAGCATTGTCCAAAATGTCTTGGTATGCTTAAGGGTACTTTGAACACCTTTGGGATGAACTAGGGCAGAGATTGCAAGCCAGGCCTTCTTGTCCAACATCAATACTGGACCTCACAAATGCTCTACTGGATGGATGGGCAAAATTCCCACAGAAACACTCCAAGATCTGAAGAGACTTCCCTGAAGAGTGGAAGCTATTATAGGTGTAGACCAACTATATATTAATGTCTATGAATTTAAAATGCAATGTCATAAAAGTCCCTCTTGGTGTAATGGTCAGGTGTCCCAATACTTTTGTCCATATGGTGTATATAATCTATACAATTCAACATCATCCAAAACATATTTCTTAATTGAGCCCATATTGTATTGTTTTTGGAATCCAGACAAATAAAAACTATATCATTATCGGTATTTCTCAGCTGCGTCTTTACTTGTATATTGGGTGTGATCTCTGTACTAGTTAATTATTGTTGTCCAATAAAGACTGGGTTTTAGTTGATCTTAGAACTGCACACTGGTTTTAGGACACAGTGCATAATTTCGATGTGATTCATTTTCAATTTCTGTTTAGCACTAATTCTTGTTTTCTATTAGCACTAATTCCTACAGATTAGAACTAAATAACAAACACTTTTTAAAGGGATTATTATCCAACCAGCAACAGATCGCATGTCTCTAATATGTCCATAGAAGGCTTTATATTCATATTATTGAGATCAGCAAAAGTGTTTTTAATGTGTTTTGGAAAAACAGCTCTAATGTTGCCAGTGTAATAAAACAGAATTTATACATTTTGGGGTAAATAGCAGGATTATTGTTGCTTGGGAGGTAATTAGAAAGGATCAGAACTTTAGTGATTCCTATTGAAAGTTGCACATAGGAAAAATAAAATATGATAATACCAAGAAAAGTGTCCTGTAGAGAGTGTAAATTCATAGTTGTGTTAAATATTTTTAAAAGTGTGCTACAAAATCATTTTCACTGTTAGATACCTAAATGGGGACTATTGCAGTCCAGCTTTTAGCACAACTAAATTAATTAATAAAACTGTTTTGGAGATTTTTAATCAAAAGCTTCAACTCATGTAAATTGAGATTGGCAGCCACATGTGACAAAGCCATACTTATGTATTTCCTGTACCAAGTTTATCACCCTTTTCCTCGCAAACCCCTTACAAAGCTGTCTGAACAACAATCAGCAATTTAAGGAGCAAGCAAACATGAGCTAATGGAGGTGGTAATCAAGTACTGTAAAATGGAAGAGATATTTTACTCTGGTGCACAGAAATTGGATTTTTATTTCTGTATCTATTGGTTATTGTAAATTATATCAGATGCACACACCAAAAGTTTACTTTTTAATGCATAAGTACATCATATGCCATAAAGTGTATATACACATATTGCAATTATAAAGTGTGTATCTCTCTAATAAGCCAGACTTGAGTAACCAAGTGAGTAGCACGAGATAGAGCCAAGGAAGGGCAGGGCTAATACAAGGCAGATCTGAGGAAGGGGCAGGGACTACACCATCACTACTGGTGTCTTGAAGAATAGCGCAGGTGGTTTCACCGTGAAAGTGCCTCCCCTCCTCAATGACAGGGACTGTCCTGAGGTGAGTATGCCCTTGGGACAGGCTGGCACACAGATGGGACCCTGGGTCACTGGTCACAATGAGTGAGATGTGGCCTGAGCTAGCTATTGTGTTGGAGCATACTTCAGACCACAGAATTACGACACTTTTCCTTCCCTGTAACAGGGCATTACTACCCCCTCTTCTGCCCCTTACCTGAGTTCCGCAACCCTTACTGATTATTATCCCTCTCCTGCTCCGTACTGGAGCCTTAACCTTCTCCTTATGCAAGCATCCTGCTCTCTACAGGAATGATGTCCACCTCTCCCACATAATACCTGCTCTTTACCTTAACCTGCGTTTCATAATGTGCTTGGTACCTTCAAGTAAAACAGGTTATACCCCAAATATAGTTTGCAAAGAAATGTTTGACATGTAAAAATTATCATGCCGTCCACTGTGTCCACAGTAGCACAGACTTTATTATCTAGTATATACTAATAGAGGCCTGATTCATCATAATTCATGATTAGGCTGTAGCCAACCACCAACATTGATTGGTCTTCATTTCATTTTATTGATTTTAATTGATGAGGTCTTCATTTCATTTTATGTGGGTTTGTTATAGGGGGCCTTGAAGATGTACTCCACCCATGTGCCACAAACCCTAGGCTTGCTCCTGTTCTCATAAGGTATGCTTATGGGAGGATATTAAGGTGGAATGATGGTTGGGACTGTGGGATGGACATGGGGTGGGCTGATGGAAGGGGCAGTGGGGCCCAGGTGTTATACATGTACCGGGCCTCTGATGGTAGCCTTGCACGCATCTATTGAGGATCTTCATTGTCTTGACCAGTGGAATAGAATTTAAGGTGTGGCACCATGCCTATTGAGAGATCTGAAAATACTTTCTAGTTGGCTTAATACAGTCATCATTAGCCTCTTTGTCTATATAGTTTTATATTGAATACTGTTAGCAAGTTAGAAAAGCTGAAAAAATAACAGTGTCCCCTTCCTGCTCCAAACTCAGTCCAGTCACTCAGCCTAACTACAGAACGGAAACTGCAGTGAACCAGTCTCCGATGTGTATCCGCTGCTCCTTTTCATCTATTTATAACTGTTCCCACAATAGTTTAAAAATGTTTATTTTTTTGTGAGGTTCTGTGCCAAATGACATCAAGTGTGTTCTTAATAGAATATAAAAAGGGCAGATTTTCTGTTCTTAAGCAGGGAAACAGGAAACAATTTTCAATCAGAGAATACGTTTTCAAGGCTAGAAATTTGCTTCCCTTCCTTGATGCTATGTTGCCAATTTATACTCAGTTTTGTTTGGGGTGAAGGGTAATGAACTAGACTAACAATGTTTAAAAATAACAGTGCTGTTCAACATATTCCTAGTACTGTAACAATTAAAATAATTTTAAACATGTACCAGAATCCAATAGTGATAAAGCATATCATAATATACACAAATTACTATTTGATTTCTATTTTAGTCATTAGTTATTGCTACAGACAAAATGTGTTTTGTTTTTGATTCGTAATGACATTCGAGGGAGGTTCCCAAAGGAAGAGATCCCTGGCACATTTAGGGCTTACTTTTCATTATAGAAATTAAAAAAAAAGGTTCCTCCAGAGTTAGGACGGTCAAAGAGGTGCAGCAGCAGCAAAAGTAATGGAGCACCGGGCCTGGGCAGGCCGACACTGGCAGATGATAGGAACATACAGCCCTGTGGAGCAGGACTGAATTTTCACCACAATATTATAGATTTTTTTAAAAGATTCCCCCAGAGTAAGGAGGGTCAAAGAGGAGCAACAGCAGTATTAGAGCACTGGGCCTTGGCAGACAGACACTGGCAGATGATAGGAACATGCAGCCCCTTGAAGCAGGACTGAATTTTCCCAGTATCATACATTATACATATTATATTGTAACCAAAATCAATGAAAAATAATAGATGATATGATAGAAAGATAATAAAAATGTAACTTGTCCACAAATTACAGGTTTGGGTAGTAGCATAACTACGAAAACAAATGCACAATGTAAAAATTACATTATTATAAAACATTTAATCACACATATGTACGCTATATGACCAAAATGATGTGGACACCCATCCAAAAGTTTGAGTTTAGGTGTTTCAGCCACACCCATTGCTAACAGGTATATAAAATATAAATAATATTATATATATATATAAAGTCCAAAATTAACAATTGCACACCAATCACCACTTTTTTAGCCCGGTGCCAAGTAGCTGCAACAGCAAATCATAAAACATCCAAAAATAGTTACCGGCACTCCAGGGACTTCTTTAAATAATCACTCGAGAAACTGCAGTTTTCTAATCAACGTTTCAGTCTGTTTATTAGACATGTCCTGATGAAAGTCTAATAAACAGACTGAAACGTTGACTAGAAAACTGCAGTTTCTCGAGTGATTATTTAGAGAAGTCCCTGAAGTGCCGGTAACTACTTTTGGATGTTTTATATATATATATATATATATTTATATATATATATATATATATATATATATATATATATAAAATATCGGCAGCCATCTCCATAGACAAGCATTGGCAGTAGAACAGGTTGTATTGATGAGCTCAGCGACATGTGACACCTTTGCCACAAGTCAGTATGTGAAATGTCTGGCCTGCTAGATCAGCCTAGTCCACTGTGACATTATTGTGAAGTTGAAGCCTCTATGAGTAACAACAGCTCAGCCACAAAGCGGTAGGATGTGCACAGAAGCTGAAAATCACTATGTGTAATGCCAAGCGTTGGCTGGAGTAGTGTTGGGCACACAACAAATGGACTCTGGAACTCTTATGATCAAATCTGGGTTTGGCAGATGCCAGGAGAACTCTACAGTAACAGTTTCACAGTAATTAGCATTAGCTGTAGTGTATTCACCGGTGGTTATAATTTTTTCTCCTTGAGGTTGAGCTTAAGAGTACTCAGTGGCAGCTGCCCACCAAACAGTGCCGGCCCCGTTATGGAGCAGAGTGGGGCAATTGCCCCAGGTGGCAATTTTGAAGAGGCGGCAGTTTGCCGCCCCAAGCAGTAGCGTACCTAAAGGGGGTCGGGCCGTCCCGGGTGCCAAGGGCTCACAGCTTAATGCTGTGGCGCCCGCGCACTGTATGGGGAAACTCTTTTCAGCAGGAACGTGGGAGGGAATAGAGTTCCCTCATATTCGGCCCGCATATACGTCTGCGCGTCCTCCGGGGATGCTCACTCGGCTCCGGGGTCAGTGAAATCTGCAAGAGAGGTAAGGGGGGTGCAGGAGAGTAAATGGGTGAGTGGGGTGAATGAAGCAGCAGACTCCTTCAGGGGCAGCTGTGGTATAGGCAACTAGGCTGCTAAATGGGCAGCGGTGCCACAGTTAGGCTGCTAAATGGGCATCAGTGGCACAGTTAGGCTGCTAAAGGGGCAGCGGTGGCACAGACAGGCTGTTTTAGGGGCGGATACCTACCACGTCAACGTATGGCTTAGTATATAGTAATAGGGGTTATGCTGCATTACCATCAATGTCTGGCTCAGTGTATAGTGGTGGGAATAAGACTGCACCATATCTGTTCAGTAAATGTTATTTATTTAAATTAATAATTATTTTTTCCAGATTTCTTTTTTTTTTCCAATTGACATACAGTCAATTCGCCACAGGCAGCACAATGTCTTGGGCCGGCCCTGCTACCAAAGTGCACATAACCAGAGGAGAGAAACAGCAGGAACAAATAGATAAATCATAAACAAGCCAGGAGTCAATACACCAGCAAAGCAACTCACATGTGGTCTAGGTCAAGCCTAAGTTCAGAAAATGAGGGCACATATCAGATATGGTCAGGGTCCAGCCAAAGTACGGTACACAGAATAAACAAAATGTGAGCACCCTAAGCAGCAATTGAACTCTCTTGGGGATGGGACTTTTTATCCATTCATGTTAGATTACTTTGCCTATATGAACATTCTACTATCTGTGAAATAAACAAGTCCTTGCGCTTGCTTCACATATGGATTACATTAGCCATAATGAGAGCGATAGAGATGTACAATTGTATTCTTAAAATACATTAGTAATGGACAATTAGCTGTCTAGACATTTAAAAAGTGACTGTAGACACTGGTTACAGTGGCATAAAAAAAACTTCAACACTTTTTATCAATGGTTTTTTGTCATCCAAAAGATTAGCCTCTAGTCTGCTGTAAATGGTATGGGGCCCTAGCATTATAAAGATGAACATAATGCAAGAACTATGTATAAAAATACAAATAAGGCTTGATTATCATTAACATATTTCAGAAACTATTAATAGTTAATTGTTCCCTGGTTCTCCGCGCCACTCTCTGCTTTAATAATAATAATAATTTATTTGTATATGTATTTTCTAGATAGAAAAACTTTTACCACATATGAAATTTAAACCAGCGTAGAACAAATGTTTTTGTTAATAAATGTTGCTCAGCAGTTTGACCACCTTAAAATGGGTGTGATTATATCTCATTGTGTATCATACCAATCAACTATCCTGTTTTTCATAAGGTAGTCTCGATTATCGGACATTGTCTTGCAAGCTGTCCCACTGCTATTGTCCTGCTTTTGCATGAAGACGAGGTCATTGTGTCAACATACAGTATGATTAATAGACCAGTAATGCAGAATGCGTAGGATAGTCACCACTTCGCACCCTGAGATTGGCTAAAGGATTTTACCCCAGTGGGAGGGTAACCTTGGTTGAGCTGAAGGTACCACCGGGGACTTGGCTACACTAACTGCTGTCAATAGTAATCAAGGTGGAAGGACTAAACCTGGGAATGGCAGCAGGAACCAGAAGGTGCAGTAGGTAATAGATTAGTCAGGCAGGCCTGATTCATTCACATAATAAACCAGACCAAAAATAATGGAAAGCCTAAAAAATCAAGGTCAGGAACAAGTGGAGACACAACCAGAGAATCAAACAGGCAAAAATACAATAACAGTGGTGAAAGGCATTATCAAAGACGATAGTCTAAAGGCAAATGATGGTTTAAATCAACGGTCCCCAACCATTTTGGCACCAGGGACCGGTTTTGTGGAAGACAATTTTTCCACGGACTGTAAAGTTTTACAGTAGTCGGGCAGCTACGACAAGCCCAAAGTAATTGATTGTATAGCAGGCAACAGCAGGTGGGAATTTTTCATTCTGCTGCTGCCGCCTCGGGCGGAAAAAATTAGCACTCCGTTCAGATTCAGATTTTTTAGTAACAACTTTCGAGCTTTCTTACTTAAAAAATAAAAATCTCACACACAGAATCAGGCAGTCTCACACACACACAGACTCAGGCAGTCTCTCACACACACAGACTCAGGCAGTCTCTCACACACACAGACTCAGGCAGTCTCTCACACACACAGACTCAGGCAGTCTCTCACACACAGACTCAGGCAGTCTCTCACACACACACAGACTCAGGCAGCCCCTCTCACACACACAGACTCAGACAGTCTCTCTCACACACACAGACTCAGGCAGTCCCTCTCACACACACAGACTCAGGCAGTCCCTCTCACACACACACACAGACTCAGGCAGTCCCTCTCACACACACAGACTCAGGCAGTCTCTCTCACACGCACAGACTCAGGCAGTCCCTCTCACACACACACAGACTCAGGCAGTCTCTCTCACACGCACACTCAGGCAGTCACACATAAATAAGTAACATTTACTGTAAAAAGGGCCCTTTGAACAATTTCAAGCTATTTAGCAAATATATATGAAAAGCAGTTAATCAAAGTGTTCAATACAAGTCTGGGAAAAGTATGCACTGGTGCTTTTTAGATAATTGATTGGGATTTGTTTATGTGACAAATGCTATTAATAAAACATTTAAAGAGAGATGCCTCCAGGGAAGCATCGCTGGAGCTGAGGGGCCCGCTGTTGTACAATAAATTGTGTGTTCTTTCCCTGGACATTAGTCTCGTCTAATGCTTCAGGGACTCGCTATATCACCTATTGTCCTTTTGAGGACAATTACCGCACCTTATTCGGATACGTCTCGGTGGGCTATGGTGCCATTACATAGAGGACACCGAGCCAGCTCCTGATCCCTTCCTCACAGTATCGTCTAGCGCTGGAAAGCAACAGAGAACTGACGGGTGTTACGAGCCAGGGTACGGGCAGCCCGTCACATCTGGTGGCAGCGGTGGGATGCTTCCTCAGTAGCGGGACACCCAAACCACCACTGGGACTGGGTCCCAGTGAATGGAGCAGCGTTACGAGTGCCTAAAGGAGACGCAAAAAGATTTACTGGAAGCCCGTGGGCAGACAACCAGTAACAAGTCCAAAGCTACCTTGATTGCGGAGCTAATGGAGGGGGACCGGAACAGCCTCGCTTCATTGGAAGACATTGAAACTTCAGATTTCCAGCCTGAGATGTCGTGGCGTATAGCACTACTGGGATCCAGACCGACATAGGCCCTCATCGCTCAGATACACAGCGAGGCCACTCACTTCATAAAGGCAGAGGCTACGGAACAGTGGGGCTACCATTACACTGGTATAACCCCAGATGGTCGACGGTGCCGAGCAGACCAGCTGCTCCGTTGCCGAACAAGTGGCTGGGAGAAGAGTGCTCTGAATCCCCACTGCATGGGTGTGTTTGGACTGGGGAGCCGGGAAATGGTGTTCAGTGTCATGAAGGACCTACCCGCAGAAGTGCAACTGGGGAACAATTTGGGACACCTCACCACCGCGTTCTGACTGGAGGCCAACCCTGAGCATTGTGCTGTCTTAACTCGTCAGCAGGCACTCGAGGCACCTGGGTGAGTATGATTAACCCTGACATTACCCCAGACTGTCCCCCGACTACCCCTACCCTGCCCTGGGCATCTCCCGCTGACTTCGCCCAGGAGACCATGCACAACCCGACCTTACAAGGCTATAGGGAATGAGCAGGGGCGGATCCCAGCGAACAGTGGCAGGACAGGATTAAATGGGACCAGGGATTGTTTTACCGTCTGACGGACAGGGTGAGACCCGGGTGCCCAAACACCAGCTGGTCGTGCCGCAAAAATATCAGCAGAGATCATGCGTATTTGGCAAGGCATTCCCCTTGCAGGACATTTGGGAACACACCGGACCCATCACCGAGTCACCCGGTCCTTCTTCTGGCCAGGGCTGATGGAGGATATCCGGTGGTATTGTAGCACCTGCGACACCCGCCAGTGAGTTGGAAAAGGGGGCGACCAGACGAAAGCCTCGTTACGGCCGCTGCCCATCATCGACGAGCCCTTCAGCAGAATAGCGGTAGATCTAGTAAGGCCCCTACCCCGACCCAGCCCATTGGGGAAAAAGTACAGTTTAACGGTTGTAGACTATGCTACCCGTTATCCCAAGGCCGTTCCCTGTCCAATATCCATGCAGAGACGGTAGCCGATGCTCTACTCCGGGTATTCGCCAGGGTGGGGTTGCCCCGGGAGATAATCTCCGACCAGGGGACCCAATTTACTGCAGAGATTATCCAACAGCTGTGGGGGTTGTGCGGGATTAAGCCCGTATATGGCCCTCCAGACGAACGGGTTGTGTGATAGGTTCAATGGAACGCTGAAGCAACTGCTTTGGACGTTCGCTACCTCTCACCAAGGACTGGGAGAAGTACTTGCCACTCCTCTTGTTCACGTACCGGGAAGTGCCACAAGAATCCACCGGGTACTCCCCGTTTGAGCTAATATATGGGAGACAAGTACGGGGCCCCTTATACTTGATACGGAGCCACTGGGAGGGGGGATAGATACCGCGGGTACCCCAGTAGTATAATACGTATTAACCCTCAGGGAGCGGCTGAAGGACCTCACTGAAAAGGTTCGGGAGAACCTTCAAGCCGCGCAAGGGCGGCAAAAATGGTGGTACGACCGCACCGCAGGGACCACACGCCTGGCAGGGTCCTTATCAGGTAGTTAAACAACTATGTGACACTACCTGTATTACAGACCCCACGAAGACTCCAAGGTCTTTCTGATGAGCTGTTTTTAAAGCTAAGTTTGTGAGTGCAATTCACACTCCATATATTTCATTTACTTGAATTTATTACACTATTTTGGAATTTTTTTTGTTTTGCTGAAGGCTTATCAGGAGCGGCCGGAGGAGGTAGTCACTATATTTGCCCCTGCAGCAGAGGATTCTCAGAATCTCCCTCTACCAGAATTGCCCCGACAAAGTGTGGAACAGACAGGCATAGGGGCTATTCGGCTCGTAGAACAGTTAGGAGGGACCCAGGGAGAGCAGGTCTGGCGGGTGCTGTCCAAGCGCCATCCAATGTTCTCCACCGGCCCTGGGTGCACCAGGTGGAGACCCCGGGACAGCCGCCCATATGGCAAGTGGCTTACTGGGTACCAGAGGCCGTCAGGGAAGGTATGCGGTCCGAGATATGGGAGATGCTTGACGTAAGAGTTATCGAACCCTCTAACAGCCCCTGGGCCTCCCCGGTAGTGCTAGTGCCGAAGCGGCACAAACCGCTTCTGCATGGACTAGTGTAGGTTAAACGACAGGACCATGACCATGACGCCTATGCCCCAAGTGGACAAACTATTAAATTGTATTGCTCGAGGAAATTTCCTCACTACCCACGACCTGTGTAAGGGCTACTGGCAGATTCCGCTGGCCCCGGAAACTATTCTGAAGTTGGCCTTCATCACCCCCTTCGGCTTATACCAGTTTAGGGTTATGCCGTTCGGGATGAAGAACGCACCAGCAACCTTCCAGTTGATAATTGACCGGCTCCTCGAAGCCTCCAGGACTTTGCTTGCACATACCTGGATGACATTGTGATGTACCACAACACCTGGGAAGAACACCTCGTTCACCTAGGGGTTGTGTTAGACCGCATCAAGGCTGTGGGTATTGCTCAGTATATGTGTGATTATTGTTGTGCTTTTGCTTCCCCTACGTGCTGCCCTGTCCATGTTCCGCATGCCCTGCCCACGGACTTTAACCCCTAGTAGCCCAGACACCATCATCCCGACGACATCGCTTTTTCATGGACATAACCAATGGGTGGTGGGGTACAGACAAGGGGAGGTTCGGAGAGGGAGCCTCCTACAGATCCCCAGTGCTCTGGGACTGCCAAGAGAGCGGAGATCGGCCGGCGCGGTTATTGTACGCACGCCAGCTATCTTGCTAAACTTTGAACTGTTGTCACTCGAGATCCCTTCGGACTTGCTATATTACCTATTGTCCTTGTCAGGACAATTACTGCACTGCATGTGGCTACGCCTCAGCCGTACCAGTTCCTGAGCCATTTTTCACTAGTTTTGGGTAGCGCTGGAAGCGGTTAACACTTGCCGTTCAGGGAGGAAGCAACCGAGAACCGACGGGTGTACCCAGCCAGGGTACGGGCGGCCCATCACAGAGCATGAGGTCTGTTCTTACTCTGGTAAACCACACTGGCCACTTCTCTCGTTCTCCAGGTCAACACCCAAATCCTCCGGGTTGTGGGACCAGGGTCTTGACATGCCTCCCTGCCTATTTCCCCTTTAAATGGGAGTGTTTCCATGTCAGCAGGAACGCCCAATGACACGGGTGGGAATGCCGACTGACATTAGTAGAAACGCCCCTACTGTCAGTGGTACCGCCCACTGATGTCCTGGCCGTGTTCCCCAAGGGTAGGCTACAGGTAGCTGGAGCCCAAAAATTCCCGGCTATGATGAGAGGTAGAGGACAGACAATACTCCTCAGATGAGCAACTGGGTAGTTGTGTATTTGGAGATAAGTGGTAGCAGTAAGTAGAAGAATTGATATGAACAGATTTATAGGTGATTGTAAGGATTTTGAATGAACTCCTGAAGTGTACAGGCAGCCAATAAACAAGAGCTTTAGTTTCATCCTGGGTTAAGAAGGGGTGCCTATAAGATGTAGGTGCCAGTTTTTGGACAAACTAAATGGGAGGGGTTAATAGGAGGTTGTCCTCGACACACAGAGTTAATGGTTGCATCCTTGACACTGAGGGGGCTGTCAAAGGGATGTTAGATTTTCAAGGAGGGAATATAAGAAGTTACTTGGAGAGATAGAGTGTTTAGAGTTGTGCAGGTATATTTTTTTATGTTTCCATTTTTGTGTGATTTGCTTGCCTTTGTGTTGCAACTTCCTTTGTTCTATAACCCCTGCATACAACTCTTGTTCCTAGTCAGTGTTTTATTATTTTCATAACTACGACATCTTAATCATATATTTCGTAATTGCTTTATAAAGAAATTCCATATAACTCTTCCAATATCACTTAAAAAGTTCTTCTTGTAACAATGGTCTGAGAACCAGTCTGTTCCTGATAAATTTTAGCCTATTTAGTGTTACCTGGCAGCGGTTCTGTGTAAAAGAACAAAAGAGGAACTGTGGTTCTTGGAAATGTAGAAACAAACTTGTTGTAGTGCTGCAAGCAATATATTGAGAAACAAAGACATTCCTCTATGCCAAAGTGCAAATTAAACAGTTCTGTCTAGTTAAATTTACCGGGTTGAATATGAGCTGTTCTGTGGCCTCATTGTGACACAAAACATGCCAATAATGCATAGCAGTACTCAAACACATCATCGTTACAGAAGTCCAAATATGTACCATCAATGCATTTACCTGCAAAAAAAAGTGTTTTACAAAAGTTTAAAGTACAATTTAGTGAGGAGGGGACAGCTCATCATGGATCTGGAGCTGACAGGAATGTGTAGAGGAAGGTGTAGAGGTTTGGAACTAGCTTACTTCTACATATATTTTCATACAAGCACTGCCATTCCACTAATAAAAGCCTTTGTCACGGTAACCCCTTGAGGCTGAGGACACATGGAGTGGATTTAAGTTTGGAGGGGGCATTGATGGGTTCCTGGGAAGACTCCTTGCCTGCCTGCCCAGCCCCTCTTATGTCTAGTCATCCTGTGCTCATTGGGGGGCACAGGGTGACTGGAAAACCCTGTCTGACTGATACTCCCATGAACTAGGCGGCTCTTCATGGCCGGAAACACTCCATATACCTGACCTAGCCGCAAATCCATGGAACTATGCGAGGGCTAGAAATCGTGGCGATGCCCGCTGACAATTGGAACTGTGTTGCTATGGACACCTGTTGTCCTATCACGTTGCTTTTTTGGGGTTACACCATTTTCACAGTGGGCTACACTCAGGGATGGTTACGGAGAGGGAGCTCATTTGGGAACCCTGGTTTTATTGCCGATCTTTAGGACCCAGTCATGGCTATGGAACTCTGGCCGAGCTACCGCGCGGACTATTCCCGGGATGTCGCTTAGGGTCCTGATATCGAATCAAGTCACTTTTTGGAACATAACATTATCTCCATTGAGCTCTCCATTGGTACCCTGGGATTGATGCCGCTCCCTCAAGATCACCCCGAAATAGTGACTCTTTGTTGGGTGGGCATTGCTGGAGGCCCAGTAAACTCAGTTCTGTTTGTACCCTACACTAAGTCTCGGCTAGTGCTTGGGTGAATATGAAGGGTTAATCCCTTGAGTAATTGAGCTTTCAGCAGCAAGGAAGATCTCTATTGCGGAGCTACTCAGTTGGAGTACGGGTCTTCGTCAAAGTTTCAATGTAACATTTTCTGTGGAGTTGCACTATAGAATGCATGATTGTTCTATGAGGTTTAGTCAGGCTGTTGAATTCCTGTGTTTTTTGTTACCTCTTTGAGGCAAATTAAGGTGTACTCAGGTCACTGAATGAAAGCCATTGCATTTAGCTGGTTTGTAGAATCAAGTTCAATACTAGTTACAAAGCTGTTATTTTATTGACTGGAATGTTAGACTGCTTCACAGTTTTGTACTAGAGAGCATGGGCGTAGGAACCGGGGGGGACGGGGGGGGCAGATCCCCCCCAGTAACTCATGTGGGGGGGACCGATAATGATACTGTGGGAGGGTCTTCTGTACTGCACAGAGGAAGCGGAACCCAGCAGAGTTCACGTGACATCACATCACATCCTGCTTCCTTCTGTGCAGTACCAGAGAACGCAGAGGGAGGCCGCACCCCCTGCTGAGCGGCATCGAGGAGCTGCAGTGCAGGTAAGGGGGTGGGGATGGTGTTTGAATGAGTGTGTGTGTGATAGCATGGATGTGTAAGTCCTGGAACCTAGGCATGATGGGACTGTGATTGCTGTTAGCAATCACACTCCTATCATGCCAAGTCAGTACATGATGAAACCTAGCTAGCTGCCCCCTTGTGTATT
Source organism: Sceloporus occidentalis (assembly GCA_023333645.1). Taxonomy (NCBI): domain Eukaryota; kingdom Metazoa; phylum Chordata; class Lepidosauria; order Squamata; family Phrynosomatidae; genus Sceloporus; species Sceloporus occidentalis. The sequence continues at coordinate 405,772 of JALMGF010000247.1, forward strand.
GATGCTGCCAGCAATATGGGGTTTGCACATCACTTACAGCCACCCTGTACCAGCATGTACTGGCTGCCTGGGTATGATAGGAGTGTGATTGCTGTTAGCAATCACACTCCTATCATGCCAAGTCATATTGCTAATTTTTTTTGTCCAATTGTGTGTTACCTACTTTTATTAAAAATGTGAGTTTTTATTATTATTTTTTAAGGTGGGGGGTCATTTTCGGTTTTGACTAAGTGAACCGTGAATGTTTTGGTCCAGAATTTTCATTTTGGTGCATCCCTAGAATAAATAGAACTATTTAATTTTTAATTATCCTGAGTCCTGAATTTGTAGTCACAAAACTTTCTAGGCCCAGAAATCAGTGAGAGGAAAAGTAAAGGTTTTGTGTCATTTACATTATTTTAATCTGCATATTTTATTAAAGGCTATATTTTCTCACAGTGAAAAATGAGTGCGGCCTGCGCACGTATACAATTCTGATGAAGTGGCCCACTGCAGAAAAAACTTGGACACCCCTGGGGTAGACAGTGAGAAGGGGGGGTAGGGAGAGGGTAGCTAGTGAGAAGGGGGGTAGGGAGAGGGTAACTAGTGAGAAGGGGGGTAGGGAGAGGGTAGCTGGTGAGAAGGGGGGTAGGGAGAGGGTAGCTAGTGAGAAGGGGGATAGGGAGAGGGTAGATAGTGTGAGAAGGGAGGGAGTAGATAGTGTGAGAAGGGAGGGTAGGGACGGGGTAGATAGTAAGAAAGTGGGACAGGGAGTAGATAGTGTGAGAGATGGGGAGAAAGTGGGGATCTGATGGGGGAAAATGCTCTCCCGCCCAGATTTTTAGGGGTTCCTACGCCCATGCTAGAGAGCTGCACATTACTCCCTTTTTTATTTTAGCTCTTTCTGTGTAAATTATCCGATTTCTTTACAAATTAGAGATCAGATCAAATCAATAACAACTCCCTAACATTTTGTTCCTCAAAGCATTGCTCTTAATGCAGGTTCTGTAAAGATCGCGTGATCTCCCAAACAGTTGTTAATCTGAGCAGAACTTGGTTAAAGGGACTTTCCTATGAATATATTTTAATGCTACAAGCCTTGTGATGCTTAAACAGCTATATTTCCCAGATGTGTACTTCTTACTTCTCTTTATTAGAATGCAGTTTTACAGCTTCATTACCACATTAAAGGCAGAAATGCATGTTGCTGTGGAGGTGGGAATGAGATGTGCCTTCTGTATTTACAGACTAAATTTAAAATCAAAGAACTTGTGGCCAGTAGAACAACTATCAGGCTTGTAAATGACAGAGATTCATAAAATTGATAAAATACCGTATTTGCTCGATTATAAGACGACCCTGATTATAAGACGACCCCCCAAAATCTGAATATTAACTTAGGAAAAAAGAAAAAGCCTGAATATAAGACGACCCTAAAGGAAAAAAGTTTTACCAGTAAATGTTAATTCATGTAAACTATTTTTTTTAATAAAAGCTATGATTGAGAAAAATATTTTTTTTGTTTTTATTTCTTGTATTTTCCAGCCTGTCCCCCAGTTACGCACATCTGCCCCCAGGCTTGCCAAACCAATATGGCACTGTGGCCCATGATATGCCTTTTAACCCTCTATATGCCACTGTGCCCCATGGTATGCCTTTTGACCCCCTATATGCCACTCTGCCTCCAGAAATGCCTTATACCCCTATATCCCATTCTGGCATTTAGGGGGTTAAAATGCATATTATGGGGCAGAGTGGCATATAGGGAGGTATAAGGCATTTCAGGAGGCAGAGTGGCATTAAGGGAGTTAAAAGGCATTGTATAGAGCACTCTGCCTCCAGAAATGCCTTATACCCCTATATGCCACTCTGGCATTTAGGGGGTTAAAAGGCATATTATGGGGCAGAGTGGCATATAGGGAGGTATAAGGCATTTCAGGAGGCAGAGTGCTCTATTAAATGCCCCCTTAACGCCACTCCAGAAATGCCCTATGCCCCCATTTAACTAACACACACACACACACACTCTCTCCCCCCCCTCCCCTCCCCTCTCCTCTCTCCTCTCTCCCCTCTCAGCCCTCTCTTACCGGTGCTTCCAGCCGGGGCAGCGGGTTGACGTCGCCTTCTGCTGCAGCCAGAAGGAGGTGGAGTTGGCAGCGGGGGTTTGTATGCGTCCGTCGCGTATACTTTCCCCGGCTGTCAGAGATCAGAGATCTCTGACAGTCGGGGAAGGTCTACGCGACGGACGCAGACAACCCCCGCTGCTAGCCACACCTCCTTCCGGCTGCAGCGGACGTTGTCTACGCGGATCGCGTAGACGTCAACCCGCTGCCCCGGCAATACAGCAGGAAGCACCGGTAAGTGTGTATGATGGGGGGGGTGAGACAGGAGGATCCAGGTCCCCTGCAGCGGTGCGGGGGATCTGGATCTTAGTCTCCTAATCAGACTCTATTTGAGGTCTGATTAGAAGACGACCCCGATTAGAAGACGAGGGGTATTTTTCAGAGCATTTGCTCTGAAAAAAACCTCGTCTTATAATCGAGCAAATACGGTAGTAAAACACAAACTTCATAATATGAGTAACCATTATATAAATGTTTGATCAATACCTTCAGTGCTGAGTTCATATGTGAATTCCAATTGATCTATACATGCAAAGCTGGGTTTTGTGTGTTAATGTATTGATCTATACATGCTATGCTATGTTTCCATACATTATTAATGTTTACCTGCAAATACAGGGTTTGTATATCTTATTCAGTTGATCTATACAGGCAAGTGCTGTTTCATGTGTTGTTTATTTGATTTATACCTAAACTACAGGGAGTAAGTAAAAGAGAGGTATGGCTTAGTGAATGAAGGGACACTGGGATGATTACGGGGGAGAGGACCTCTCAATGTCACGGCAGGTTCAGAAGGAGGGAAGACTGCTGTGACTCTCACAGTCTTCCCCTAATCTGCAGTCAGTGTGGCAAATATTTTTTTGGTGCGGGAACGGAGGTAGCGATTGCATGCTACGGAGCGTGGAGCGGGGCCCAAGGAAATGCTTTTGTAAGGTCCAATTTTTTTCAATATAAAATGTGTTGGCAGCAGGGTCTAATATTTATGTATATTGTCAGCAGGGTGATTTCAATCACGGTCTTTACTTTAAAGAGATAAGTACATATTATGGACTTAAAAATGCATGCCTAACGCACATATACATGCTCCCCAACTGGTCCTGATTTAGGTGGAACAGTCCCGATTTTGGGTCTCTGCAGGGGCAGAGGAAGGGTGAGGAGAGATATGTACTAACCTCACCTTGCAGCTGCAGCCTGCAGACTAGCTGGGAGATCGCAATCAGGTCACTTCAGACCTCACTTTACTGCTCCCTAATCACTACCCGCCAGCAAATAATGCAGGTGGAAATCCAGTCCGGAGATTCACAGTTACTCTCCTAGTACTCACCTGTTTCTACTAACTAATGGGAGAAGCAGTTAAGTAGTCTCCTGATCTCAGAGCAAGAGAGATCATTTGGGAGAGAGAGAGAGAGAGAGAGAGAGAGAGAGAGAGAGAGAGATATCATTTGGGAGAGAGAGAGATCATTAGAGAGAGAGAGAGAGAGAGAGAGAGAGAGAGATCATTTGGGAGAGAGAGAGAGAGAGAGAGAGATCATTTTGGAGAGAGAGATCATTTGGGAGAGAGAGAGAGAGAGAGAGAGAGAGAGAGAGAGAGAGAGAGAGATCATTTGGGAGAGAGAGAGAGAGATCATTTGGGGAGAGAGAGAGGGAGAGAGAGAGAGAGAGAGAGAAAAGCTGAAATTAACACTCAGCACCAGTGGCGTCTCCAGCTTTCATATTTATGGGGGCCAGGGACCAAAGTAGGGGGGCAAATAAAAAAACGGTACATATACACTATGTATGTATATATATATATATATATATATATATATATATATATACACACGTTAGACGTGCATTTTTAACTACATAATATGCACTTATCTCTTTGAAGTAAAGACCGTGATTGAAATATGATTTCAAAATAACAGCTAAACTGGCAGTTATTTCTCATTCTTTAATATTAGCCCCTGCTGACAATATATATAAATATTAGAACCTGCTGCCGATATATAGAAATATTACACCCTGCTTCTGATATATATTAATATTAACCCCTGCTGCGGATATATATTGATATTAGCCCCTGCTGCGGATATATACTTATATTATACCCTGCTGCCCATATACATAAAAATTATACCCTGCTGCCGATATATATTAATATTTGACCCTGCTACCAGTATATATTAATATTAGCCCCTACTGACAATATATATTATTAGTCCCTGCAGCCAATATATATAAAATTAGCCCCTGCAGCCAATATATATTAACATTAGCCCCTGCTGCCGATATATATATATAAATACTAGACCCTGATGCCAATATGAATATAAATACTAGACCCTGCTGCCAATAAATATTAATATTAGCTCCTGCTGCCAATATATGTTAATATTAGCTCCTGCTGCCAATATATATTAGCCCCTGCTGTCGATATATATATTAATATTAGCCCCTGCTGCTGATATATATAAATATTGGACCCTGCTGCCGATATATATAGTATTAGTCCCTGCTTCCTATATATATTAATATTAGCCCCTGCAGCCAATATATATTAATATTAGACCCTGTTGCCAGTATATAAATAAATATTAGCCCCTGCTGCCAAAACATATATAAATATTTGCCCCTGCTGCAAATATATATATAAATATTAGACCCTGCTGCCAATATATTTTATAGTGAAAAAATTGGACCCTACCCAAGCATTTCCTTGGGCCCCGCTCAACGCTTCCTTGCATGCAATCACTCCTTCTGCTACCGTACTAAAAAAAAAAATATTTCCCACACTGACTGCAGATCAGGGGAAGACCGCGAGAGTCAGTCCTGCACCGTGACATTGAGAGGTCCTCTCCCCTGTAATCATCCCCAGAGTCCCTTTGTCCCCTCATTCACTAAACCATAGCGCTCTTTTACTTACACCCTGTAGTTCAGGTATAGATCAAATAAACAACACATGGAAACAGCACATGCAACTGAATGAGATTAAAAAAACCTTGTATTTCCAGGTATACATAAATAATGTATGGAAGCATAGCATTGCAGGTATAAACCAACAGAACACACAAACCCAGCATTGCAGGTATATATCAACTGGAAATCACATGTACACTCAGCACTGAAGGTTTAGATCAAATAATCAACACATGGAAACAGCACTCCAGGTATTGATCAACTGAATAAGACATGCAAATCCTATATTTGCAGGTAAACATTAATAATGTATGGAAATATAGCCGATACAGATGAACAGAATGACACAAAACCCAGCTTTGCAGATATAAATCAATTGGAAATTACATATAAACTCTGCATTAAAGGTATAGATAAAACCCCCTAAATTACAGACATAGATCACTGGTCACACACCCCAAAGCCAACCCTGGTGTCCACACTGCCCACATAGAACCTGACCAGCACCTAAGTTACACATTGTGTCAACTTTGTCCCCAAACAGCTGAACATATGCCATTTTTGTCCCATAAAGACCTCTCCCTCCCAATCTATCCTATCTACCCCCTCTCCCTCCCAATCTATCCTATCTACCCCCTCTCCCTCCCTATCTACCACATCTGCCTCCCTATCTACCACATCTGCCTCCCAATCTATCCTATGTACTCCCTCTCCCTCCCAATCTATCCTATGTACCCCCCCTATCCCTCCCAATCTATCCTATGTACCCCCCTCTCCCTCCCAATCTATCCTATCTACCCCCTCTCCCTCCCAATCAATCCTAACTATCCCCTCTCCCTCCCAATGTATCCCATCTACCCCCATCTCCCTCCCAATCTACCCCCTCTCCCTCCCAATCTATCCCATCTACCCCCCTCTCCCTCCCAATCTATCCCATCTACCCCCCTCTCCCTCCCAATCTATCCTATCTACCCCCTCTCCCTCCCAATCTATCCCTATCTACCCCTTCTCACTTCCTATCTACCTCTTCTGACTCTCTAACCCCCTCCTACCTTTCTAACCCCCCCCTTTGAAGTTCACTTACCTTGGGCTTGTCCAGCGGTGAGATCGCGAGGTCTCTGTATCCCTGGTTCTGCCGGCTTCACTGCTGGGCGCCGGATATGACGACATATACTGGCGCTCGGCTTGAAATGCCGGCACAGCAGAGGCCTCACGGTCGCGGAGAAGAGTGAAAGGCGCCGAACGGTTGCTGAGAACTTATTCCTCAGCCACCGCTCGGCGCCTCTCACTCTCTCCTCCGGGTCTATTTAAAAAAAAAAAAAAAAAGACGGCGTTTCTATTGGGGGGGCACACCGGGGGGCACAGCATGATGTAGGGGGGGGCATGGCCCCCTCTGCCCCCCCCGCCGACGCCACTGCTCAGCACATGTGTACGATTAAAACAACTCAGGATTCAAGTAACAATTAAACCCTGACAATGCATATTTAAGGCTATTTAAATATATCTGACTATGAAAAATGAGCTCCAAATAGCAGTACTCCAAAATAGCTCCAATAGCAGTACTTGTATGTGTTTGAGCTGTACTCGGAGAATGCAAAAGAGATCTTTCCAGTTATCCCTTATCCCTTACTGCCTAGTAAGACTGCGAAAAAAACATAGATGTAGTATCCTGGTAAGCCTGCACTATGGCCAGTATTTTTTAGCATGGATAAATAAATGTATTATTACATTTTATTTGTAGAGTGCCAGCAAATCCCATACAGCTACGACAATGAAGGTACAGTATTAAGTTAACAAAAACATGAGCATATGTGTACAGAAGTCCCTGCTCTTGCAAGATAACAATGTTTCTTGAGGTAAAATTAAATTATATCATTTTTTGAAGTAATAACAATTTTTACAGTTAATTTACCATGTGCTTGTGATGCAAAAGAAATATGCATGAGGTTGAAACTGAAAGTGTAACTGCAACTTGGTGTTGTGTAATTCTGGACATACAAGGCAAAATGAGAAGTAAACTATTGTGGACTCTAGTGATATACATTCTTGGGGATTTCTTTTAAAATGCTTGTCCTCGTTTTTCTATCTCTCCTTACCTTCACCTCAGTCTCCCCTAAAGTTTTATTATCATATCTCCCTCTTTTTTTCTTCTCATTTCATCACTCGTTTTATACTTTACCAAACTTTACTATTCTTCTTCCCTCACTCTTCTTAGCCTGCTTCACCTAAGCCTCTTCCTCCATCTTAATCTCTGCCTCCCATTTATCTATTACTCTTTACCCCAGTGGCTTATTTGTCTTATTGCTCTAATGTCTCTGAACCTCAGTTTTCCCTGAGTCCTTTTCCTGCTGCCATTTCTCGCTAAGTCCTTCCATTTGCTGCTATTATGCCATTTATACATCTCATATTGAGTTCAACAGCTTCCAAATGCAAATGTACCATTTGGAATTAACTCCAAACTAGACTTGGGCACCAGGGGGCTCTTCGTGTTCGTCTTCATGCTCGTCTTCGGGGAAAAAAAAATCTTCGTATTCCGCGAATATTCGCCCGTTCCTGTCTTCTCTTCGGGCGAATATTCGTGGACATTCTTCGTGCTCGTTTGATCTTCGTTTCCCTCCCGGTTGCCTAGCAGGGGTTAATACGGGGTTAACAACAGATCGGAGCAGCAGCAGCTGCCGTGAAGGTACGTGTGTGCAACTCTATTGGTCGTTTCGGCAGGGGGCTGGTCTGGCATCAACGAGTGAATTGCAGAACGCACTTCATTCGTTGATGGCAGGCGAGCCCCCTGCCGAAACGACCAATAGAGTTGCACACACGTACCGAGTTGTACTGTACACAAAATGACCTAGACAAATGCTCCAAGGAACTTGGCCTCCTTTTTATCATACACAGTCACACATCCATAGATGTTTAATAAAAGAATAGGGATTATTTTACATTTTTAAATTGATTTTGGACCACTTGTAATACATGCCTAACATTTGCTACCTATTTACAATGGCATACTTTGCAACAACCCAACTTTTACTGGACAGGACTGGAAAAAAGCAGGACTGTCCACCAAAATCTTGGGTGTGCTGGCAGGTATGCGGATGGAAAAATGAACTAAAAAATAGCTTAGGGTTAATGTACGGTTATGTTTAAGATTAGTAGCAGTGCACTGGTTTGGTTAAAGATGTATTATGTGTAAATAATAATTTAATTTTAATGGGTTTTTAAAAAAAAATTAGGGGTTTATTTAAATGTATTTTAAAGTTAGATTTATTATTTAGTACTTTATTATATTTATTTAATGTTTATACTAGTGCTACCTACCGAGCTATAACTACCTACGTGTATTTGCATACCTAGTTTAGCTAAATTAGATGGGACAGGACTGGAAAAAAGCAGGACTGTCCCTGAAAAAGTTGGGTCTGTTGGCAGGTATGTGGATGGAAAAATGTTATAGGATGAAGTGTGAGTTATAGCGTTAATGCTAGTGAGTGTAGAAGTGAAGGCCAGGACAAATAACAAGAGAAAAAGGTCCTTGTGATTTGTGCATTGTACGTGTGTGTGTGTTATGTCACTGTGTTATTTGTGTTATTGTGTGTGTTATGTTTGGTTGGTTGTGTATCAGAAGGAAAATAATGAAATGGAAATGGAAAAGGCGAATGAGTGGGCAATTGGCGACCCACTCACCTGTTTCACCCCAGGGCAAAGCACCCAAACACTGTCAGTCTTAGACGTTTGGCAGCGGACTTCCAGAGCTCAGACACAACGCCCTAGCGTAAGCTGGCTACTCCGGCGGAGGTAGCAGGCGTTGCCACACCACAAACAGACGCAGCCAGGGGGGAGAAACTGCCCTTACCATTAGGGACATTTGAGGCATGACTCTAGCCAGGAAGCAAACTGGCAGAGAAGAGACGCTGGCACCACCACCACCAGCAGCAGCAGCATTGGAAAAGGCGAATGAGTGGGCAATTGGCGACCCGCTCACCTGTTTCACCCCAGAGCAAAGCACCCAAACACTGTCAGTCTTAGATGTTTGGCAGCAGACTTCCAGAGCTCAGACACAAGGCCCTAGCGTAAATTGGCTACACTGGCGGAAGTAGCAGGCATTGCCACACCTCAAACACGTGCAACCAGGGGGAGAAACTACCTTGAACATTTTGGACATTTGAGGCATGACACTAGCCAGGAAGCGAACTGGCAGAGAAGAGACGCTGGCACCACCACCAGCAGCAGAATTGGGAATGGCGAATGAGTGGGCAATTGACAACCAGCTCACCTGTTTCACCCCAGGGCAAAGCATCCGAACACTGTCAGTCCTTGGCGTTTGGGAGCGGACTTACAGAACTCAGACACTAGGCCCTAGCGTAAATTGGCTACACCAGCGGAGGTAGCAGGTGTTGCCACACCGCAAACAGAGGCAGCCGGGGGGAGAAACTGCCCTTACAGTCAATTAGGGACATTTGAGGCATGACACTAGCCAGGAAGCGAACTGGCAGAGCGTAAATTGGCTACACCGGCGGAGGTAGCAGGCATTGCCACACCGCAGCAAGTGCAACCAGGGGGAGAAACTTCCCTTTCCATTAGGGAAATTTGAGGCATGATTTCAGCCAGGAAGCGAACTGACAAAAGATGCTGGCACCACCACCAGCAGCAGCGTTGAAAACGGAAAAAGGTGAATGAGTGGGCAATTGACGACCCGCTCACCTGTTTCACCCCAGGGCAAAGCATCCGAACACTGTCAGTCATTGGCGTTTGGGAGCGGACTTACAGAACTCAGACACTAGGCCCTAGAGTAAATTGGCTACAAGGTAAAAGGTAGCAGGCATTGCCACACCGCAGCAAGTGCAACCAGGGGAGAAACTACCTTAAACATTAGAGAGAAAAAAAATTAACTTTCTAAGCTAAGAGCTGGGTAACCCAACTTGGGCAGATTGAATTTAAGAAAGGCAATCTGCTCCATCAGATGAGCTGCCATGCGCTGTGGACTCACGTGCTCACTTTGAACAGTGGTTGGTGGACATGATAGAAGCTGCTGCACAACCCATGAGAGTGCAGGCCACACACTCTTCTTTTCATCCCAGTAGCTAAGAGGATCAACATTAGGCGCAGAAGGAACGTCACAGAGGTAAAGTTCGACCATTTCAGCAGCACTACTCTCCTTTCTGCTGCTAGCTCTGTCAGATGGTCCAACTATACTCCCAAGTGCCTCTTCCCAAAACGCAGCTGCTCCACTCAGCTGTGTTGTTGTGATGCTTGTGGCATTGCTGCTGATGCTGCTGCTAGGAGTAGCAGACCACATCATCTCTTCCTCCTCCTGCACCTCTCCCTCCTCGGACAGCATTCCCATTTTATGCTGCCAGTCACGCACCTTGTTGACCAATTGCTCCCGGTAGCTACTGAGAACATTACATTTCAAAGCTAGCTTTCCCTTAATTCTTGGATCGCAAAGGCACGCTAGCATCATTTCGGGACTCTCTTCTATGCGTTTGCGAAGGTGTGCTTTTAGCAGATCCTTCAGCTTCCTGACTATGGCTGCTACGTCAGGATGTAGAGTGCCACCTTGAACAGCCTCATGGTTTTCAAGGAACACATCCATCTGGCTGCCTAGGTGGAAGAACACTGGGATTACCTGGGCCAGACTGGCAGTGTTTGAGCTTAAATTTTCTGTGGCATCCCTGAATGGTTTAAGGACTGCCACTAGCTGGGCGATCACTGTCCAATCCTCCCTATTCAATGGAGAGGTAATCCCAATATTGTGCTCTGAGGCAAGATTATGGATTGCCCTCTGCTGCTCCAAAATCCTCTCCAGCATGTCTAACGTGGAGTTCCACCGTGTACTGACATCCTGGCGTAGGCAGTGTACGGGAAGACCTGACCTCTCTTGCTCTTCCCTCAAAAGTTGGCTAGCCTTAACACTATGGTGAAAGTGCCCAGCAATCTTTCTGCAGTGGGAGAGAACTACTGCTACCACATTAGTTCCTTCTGACATTGCTGCCTTCACTACAAGATGGATGATGTGGGCTGCACAGCGCACACCAACAATATGACCATCTCGCAGCGCTTTCACCATATTGGCACCTCCGTCAGTTACCACAAAACCAACTTCAACATTGGTGCCCGCCTCTGCTCCCACCCAAAGGCTAAACATTTTCCTCATTGCATGCAGAATATTTTGGGAAGTGTGCTTTTCATCCATCACTTGCTGTCAAAGAAAGAAAGGCATGCTGGCCGCTAGGTGCACTCCACAAATCTGTAGTGAAATGAACACACTGATCAGCAGCCTTGGAAAGCTCCTCTTTCACTGCTGCAACACAGGACCGATACAATGAGGGGACAATGTTCCTGCTGAAAGTGGAACGTGACGGAACTGTATATTGTGGAGCCACAGCCGCCATCAATTGTTTGAAAGATGCCCCTCCAAGAGCAATGAACTGACCAATCAGTCGCGTTACTTTATTGGCCTGCTGTTTGGGCATTGACCTTTTGGATTGGAATGCCACAAATTGTTCCAGGGTAGGCTGGACATGCAGTGCTCCAACCTGCCTTGGTCTCTGGCTGCCAGCACTAGCTGCTGCTGCTGCTATTGGCTCAGAAGAAGCAGCTGTTCAGGTTTTTCCACGGCCACCAGCTATGCTGCCTGCACTAAGTTTTACTTCTGCATCTTTCCCCAATAGCACAGCGTTGTGTTGAGTGAGGTGATGCTTCATGCTAGCCCTGGTAAAATGGCCAGACACTTTCCCTCTGCTTATTAGCTTCCCACAATGTTTGCACTTTCCATAGCGCCCTTCTTCGACATTTTCAAAGTGCTCCCAAATTGGGGCGCGCATAGCCTTGGAGTGTGCCTTGGGTGCTGCTCCTACTGCTCGGGGTGGATGAACAGAGGCAGAACTAGTGGTGGTGGGACTGGTGGTAACAGTACTGGCCATAGTGGGACTGCTAATTGCTTTAGCTTTAGATTTGCTAGGTTTTGCTGCTGCTGGTGGTGGTGATGGTGATGATCGTAGCGAAGAAGGTGGAGGCTCAGGGGAAAATTGTGCACTAGTCATTTGGACACTGCTCCCTGAGGAATCTGATTCCTGACCACTCATCTCCTCTACTACCTCTGGCTCATAGTCTAGTTCTTCATTAGCCAGATCGAATGGAATTCCTGCTAGGCTGGAGATAATATCGTCGTGAGACTCGTGACTAGTAGTAGTGCGAGCAGGAAGAACAGACTCTGCACTTGCCCTCTCACTCTCAGGCTCCTCTGCTTCCTCGCTAGGTGGAGTTCCACTATGTGTAGCCCTCTCTCTAACTGTCTTTACAAAAATTTTGTAAGGACTTGGTGGCTTGCTAGAGGTACTAGGAGGACATGGCGTGGCGGTACCGGTGGGAACAGTAGGCGCAGCATTAGTGGTGGTAGAGGCGGTAGAGGTGGGGGTGGTGGTGGTGGTGGTGGTGGTTTTCCCTACAAAGGAATGAGATCGCTTTGGTTTGGGACCCCTCTGAGTCTTGCTGCTAATTTGGCTCTGCTTGGTACCTTGCATGCTGCTCGTGGATGGGGAAGATGCGGCTTGGGGCAAAAGGCACTTCTTTTTACTCACTGGGCTAGTAGAAGTACTAGTTGTGCTACCCTTTAACTTTGAACATGCTTCTGGTGCTTTAGGCTTTCCGTAAAAAACCATAGAGCTTGTGGGCCTAGCCGCACTACTACTGCCTGCTTTTGGTGCCTTTCCTTTACTTGATGATCCTTCAAGCAATGCTTCCCGAAATGATAAGCGAGAGCTTGGCCTACTTGGCCGACTAGACTGACGCAAAGGCTGCATCTTAGAACTGGTGGTGGTGCTGGTGGTGGTGGTAGATGGAGCTTGTCCCTCCTTAGTCCCAAAAGGAGGATCCATTTCAAATTTTGTGTTGTGCGTGTAGTGTAGTGTTTAAAAAAACTTAAAAAAAATAATGGGGGGGGATAAAAAAATTTACACGGGCCTAAGAGCCTATCCTACTACTATGCTAAACCTAAAGCTATATTAGTATTCTAGTCTAACTCTAGGCAGACGCTCTCAAGCCCACTAAGATAAAGTGAGGTTAAGTTATGTATAATATTATATTATTAATAGATTAGAATTACTTATATTAGGGATTATAGATAGACTATAGTTTATGAATTAGAAAGAATTTATATTATATAATATATTATAGATTAAGAAGATTAAAGATTAGAATTATTTTAGTAGTACAGCTATTAGCTTGAAGCTTTGCTTAGTACAGTTGTCATCACACAGTCAATTTTTCTTGAAAAGAAATTAGAAATAAAATAAAATGTCACAACAAAACAGTTAGCTTCACTGCTTGCTAAACACACAGCACTTATGCGGCTGCACTCACTAGCCCAACACGTTCCCTTCACTGATGGACTGAGGTGAGCAAAACACTAAGGGTACTTTTAAAAAAAATTAAATAAAATGTAAAATAAATGAGAAAATCTTTGCAAAACAGTTAACGTCACTGCTTGCTGATCAAAAAAGAACACTCACTAGCCCAACAAGTTCACTTCACCGATGGACTGAGGTGAGCAAAACAAATGAAATAAAATGAAAGATTATTAATTAAGAAACATTGACTTGGTCTCTTGCTGTTGCTAAAACAAAGCACAAACTATAGAGCTGCAGCACCAGTACTAATAAGATTAGCTGAACTATACGCTAGTAGTAATTAATTAATATTATTACTTTTATTTATAGCTAATTTAATTAACTATTAAGATAAGAATTATAGAATTATTGATATTAATTAATGATTTTAGATTAGACACTAGTAGATGTCTTGAATGTCTACAGTACACTCTACACTAGTATACTATTACTAACTATAGTATATATAACTGACAAAAATATATATAATTTTATAATGTATTCAGTTATTAATTATTAATATTACTGATTTTAGATTAGACACTAGTAGATGTCTTGAATGTCTACAGTACACTCTACACTAGTATACTATAGTATATAATATATATATGACTGACAAATATATATATATAATATTATAATATACTATTAAATTATTATATATTCTATTAATTATTTATAAATTCTATTATTTAATTTATTTAAGCAGGACAGGCAGTAGGCATTAGTGCCAGCCCAGGGCAAGGGCACCCCAGTGCCACTGAGGCACTGGGTGCACTGTCAACTCAACAGCACTATACACTATAGTTGATGACAAATTAAATAAAAAAATTATTAAATTAATCAAATTATTATTATTAAATATATTAATTAAGTAGAACTGAAGTGAGGAAGAGTACACTGTGAGAAATGGCAGGCTAAGGCTTACCAGTCTCACACAGAACAGAACAATCTCTCTCTGTAACGCTCGGATGCAGCACAGCAGTGTTGCCAAAGCAGTCACAGCGAAAAATGAATGGATCTCTCAGGCAAGCGCTGGTCTTATAAAGGCGCCTTCAGAATTCAAAAAACAGCAGCACAGGCATTGGACGAGACCCTTAGCGTGACGTCACAAGAGTGAGCTGATTGGACAGACGAGGATCAGCTCACTCCTGTTTCTTCGTGGTTGTGAGTCTTCGTCTTCTCCTACGTTTTGCCGGCACTGTATTCTAGGGCTGCAACTAACGATTATTTTAATAATCGATTAGTTGGCCGATTATTTTTTCGATGAATCAATTAATCGGATATTTAAAATAATGTAATAAAAAACGTACAATTTACACTTTCATCTCTTTATCACAATGGCCTCTCTATTCACCTTCTTATTTTACTGACATAATAATAAAAGCTACAAGAACCCAAACACAGTGTTTCTCAAACTAGGTTTTAATACAAAGTTATTAGTAAATATTAATTCATATGTTAACTATTTTTCATATTTAATAAAAACTATGAGAAAAAAGCCTTGTTTAAATTTTTTTTATTTACCAAACTGCCCCCGGTTATGCACATCTGACCCCCAGCTTGCCACTCTGCCCCCATATATGCCTTATACCTCTTATATGCCAGTGATATGCAACTGAGCCCCCTGATATACCTTTTACCCCCAGATATGTTTTATGCCCCCCTGATATGCCTAATATCGATATGCCTTATACCCCCTATATGCCCTGAAATTCATAATACCCCCCATACACCACTATAACTCACCCATACACCACTCTGGCTCCTCCCCCTCCCATACACCACTCTGGCTCCTCCCCCTCCCATACATCACTTTGGCTCCTCCCCCTCCCATACTCCACTCTGCCTCCTCCCCCCTCCCATACACCACTCTGCCTCCTCCCCCCCTCCCATACACCACTCTGCCTCCTCCCCCTCCCATACATCACTTTGCCTCCTCCCCCTCCCATATACCACTTTGCCCCCTCCCATACTCCACTCTGGCTCCTCCCCCTCCCATACATCACTTTGGCTCCTCCCCCTCCCATACTCCACTCTGCCTCCTCCCACTCCCATACTCCACTCTGCCTCCTGTCAGCCACGGAGGTTCACAAGACACCAGGGAGCCGGGTGGAGAGGCAGAGTGCCGTATGGGAGGGGAAGGAGCCAGAGTGGTGTATGGGAGGGTGGCTCCCATACACCCCTCTGACTCCTCCCCCCTCCCATTCACCGCTCTGCCTCTCTACCCGGCTCCGTTACTGACAGGAACTTTCACTGCAGCTTCATAGAAGCCTCAGCGTAAGTGAAGGTGAGTAACGGAGGCTGTCTGTGCGATGCAGACCCCCACCGGCTGACAGAGAGGATGATCACAGACAGCCTCCGTTACTGCCCTTCACTTACGCTGAGGCTTCTATGAAGTCAGTAACGGAGCCGGGTAGAGAGGCAGAGTGATGTATGGGAGGGGGGAGGAGTCAGAGGGGTGTATGGGAGGGGGAGAGAGACTGGCCGACAGTGAGGGGAATCCAGGTCCCCTGCAGCGTTGCGGGGGATCTGGATTCTAGTGTTATAATCCGATCTCTGTTTGAGGTCGGATTATAATTTTTATAATCGATAAAAATCGATTCGATTAATAGATAATGAAAATCGTTGACAACGATTTTCATTATCGATTATTATCGATTTTATCGATTAGTTGTTTCAGCCCTACTGTATTCTCTTCGGCGTGTCTTCGGAACGAACAAAAAAACGGCCTCTTCGTGCTCGTTTTCATGTTCGCCAGAAGACGAATGCGCAAGTCTACTCCAAACCTTTTGATTGCTTAATTGTTAATGAAATGATGAGGGAACAACCCACACCTGGTCATGAAACAGATTCTCAGTCAATAGTCAGGTGAACCCTTGCAGTTGGGGGGCTATGTATGAAAGTAATTCCTAAGCCTTTCACCCAATCTGGATGTACAGTGGCAAGATTGAGTAAGTGAACACTTTGTATAAATTTGATCTTCATGTAAGTTACAATAATGAACAAACACAATCAATTTTAACTGATAAAACACAAGTTATTGTATTGTTCTTATCTATATTAAATAGGTAATTCAAAACATTCACAGTACGGGTTAGAAAAAGTATGTGAACCCCTAGGCTGAAACCGGATTGGAGGTGTGTTTTAAAGCATTGACATAAGAAAACAGAAGTGGACACTCAGCTAATGACACCAAGGGCACAATGTAGAATGCTCAATTAGGTAAAAAAGCACCCTAGAATAACAGCTAAAGGCTTGAAGGAATCATTGGAACTGGTTAACATCTTTATTCACGAGTCTACCATATGCAAAACATACAGTGAAGGGAACATCACGAATTAGGACTGCTTTTGCTGTCTCAGTGGCTGGAGAGCTAGCCATCATCACGGTGACAATTAATTTCCAAATTAATCAAGCTATGATACAGGATAATGTCAGGGTGGCTGTCCACCAGCTGATGCTTACTAGAAGTTATGTAATGCAGCAGGACTATGACAATGAAAAACATCAAAGTCAATCTACTACAGAATGGTTTGGAAAAAAAAAAAGAAAATCTGTCTTTTGAAGTGGCCCAATCAGATCCCAGACCTTAACCCATTAGAGACCTCGAGTGAGCTCTACTTATTCCACCAGCAGTATGAATATTTAATTGATATGTCCAATAAAGACATGAAAAATATCATTGTGTATCATAAGCTTAAGCACATTGTGTTTGTCTATACTTGTGACTATAGATCATATTTTATGGACAATTAATGCAGAAAACCAGCTAATTCCAAAGGGTTCACTTAGCTACTTACCCTTAAACAAAATAGTGCTACTAGAGCATCAATAAATATGGAAGAATCAATACATACATAGCAGAAGAGCAGAAAATGCGGAAGTGATCCCCAATGTTGCGACACAAAGGTCTTTATCAAGGGTGATCTAATTGGTATTGAACAGTAAGTAACTTTATTAACAAAAAGCATGCTAAAAAATGGAAAAATTAAATGCACCTGTGTACTTACCTGTGTATTCACGTTGCCATGTGTTTCATTATGCCTTCCGTTTCTCACATGCACACCAGAGCATTGTGTACAACGATTTACAATAACAGCAATAGGTATATAGAGATAATAGCCCCCAAATTATAAGCTAATAAGAGAACATACAAATGTATAGATATGAAAACATGTAAAATGTTAATATAATGTATGGTAACATGTGTATTGCAATTGTATACATATAGATTATAGACCCTTACGAGCTCTCGCCTTCTCAGGATTGCTTCCCTAGGGATCCCCTTGTATTGGTGGACCAACTTTCTCTATACCTAAGAATCTTTATTGAGATATCGCATGTCCTCTTTTAAGAAAATGTCTAGTTATTGGAGATTTAGTGTTATTTGTGCGTATAGCACTTTTATGTTCTCTAATTCGTACAGTGAGTGCTTGTGTTGCTTCGCCAACATAGCATAAACCACACGGGCATTTGATCAAATAGACCACAAAGTCACATTGACAATTCATGTAAGTGTTAATGGTGTGTTAACGCAAAAAGTCCTAATTTGTCAGCAGGTTTGAATAAGTAAACGCCATATTTTCATCATGGTTATCTACAAAGAATTATTACATTAAAAGTATAGAATTTCTATGAAACTGTGACAAGTAACCATTGACTTCACTAATAAGTTATGTGACATGATGTCACTTAGTTCCCTTAAACTGTTATATGACTGGTGAGGACATTAGGAACACTTTTTGAACAGCTTAATTTCTTTTGAAGGTGTATGCAATCTAATTTGCCCGAATAGCATAATAAAATCATTCATATATATTGCGTAGTTCTTCTTGGAAAGCTGATGATTTCTTAGTATAATACTACTTCTCAAGAAAATATTTAACTTAATCTCAGTTAGTGTTAAGTAATTAAACTGACAATTGCAGCCGCTAACATGTACTGCCTATTGGTACATGTACTGTCTCCTGGCAGGTTACATGGGAACATGTTGCTCATAACAAATTAATTGACACCCTTTAGTTGCATTTCATTGATACCTGACTTGGCCCAATTGTTTCACACATCCTGTGTTTAGATTCATTTTGTTTTATTATTTTGCCATAACCTTTCTTTCATTCTTCTGTTGAACTATCCTGCCTGGTCTTTTATTGCTTTTTCATTTTTCTTTATCTCAGTAACCTTGTAAAGATTTATAACAATATAAACTGACAGAATTAGAAAGTTTGCAATAAGTCCATTAGCTTACTAAGCCACAGTAATTGCAGCAAAGCTTTTTTGACATAAAGCTGTAATGGCAATTTTCAATCTGATAGTTTGACTCCAGCATAGCAGGCAGTACAACCGCCGTGTTTTATGCATTGCAGCATTATGTACAGGGGAGTAACTAGAAACCACAGGGAAAATTGCCCTGGGGCCCCACAGCTTCACAAAGCAACATGTCCCACAATGCCATATTTGCCCCAAACAGTATTTGAGTGCCATCCTAACCCCCAGACAGCCTGTTTGTGCCATCTTTGTCCCAGCTTGTCAGTGCCCCCAAACAGCTTATCTGTGCCATCTTTGCCCCCAAACTTTTTTCCGTGCTTTCTTTGCACCCCCCTTCCAACATACACTCATGGCACACATATGTAAACACACTTACACAAGTAACACATACTTACTCATTCTCACTAAGAGACACATACACATTCATTCTAACACATTCCATTTCACCCCATTTACACATCCATGCTTACACACACAATTACACATCTGTGCTCACACACACAATGACACATCCGTGCTCACGCACACAATGACACATCCATGCTCAAACACACACACAATGACACATCCATGCTCACAAACACTGATACATACACATTCATACTCACATACATACATATATACAAACAAATATACATACATACATACATATTATGAGTAGCCCAGGTACTAGAAGGGTTTTTCTGTTCTGGTTTCCTATATATATATATATATATATATATATATATATATATATATATATATATATATATATATATATATATATATATATATATATATATACACACACACCATTTTTTGCATTTAGGGATTACTGTGTATAGAGGACCCATGTGATTGTTCATGATCGCTATTTGGAGATCAACCTGGGCTTTCATAGCCTCTGATGGAGTGCACCATTATGCAAGACCTTGACAACATTTCTTACTCCATGATGGGTGGAGTTTCCTTTTAACCTTTCTCACTTATTCAACTGCCTTCTTTCTATTTATTATGGTCAATGTACACTATTTAAATTTTAAAGAACAGTGGTAAGAAAATATACTTGATATAAATGACTAACCATGCACTACATTTATTGGCCATGCGAGGAAATTAATTACTGGGTTAGTTTTGCTGAATTTTAAAACAGTGACTATTGTTGATGAGTCATAAACAGAACTGTGCCAAAATAAAACACCTAATGGAATGTTATTGCATAGACAGGTTCACACACATTACTCCCACAATAAGGAACACAAGCCATTTATGCATAGGTAATTCATCCAACACAAATAAGATGTAATAGTGCTATAAAATCTTGGAACAGCTTGTTCGCATATTTCAGAAACAAATCATAGCTGTTTTGTGTGGTATTTATGACAATACAAAATTGAATTAGTTCTCGCTAAACTATAATAGTTTGTAAACAACTGCACCGTGAATAGTATTTTGGAATCATTTTGTTGTAGGAAAAAATACCTAAGTTCCAAATAAAAAACAAATAATGTGTCTTATCTGCCGGCAAATTCTGTTTCTATAACTTTCCCTTTCCCTAAACTGCTCCTTGTACTGGAGTTATTATTTTTTTTAAAGAGGGAAAAACTCAAAATACTAAAATTATTCTTTTTTTTTTTTTTTTCAAATCAAATTTTATTGGTTTTGGTTGAAAAACGGGGGGGGGGGAGGGGGGGATACAGAAGGAAAGAGGGGAAGGGGGAAGGGAGGAGGGCAGCACCAGTAACAGTATGCATGTACAAGACATGACAATCAAAAACCGCAAAAGGTCATACATAAAGGAGACACAAAATAGCCGATAAGCGGTGTACAGGCACAAAAACAATTAAGGAAGGCGGCCGCGCACGTACGAGAGCCAATAAAACCAGGTAGCCGTATAAGCCTCCCTGAGTTCAACGGAGGAGGCGGAGAGGTCCTCAATTACACGGATCTCCTCAACTCGAGACATCCATGCCTCCAACGTGGGGGGGCGAACATCCCTCCAACATAAGGGTATCAAGTGCCTGGCAGCGTCGAGCAGGTGCCTAACAACAGACCGCTTGTACTGCGAAATAGACAGCTGGGTATGGTGCAGGAGTAGGGACAACGCTTGGAAGGGTGGAGGGGAATCAGTGAGCTCCACAAGCACTGCATAAATCCCCTTCCAAAACACCTGGATCACCGGGCAGTCCCACCAAATGTGGAGCATGGTGCCCACCGCACCACCGCACCTCCAACAAAAATCCGAAACGTTAGGGAACATAACATGAAGCCTCTGCGGCGTACGATACCACAAAGAAAGGATCTTATAGTTCGTCTCCTGATACCTAGTCGCCCCAGAGCTCTTATGCGTGAGGGTAAAAATCTTAGTCCAGTCCGCGTCAGAGAGTTGAGTCGAACAAGAGGATTCCCAAGTCGAACAGAAGGAGGGTCTGGAGGCAGAAGAAGCAGTCAGCAGCATAGCGTAAAGCAAAGAGATGGCCCTCTCTGGCGAGTGATCACGGGCACACAAGCGCTCAAAGGGCGTGAGGTCCCGGTATAGAGAATGCTGGTTGGGGAGAGTGGCAACATAATGGGCGATCTGGTGGTACGTGAAGCGGTCCCGCCAGGGGGGCGGAGCAGAAGCGGAAAGGGCCGTTAGGGGCAGAACCCCCATCTCCCCAAGGAGCGCATGTAGGCGGACAGGGAGAGGGGCGCCCAGGAATTCCAGGCGCGCCCGATCCCGACCCGGCGCAAAGTCAGGATTCCGCCAGAGGGAAAGCATGGGGGAAGCTAAAATTATTCTTTAGTAGTGTACCATTAAATGTAATTTACCTGTACATAAACTCTCCAATAATTTTTCAGGTATAGATTATAGTGCTGCTGATTATAAGGCAAATATAGCTGAAGAAGAGCATGATGATGACTGCATATTAATTATCTTTTGTATCATGCCATCCACTTGATTATCATGTAACAGTAAAGTAGAAATAGATACACTGGGCAAATATATGCCTTCTTTAAGTTGGAATCCTGTAGATATAATATATACATCATATCCAGCTTTTAGGTGAGCAGATCATATATTTATTGGTCCTGGCTCAATATTTTAAAGACTGGTTATTAATATTATTAAGAAAAAAGCTGTTACATATCAAGATGCAGTGATGCACTCATTCTGTGTAACACAATGCAATGGAATTAAGCATTAAAGTAAGGTAAGGCTCAAGAAACCTTGGCACCTGGTCACTATGGTGAAATTAAATAACTTCTTGGTTAATAGTCTTCTGCAGGACATGGTCTGAGAGAAGGGAAAATGAGGTAAGTCTCTAGTAGTAAAACGTACCTCTTCATGTGTCTAAATTGAAGGAGGAGGCGGGGTTCATCGGGGCCACGTAATGCTGCGTTGCATGGGCCCACTAGAGTAGCACGGAAGTGTGTGTGAGTTGCATTGAAGCCAGGCTGGGGTTTCACAGGGTGAGTTGTTTTACAAGTGAGTCTGGGTATGAGTGTGTTCAGGGCCGGCCGCGGTCATTCATTAGAAGCGCGGCCACGGGCATTCAGTAAGTGCGGTTGTGGCTCGCGGTCACTATGGGGAGGAGTGGGAGCAAGTCAACCAGTTAGAAGGACCCTATGGGAGCACTGCAGCTTGCAAGGTGCCCCTATTGTAATTACGCTCTTGCCCTACGCATAGATGTTGGTGGGAGGAAGGAGGGGGAGCCTCATGCTGAGCTGCTGTCTGCTGAGACTTGGTTAGGGGATGCCCAGCATAACAAGCATTAAAAGAGGTGGAGTATATGTGGGTGTGGCAAATGGGGAGGGGTTTGTTGGGTGGAGCCAGGGGGCGGCAAAATTATGTTTTGCCTAGGGTGGCAGAAATCCTTGCACCAGCACTGAGTGTGTTTGTTATATTAAGGGGACATATGATAGTGGAGCATCACCTGAGGAGGCAGGGGGAGATATGGCCAAAACTTTAACTCTATCAAGGGGTTAACACATTCCAAGAAGGGAGCATTTTGAAAATAAAAACATGATTGGGAAAAAAGACTTGGCGCCTACATGGCAACAAGTCAATGCATTTAAGCATGTAGATGTAGTCAAGACAAACCGATCATTAGAATGGGGAAGAAAGGGGATTTAAGTGACTTTGAATGTGGCATGATTGTTGGTGCCAGACAGGTCTGAGTATTTCAGAAACGGCTGATCTACTGGGATTTTCAAGCACATCTACTGCTAGGGTTTACAGAGAATGGTCTGAAAAACAGAAAATATCCAGTCAGCTGCAGTTGTGTGGACAAAAATGCCTTGTTGATGTCAGAGGAGAATGGGAAGAACGGTTCGAGATGACAGAAAGGCAACAGTAACTCAAAAAACCACTGGTTACAACCAAGGTATGCAGAATACCTTTTCTGAAGGCACACCACGTCGAACTTTGTAGCCGATGGCCTACAGCAGCAGAAGACCAGACCAGGTGCCACTCCTGTCAGCAAAGAACAGGAAACTGAGGCTACAATTCGCACAGGCTCACCTTGGCGCATTTTCTTGGCACACTTTGGGCCCCTTAGTACCAATTGAGCATCTTCAAAACACGATTATTGTTGCTGACCGTGTCCATCCTCTGATGGCTACTTCCAGCAGGATAATGCACCATGTCACAAAGCTCACATCATATCAAATTGGTTTCTTGAACATGACAATGCGTTCACTGTACTCCAATGGTCTCCACAGTCACCAGTCAATAGAGCACCTTTGGGATGTGGTGGAATGGGAGATTCACATCATGCATGTGGAGCCGACAAATCTGCTGCAACTGCATTATGCCATCATGTCCATATAATCCAAAATCTCTGAGGAATGTTTCCAGCACATTGTAGAAAGTATGCCACAAAGAATGAAGGCAGTTCTGAAGGCAAAAGGGGGTCCAACACGGTACCTAATAAAGTGACTAGTGAGTGTATATAAAAATGTTTTTGTAGTGGGCAGAATTGGTGGACATTGAGAATACAGGGCTGGGCTGCTTATTACATATATAATTTAATAGGTAGAATTGAGTTTGGTAATGAAATACCCTGGTCCTGTGTTGTCTACTTTCCATAAACATATACTTCTGGCGGATTTGGTAACAGTGGCCACTATTGAAGTTTGAGTCCTAAAATACTATAATAGGAAATCCTATGTATTTTAGGATAATTATCTTCAGATTTTTTAGTTGTCTGAAAATTATTAGAAGCACAATTATGAAAATGTGTTTATTTTTATTTTTCAATTCAGACTAAATGGTTAGTTTTGTAAATATTTCGAAAGTTTCAAAACATAGCTCCAATTTTCTTTGGTAGCCCTGGTCATGAAGACGTTAAATGGTTTGATAATTATTTTTATTGTTCAAAAAAATATATATTTCTATGTTCTAAGAAGTTTGTCTGTGTCACTGAAACACAATACAATTATCAGATTACTTTGAAACTATGGGCGATGCCTTATTATATTGTACATAGGCTCTCTATTCCAAAATATTAATGTGATTACAATTTAAGCAAATTCATGGCCCACTAACCGATACCCAATGCAATAACTAGTAATTCTTTGGGTATATTTTAGCACTGTGATTACCATATTTACGTAAGTGCTCATGTTAGAGCTTGCTGTAATAGATATTAATTAAACCTGTACTTATTAAAAAAGGTTAGTCTGGGTTTGTTAGTACATTGGCTATCTGCCAAAATCTTCCCTGCACAATAATTAAAGATATAATAAAAGTTATATATGAAACATTTGTGAATGTGTGTGTTTGTGTATTGTGCATACAGTAGATAAAGATAATACTGTATATAGTATTCAAATAAGAGATTTAACATGGCAAATATCCTGCAATATCTAATTTCTCATGGTAACCATCAGAAATATATGGCTGATTATAGTTGGTTATGTATAAAAAAGAATTCTTGTGCAAAGTGTTGAATGAGAAATGGGCAAGGATACTGTGTTTGAATTTGCAACAGAATTGCTATTGCCCATAGTGATTTAGATAATATATATGGAGGGTAAGACAAAAACTAGTGATGGGAAGTTTGGATCATTAAAGTGAGTCGGATCATTTCGACTCGTTCACTGAAATGATCCAATTTATGATCCGAATCTTCGGATCACTCAGTGTGACTCACAGGAGTTACTGTTTTCCAGTAACTCCGTGCAGGCACACTAATGATTGGCCCCGCCCCTTTCATTAGTCAATGAACCCTCCTGCCTGCCTACTCGAGTGATGTCAATGAAGGCAGAGAGTCGTTCAAAGTGTCACTGTAAGATCCGGATCACTGTAAGATCCGGATCTTTGAACGACTCTCTGTCTTCATTGGGATTCGAATCATTGAGATAATATCACCATACTTTTATAAATAAATACATTAATAATCACTGCCCCCAGGATTTACATTCCCCTTTACCTCCAACTGCACCTTAAGTTAACTTTATTAAATTAATTAAATTAACCCTCACCATTAAATTAACCCTTAACACCCCATCAACCATGACTGCCCCTAAAATTAACCCTTAACACCCCATCAACCATGACTGCCCCTAAAATTAACCCTTAACACCCCATTAAGTATAACTGCCCCTAAAATTAACCCTAAACACCCCATCAACCATACCAATGTATTAGGTAATTTATCTGGAGTACATGCAATTCATTTAGGGGCAGTTATGGTTAATGGAGTATTTAGGGTTAATTTCAGGGGCCGTTATGGTTAATGGGGTCTTTATGGTTAATTTCAGGGGCCGTTATGGTTGATGGGGTCTTTACGGTTAATTTAGGGGCCGTTATGGTTGATGGGGTCTTTACGGTTAATTTAGGGGCAGATATGGTTGATGGGGCTTTAGGGTTAATTTAGGGGCAGTTATGGTTGATGGGGTATAAGGGTTAATTTTATGCTGATGACTGAGGGTTAATTTAATTAATTTAATAAAGTTAACTGAAGGTGCAGTTATAGGTAAAGGGGGGCAAACTCAGGGGAATCTAAATCCTGGGGGCAGTGAACATTATTAATGTATTTATTTATAAAAGTATGGTATCAGTAATATTCTCTGAATGATTCGAATCTCTGTAAGATTCGGATCCCTGTAAGATTCAAATCATTTGAATCATTTGAATCTTCGGATCATTCGAATCTTTGGATCATTCGAATCTTTGAACGACTCTCTGACTCTATGAGTCATCGTTCCTCTGTGAATTAATGAGCTGTAACCTGACCCCAGAGTCTGTGTCTGAGTGCTCTGCAGATCACTCACTCTAGGATCAGGTTACAGCTGCATGATTCTCAGACTGAACTGGCACTGCTACAAATGAATCGTTCCGGATGAATCGGTTCAGTAGACTGATCACTAAAAAGAATCGGATCAAATGAACGATTCGTTCATGATCCGGACATCACTAACAAAAACACAAAAAGTCTGCTTCAGGCAGCCATCACTATAGAGGAGGCATTCCGCTGCAACTTCTAAAAGAAAGTAATTTATTTTGTCTCAGAATATGGACAAACCATCCATTTTACCAGTATATTTGAAAAATACTATACATTAGTCATAACCGAGATACATATGAAAACACATCGTTCCACTGTGCCCCATGACATCACATAATCGGTTGGCACCAACTGAGAGAGCACTGAATTGAATAATGTGGGGAAAAATCTAATTTATTTAAACAAATTACTAAAAACAATGTTCTTTAAAACATTACTTTCACAGTAGGTAATAAACAGTGCAAAAAAATGTGTAGCTTTCCTAAAAAACTTAAAGCTAAAAATGTTAGCATGGATGTGTGTTTGTATGTATAAATGTGTATAGTGCTAGAGTGACTTTGTGTGTATGGTTTTAAATTGTGTGTGCATGTATGTTTAAGTGTATGGTGTTAAAGTGTATGCCTATAAATGTGTAAGTATACATGTGCATGGTGTTAGAGTGGCAAAACCCCACTAGGAGTGAGGCCAGTCCTGGGCCTTCTTCGGCCAGGCAGCATCGTCCAGGGTGTTGTTACCAGTCTAATACCGTATTTGCTCGATTATAAGACGAGGTTTTTTTCAGAGCAAATGCTCTGAAAAATACCCCTCGTCTTCTAATCGGGGTCGTCTTCTAATCAGACCTCAAATAGAGTCTGATTAGGAGACTAAGATCCAGATCCCCCGCACCGCTGCAGGGGACCTGGATCCTCCTGTCTCACCCCCCCCCCCATCATACACACACTTACCGGTGCTTCCTGCTGTATTGCCGGGGCAGCGGGTTGACGTCTACGCGATCCGCGTAGACAACGTCCGCTGCAGCCGGAAGGAGGTGTGGCTAGCAGCGGGGGTTGTCTGCGTCCGTCGCGCAAACCTTCCCCGACTGTCAGAGATCAGAGTTCCCCGCACCGGTGCGGGGAACTCTGATCTCTGACAGCCGGGGAAAGTATACGCGACGGACGCAGACAAACCCCCGCTGCCAACTCCACCTCCTTCCGGCTGCAGCAGAAGGCGACGTCAACCCGCTGCCCCAGCTGGAAGCACCGGTAAGAGAGGGCTGAGAGGGGAGGGGAGGGGAGAGTGTGTGTGTGTGTGTGTGTTAGTTAAATGGGGGTATAGGTGTGTGTGTGTGTGTGTGTGTGTGTTAAATGGGGGCATAGGGCATTTCTGGAGTGGCGTTAAGGGGGCATTTAATAGAGCACTCTGCCTCCTGAAATGCCTTATACACCTATATGCCACTCTGCCCCATAATATGCATTTTAACCCCCTAAATGCCAGAGTGGCATATAGGGGTATAAGGCATTTCTGGAGGCAGAGTGCTCTATACAATGCCTTTTAACTCCCTTAATGCCACTCTGCCTCCTGAAATGCCTTATACCTCCCTATATGCCACTCTGCCCCATAATATGCATTTTAACCCCCTAAATGCCAGAATGGGATATAGGGGTATAAGGCATTTCTGGAGGCAGAGTGGCATATAGGGGTATAAGGCATTTCTGGAGGCAGAGTGGCACATAGGGGGTCAAAAGGCATACCATGGGGCACAGTGGCATATAGAGGGTTAAAAGGCATATCATGGGCCACAGTGCCATATTGGAGTGGCAAGCCTGGGGGCAGATGTGCGTAACTGGGGGACAGGTTGGAAAATACAAGAAATAAAAACAAAAAAAATATTTTTCTCAATCATAGCTTTTATTTAAAAAAAAATAGTTTACATGAATTAACATTTACTGGTAAAACTTTTTTCCTTTAGGGTCGTCTTATATTCAGGCTTTTTCTTTTTTTCCTAAGTTAATATTCAGATTTTGGGGGGTCGTCTTATAATCAGGGTCGTCTTATAATCGAGCAAATACGGTAATATGCAATGCAAGTGGGGTGCTTCGTGTTTCTTCAAGCATGAATGCTCGGGCTGAAATGGGAGCAAAGGGCAACGAACCCAGTAGACGTTGCCGCGACTGTGGCTAAGCTGTTATAGGAACCACAAGCGCACAGCATACATTTTATTGGAGTGTTTTACAGAGGGTTTTTGAACTCCCTTTATGGACTGTACACCTTCGGGTGTGTTTAAGAAAAGTATGTTCTGTTTTCGAGTTTCCCAATGTAGTTTGGGATAAGTAAGCTAAAGGTTTGATTTTGGGCCAGGTGGCTGGGCCATTCTCGGCTTCTCATATGGCCAATTTGTGGGTGTTTCCGTTGGGGGTGGTCTCCAAAAAGTAGCCAGCTAAGTACAAGCTAATTCGCTTGTCTTACCAGCGGAGGGGCTTGGTTAACGACGATATTTCAGCTGAACTGTGTAAGGCAGGGGTGTCCAAGTTTTTTCTGCAGTGGGCCACTTCATCAGAATTGTATACATGCGTGGGCCGCACTCATTTTTCACTGTGAGAAAATATGGCCTTTAATAAAATATGCAGATCAAAATAAAGTAAATGACACAAAACCTTTACTTTTCCTTTCAATGATTTCTGGGCCTAGAAAGTTTTGTGACTACAAATTCAGGATAATTAAAAATTAAATAGTTCTATTTATTCTAGGGATGCACCAAAATGAAAATTCTGGACCAAAACATTCACGGTTCACTTAGCCAAAACCGAAAATGACCCCCCACCTTTAAAAATAATAAAAAAAACTCACATTTTTTATAAAAGTAGGTAACACACCACAATTGGACAAAAAAATTAGCAATATGACTTGGCATGATAGGAGTGTGATTGCTAACAGCAATCTGCAATCTTGACCCTCTGCAATCTGGCTTCCGTCCACAGCATTCAACAGAGACTGCACTGACTAAGATTACTAATGACCTCCTCACAGCTAAAACAAAAGGCCAATTCTCACTGGTTGTTCTCTTGGACCTCTCAGCCGCTTTCGACACAGTCGACCACTCTCTTCTCCTACAAACCCTCCATGCTCATGGCATCCGTGACACGGCTCTTTCATGGCTTAAATCCTACCTTTCTAACCGTACTTTTAGTGTCTCATTTACTGGAACTTGCTCCTCTCCCTTACCTCTATCTACTGGTGTTCCTCAAGGCTCAGTTCTTGGGCCTCTGCTATTCTCCATCTACACTTCTTCACACGGAAAACTTATTTCTTCCTTTGGTTTCCAGTACCACCTATATGCAGATGACACCCTACTCTATATTTCTGCTCCTGACCTTTCCCCCTCTCTTCTAACTCACCTCACTGACTGTCTATAAGGAATTGCATCATGGATGGCGTCCCGTTACCTAAAACTCAACATCTCTAAGACCGAACTCATGGTAATCTCGCCATCTGCTATGTCCACTTTTCCTGACATCTATATTACTGTTGATAACTCCACTATCCATCCAAAAGACCAGGTTCGCTGCCTTGGTGTCACCCTCGACTCTGCTCTCTCCTTCATCCCTCACATCCAGTCCCTCACCAAATCCTGCCGCCTCCACCTGAAAAACATCTCCCGAATCCACCTTTTCCTCACACAAGATACCACCAAGTTACTAATCCACTCCCTTGTGATATCCCGCCTGGATTTTTGCAACTCCCTACTAACCGGTCTCCCCCTCTCCCGCCTTTCACCGCTTCAATTTATCCTCAACACTGCAGCTAGATTAATCTTTCTCTGCCGCCGCTCCTCATCTGCTGCTCCACTATGCCAATCACTTCACTGGCTCCCCATACCCTTCAGAATCAAATTTAAACTTCTAACCCTGACCTATAGAGCCCTCAACAACTCAGCACCCCCTTACATCTCTACCCTCCTATCCAAATACATCCCTACCCGCCCTCTTCGTTCCTGTCACGACCTGCTGCTTTCTTCTACTGTTGTTACCTCTTCCCACTCCCGTATTCAGGATTTCACCCGTGCCGCTCCCCTCCTGTGGAATCCCCTTCCCCGTTCAGTCAGACTTTCTGCCTCGTACACAACTTTCAAAACCTCTCTGAAAACCCACTTGTTCAGTGAAGCATACAACATTGCTTTACAGTACTCCCAACCATCATCGTAATTACAGCCATCGGAACAAACGGCTTCAACACATCAGAAGCAGATCAACTCATCCTCACCGAAGCTGTCCTCTCCTATTGTCTCACTCCCCTCAACCACCAGCTAGATTGTAAGCTCGCAAGAGCAGGGCCCTCTTCTCCTTTGCACCAGTTTGTTATTGTATGTGTTATTGTGTTTGTTTATAAATTGTTCTAATGAATGTAACAGCGCTGCGGAATCGGCCGGCGCTTTATAAATAAATGTAATGTAATCATACCCAGGCAACCAGTAAATGCTGGTACCTAGGGATGATGGGACTGTGCTTGCTGTTAGAAATCACACTCCTATCATGCCAAGTCAGCCAGTACATGCTGGTACAGGGTGGCTGTAAGTGATGTGCAGACCCCATACTGCTGGCAGCATCAATACACAAGGGGGGCAGCTAGCTATGTTTCAGCATGTACTGGCTGACTTGGCATGATAGGAGTGTGATTGCTAACATCAATCACAGTCCCATCATGCCTAGGTTCCAGCACTTACACATCCATGCTATAACACACACTCATTCATTCATATACTCATTCATTCACAGATTCATTCCCTCAATCATGCATACTCAAACACCCTCCCCACCCCCTTACCTGCACTGCAGCTCCTCGATGCCACTCACATACTCGAGCAGGGGGCGCGGCCTCCCTCTGCGTTCTCACAGAGGAAGCAGGACTGGAGCAGAGTCATGTGATGTCACGTGAACTCTGCTGGGTTCCGCTTCCTCTATGCAGTACAAAAGACCCTCCCACAGGTAAGTAGCTGGGCTCTTGTTGTAGCAGGGCTCTTGCAGAGATGATGTGGAAGCGGCCTTTAGGCTATTGATGGTCCTGCTGGTTGCAAGGATGTGGGGTCTAAGGAAGGTTCAGCTCTGCCAGCTGCAGTCACTGCTGGAGAAGCTTAATTTTGCGTGGAGAGTGCTGGCCATGGACAGAATGTTCCGTAGTTGTCCAGTGGCATCGACAGCCAGAGTGCTGAAACCGCATTACATATGGCTAACTTGCCCCCTGAGAGATGATCTGGCTAAGTAGGGGGTCTTTTTTGGATTCTTACAACGGGATATCATACTGGCAAGCTGTGGAGGTATCTAATGCCCAGCTGCATTTATATATGGATGCAGCTGGGTTGGTGGGTTTTGGTGCTATCCTCGACATGCATTGGTGTGCTGAAAGGTGGCTTGAGTCCTGGAGAGAGACTGAGCTGATGAGAAATCTGGCTTTTCTCAAATTGTTCCCAGTAGTGGTGGTGCTATTGGGGGTGTATAAAAGACAAGAGGGTTTCACTGTGACAGTTTGGGTGTGGTGCAGGCCATGAATGGCTTGATAGCTTCCTCCCCCCCTGTTGTCCATCTGGGTTTAAATGTGAGGAGATGCTCCGGGAGGAAGGTCCTGCGCCACGTCCGTTGTTTCTTCCTCAACCGGCCGAATGGTCTCTTCTGGGTGTGCGCACGCCTTCACCAAACTTAATGTTTCCCGACACAGTCGGCGGGGACCGTGTGCAAGTGATGTCACTTCTATGGGCGTGGCGATCACTCGCGGGTAATTTAAAAATGAAGCACTGAGATTCATTCAGTGCTCAGTTTTTGTGCCATTTAGACCCTCTTGCCCTTGATTTCCTTGCTGACTCTCCGTGTACCAGACCCCAGCTATCCTTGGCATGTTTTCTCTGTGTATCAGAGCCTGGCTATCTTTGGCGTGTTCTCTCCGTGTACCAGACCCCGCCTATCCTTGGAGTGTTTTCTCTATGTACCAGACCCCGGCTATCCTTGGCATGTTCTCTCCGTGTACCAGACCCTGGCTATCCTTGGCATGTTCTCTCCGTGTACCAGACCCCGGCTATCCTTGGTATGTTTCTCTACGTGTTCGAGTCCACGGCTATTTTTTACTGCTACGTTGCCTGCATTCCTGGTCTCCACCTGCTTTTTTCTTGCGCCAGTATCTGCCGCCTCACAGGGTGCCTCTCCTTCGTTGGCGTCAGCCTGGTTGTTGGGCCTTAGTTTCTTGTTTAAGTTGTCAGGTCTCCTAGACCGCACTAGGAGTTTGCAGTCCAGCAGGCCATAAAAGGTTGGAGGAGGGGCAAGGGGTCACTTGACCTCAGGAGGCCAGTGTAGATAAGAGTCCTAGAGCCTTAGAAATGGCTTTGTAACCTTTTCCAGACTGACAGATGTTATATGTTCATGAATTTAGATCACAACATTGTGTGCTCTTTTTAAGACCTTTTAGCCTACTTCACTTTTAAAAACAGGTTCTATTTAATTGATACTTAGATCCAACAGGGCTGGCAGTAATCATGCCTGGGTGTGTCTAGTGAAATTAATTGGTTGATCTTGTAACTAAGGGGGATTTACTTTTTCTCAAAGGGTCAGGTAGTATTGGATAGCGTATTTTCTTCTATATATAAAATCATCATTTAAAAACTGCATTATGTATTTAGCTGGGTTATCTTTGTCTAATAATAAAATTAGTTGATGATCTGCAACATTTAAGTGTGACAAATATGCAAAAATAGAAGAAATTGAGAAAGGGCGAATAATTTAAATGTGGTAGAGTGATAGAGAATAATACAATAAAGGAATTTAAACATGCATAGGATAGGAATAAAGCTATCCTGAATCTAAGACAAGATCAAAGACTGGTTAGTATCTGAATCATACACTAAGAAAAACCGGAAGACTAGATGGGCCCAATGGTTCTTATCTGCCACCAAAGTCTAGGTTTCTGTGTTTTGAAAGAATTTTCCTCCTTGTGAGGGAGACACCCCTTAGCAAAGGATTACAGCATGTGAAAGAAACAGAAACTTCCAGAACCAAGTAGAATCTATTGCAGACTTTAACTGAAGCACACACTGACTGTCTTTGTTTTCTAGATTATCAGCAAGCACACAGGGCACTGTCAATTATTAATGGCAAGGGGTGTCCCCTTGTGTGAGTCAGACTGTAGCCAAGGGAACAGCACAAACAAACTCAGAAATTCCTCACTGCTGTCCTTTTTTGGTCAACCATAAGATTGTGTGGGAGGACAGAAAAATATCTCGGCATAAGTCAGCATTATTAAAAAGGGGCATAGTGTTCATTGTCATTTTCCAGTACGTACATTCACTGTGTATGCAGTGTATATCAAATACATTTTACTGATGTTCAACAGCTTAAAATATGTGTTTGTGTGTTTTCTTTGGGGGTTTTTGGGTTTGTCCTTCATAGTGCTATGTACTACACTGTGTAGATTGCCTCATTCAGTTACATGTCAATAGGTCACCAAGTCAAATCAAAAGCCCTGCTCCATACTATAAGCTATATTTGCATCCGCTCTAAAACAAATCTTTTCCTCTTTGGCCTTTGGAAATGTTGGGAAGTATACTTTTATCAAAATAAAAAAAACATGTAATAGAAAGAATATTGGTATAGCAAATTGGTTATTGCATATTCAATTAAGATTATATCTAAAATAATCGGAATTTGCATAAACCAAAATATTTTAATACTTAATTGTCTTTACCTTTAATTACCGTATTTGCTCGATTATAAGACGAGGTTTTTTTCAGAGCAAATGCTCTGAAAACTACCCCTCGTCTTATAATCGGTGTCGTCTTATAATCAGACCTCAAATAGGTCTGACTATGAGACGACTAAGATCCAGATCCCCCGCAGAGCTGCAGGGGACCGCTATACGCCACTCTGCCTCCTGAAATGCCTTAAACCTCCCTATATGCCACTCTACCCCATAATATGCCCTTTAACCCTCTAAATGCCAGAGTGGCATATAGGGGTATAAGGCATTTCTGGAGGCAGAGTGGCACATAGGGGGTCAAAAGGCATATCATGGGGCACAGTGGCATATAGGGTTAAAAGGCATATCATGGGGCACAGTGGCATATAGGGGGGATAAGGCATTTCTGGAGCAGATGTGCATAACGGGGGGGGGGGGGGTGTTGGAAAATAGAAGGAAATAAAACCAAAATATTTTTCTCAATCATAGCATTTATTAAAAAAAATAGTTTATATGAATTAACATTTACTGGTAAAACTTTTTTCCTATAGGGTCGTCTTATATTCAGGCTTTTTATTTTTTCCTAAATTAATATTCAGGTTTGGGGGGTCGTCTTATAATCAGGGTCGTCTTATAATCGAGCAAATACGGTATTTAATGCATATATACAACTCGCTGCTAAATAGTAATGTAACACAGTATATATTGCATTGTGTAACTATGATTGTTTTGCTTCATGCTGTGAAAACATTCCCATCTTAATTGCCTTAAAGATATATTCCATGTGCTGATTTTTTTCCAGTCAAAAAAAGAAAGGTTCATTCTCCTCCCATACACTAAAAAGCTATTTTAAGGCACTGTAGATTACTGGTCTGAGTTCAAAACGGCTTCCCTTTTTCTATTCAAAGAACGGCTGTGAAAACCTCTTAGAGCTTACTGTATGACATCAGTGCCTCGTGAAAACAGGTCTGTGTGTGTTTAGTGGTCAGACTTTGGAATAACATCTCTAATTTCAAAATACATTCACTGTTAAATGGCATGTTTTTATGTGAAATGCAGAATTTTCCTACGATTTCCTTGACTGAATGGAAAATGTTATTTGTAGCCAGGTGGAGCTAGTTAAATAGTGCTTTTTTAGAAAAAGGGTAACTTTGATGGGCTTCATCCTTATTTATACAGGTGTAATTTAATTGAAGAATCACAAGAAAATGGTTTCCCGAGTGCTACAATAAAACAGAATCTCTTTTTCAGGGACAGTGTCATGAATGCATAGGTTGGCCCCGCAACTGACTTTTTAGCACTATTAGAGGAACAAACCCCCTGAGATAAATGGAATCTAATTTCAAGGAAAATGTATACTATATTATAGATTGTATTATAACATAGGAATAAGTACATGATTATTTAGTATTTTCAGAATATGTACTATAGACTGACAAGTCATGCACTATTAATAATTTACGATAATGCATTGTGCCCTGGGATTCTAGTAAAGCCAAACAATACTTAAACATAATAACTAAAGTTAGGAATTCTGCATAACAGATGAGTTTGGTGTAGTTCAAATTAAAATCATGCCCCCCCCCCCATTTCATAATGTTCTGTTTTGATTCTTTAAACAGATCCTACCATTTGCACTCTGAACTCTGCATTTTGAAAGTGATATATGTCAGTGTTGGATGTTTAACATGATATACTGCTTGCTGGAATTTGTTGGCTTCATCTGTGCACCTGACACATCCTGAAATAGTGTGATTTTTGGCGTGTTTTACTCCCTGAAATGCCTGTCACATTTCTAATGCCGGTAATGCTAGAGGTGAGGTTGAGGTGACATTAAGCTTAATTTTTAACCCTTAAGAAATCAATTCCGCAAACCTTACATGTATGAAAAGTAAGGTTTGCACAAATCGACAGTGAGGATATGGATGCTTCTGGCGCCTGCACTGTTGGAGATCAGGAGTAGGTAGCAGGATGTGCTTGGCGGTAAGGTAAGTAATATAGTTTTTTATAAAACCACTTAAGGATAACAACTGTGCAAACCACACTTTTCATATCAGAGTTTGCGTAATTGTTTTCTTAAGGGTAAAAAATAGTTTAACCCAAAAGTTTAATGTCATTTTAAAGTAGTAATAATTTCTTTGACATATCTGTCATAAAGCAGCTCAGGAAAAGTTGTGGGAGCTGAATATAGTACATAAATAGAGGCAGCTACAAGGTGTTACAGGAAAGGTTGACTTTTTTAGTGGACAGTGCTTTGATTGAGACTTCTGTTCTTGGTTTCAATTTGACCCTTGAACATCTAAAATGTAAAGGTAATATACTATTTTTTTGCTAACAGGTGATGGGCTGGCACCTTTAGGCCCAGGGGCAGGCACAGCTTAGTACCCCTGCTTCGCCTTGCCGTCCTCTGTAACTAATTTACGCACTAGTACACACACTTAAAGACACTAACTTTAACACATACATATTATTATTGTAACACACTTACACGCACTCCCTCTCATACTTAAACTAAAACATAGTCACTCCATCATACCCCACTCCAGCTCTTACACCTAACACATTTACCTTTCCCAGGGGTCTTTCCGTATAGATGCTTGCACACTGTAAAACAAGCCGTATTTGCAAGGTCATGTAACATGCACTCCCACCTCTGATAGTTTTTGAGAATTTTTGACTTGCCTGGAGGGCAATTACCCCGGCCCAGCAAGACCCTGGTTGCTTATCTGTAACATAGTAAAATGCTACAATTCACACCTAATAATCTACCTCACAATTTACCATTTAATCTGAGATTGTGTGTGGAGAAGTGTGGAGAAATCCTGCTATTAAAACTTATTTAACCTTTGATAATCAATATGTAGTTAGCACAATACTGAAGGGGCTTTATTACATAAATTACAAAATTTTGTTGTCATGTCAGGTTTCTAAAGTGCCAGATGTAGTGATCTTTAATTCAGTAACACAAATGTGCCCACATTATACATTGCTATACATTATTCGCTGATATGTAATACAGCGTAAACATACATATTTATAAACATAAAGCATATTTTATTAAGCGCCAACATATTATGCAGCACTGTACAATTTAACTGGGGTGGTTAACACATACACAACAACATGCACTGGCCACTATATTAGGTACACCTGTTCAATTGCTTGTTAACACCAATAGCTAATCAGCCAATCACATAGCAGCAACTCAATGCATTTAGGCATGCAGACGTGGTCAAAACAACTTGCTGAAGTTCAAACCGCATCAGAATGGGGAAGAAAGGGGATTTAAGTGACTTTGAACATGGCATGGTTGTTGGTGCCAGACGGGCTGGTCTGAGTATTTCAGAAACTGCTGATCTACTAGGATTTTCATGCACAGCCATCAATAGGGTTTACATAGAATGGTCCGAAAAAGAGAAAATATCCAGTGATCGGCAGTTGTGTGGACAAACATGCCTTGTTGATGTCAGAGGAGAATGGACAGACTGGTTCAAGATGACAGAAAGGCAACAGTAACTCAAATAACCACTCTATACAACCAAGTTATGCAAAATACCATCTCTGAACGCACAACACGTCGAACCTTGAAGCAGATGGGCTACAGCAGCAGAAGACCGCATCCGGTGCCGCTCTTGTCAGCTAAGAACAGAAAACTGCGGCTACAATTGGCACAGGCTCACCAAAATTGGACAATGAAAGACTGGAAGAACGTTGCCTGATCTGATCTTGATTCCAGCTGTGACATGGCAAGGTCAGACTTACAACCTCAGGCGTAAACAACGTGAAAGCATAGATTCATCTTGCCTTGTATCAATGGTTCAGTCTGATGGTGGTGTAATGGTGTGGGGGACACTTTCTTGACACACTTTGGGACCCTTAGTACCAACTGAGCATCGTTTAAACGTGACAGCCTACCTGAGTATTGCTGCAGTGTACCCATATTCTGATGGCTACTTCCAGCAGGATAATGCAGCATGTCACAAAGCTCACATAATCTCTAACTAGTTTCTTAAACATGACAGTGAGTTCACTGTACTCCTATGTCCTCCACAGTCACCAGATCTCAATCCGATAGAACACCTTTGGGATGTGGTGGAACGGGAGATTTGCATCATGGATGTGGAGCTGACAAATCTGCAGCAACTGCGTGATGCCATCATGTCCATATGGAACAAAATCTCTGAGGAATGTTTCCAGCACCTTGTAGAAAGTATGCCACAAAGAATGAAGGCAGTTCTGAAGGCAAAAGGGGGTCCAACCCGGTAATAGGTGTACCTAATAAAGTGGCCAGTGAGTGCACATTTACACATATAAACACAACAGGAGTTGAGAACCCTGCCTGTGAGCTTGCCATCTAGCATTATAGCACTTTTATACAAATGTTTCTGGCAAGAATGGTGGGCTTTTGAGGGCCTCACTCATGAGTTTACATCCTGAAGGAATATATATATATATATACAGTAAATAAACAGCATATAATTATATAATTATTGTGTCAACATCACTGGCCTTCTAGTACAAAAACTTTTAGGAAGCAGCCCTTGAACTTAGTAAACAGGAAATGATAATTATTAACTGACTGACACATTAAAGTTACAAAAATATTAATTCAGGGATAGTGTGAAAGCCTCTATTATATATATCCTACACATTTCTTCTATCACTGTCTGTGATCCACCTGTGAAAAAAAACAAAACTACAACAGTCCAAAAAAACCTGACTATAATAAAGCATTGTGGGAAAACTATAAACATGTCCAGTTCCATAGAGCCTGCCAAAAGAAAATCACAGACTCTCTCTGAACACAGTAACCTGTGTAAGCCAGTCTTAATTTAAGCACAAAATTCCCAATACTGATGATATCAGAGGAGTGTTGGAATATTGAAAACATTATTTTATTTCAGGTGTAAG
This sequence comes from Sceloporus occidentalis, assembly GCA_023333645.1. Classification (NCBI taxonomy): domain Eukaryota; kingdom Metazoa; phylum Chordata; class Lepidosauria; order Squamata; family Phrynosomatidae; genus Sceloporus; species Sceloporus occidentalis. The sequence continues at coordinate 444,280 of JALMGF010000247.1, forward strand.
AGGTCACGGAGGACAGTTTAAAATCATTTCCTGTGAGACCTTTGCCAGAAAACTCTTAAAAAATTACACTTATCTTCCCTGATAGTGGAGAAGTCAACGTGCCATAATTTCGAAATGTTAAAAATGATTGTGTTAATAAAGATAGTGTATCATGCAAAACGAGGACTACAATATTATAAATAATCTAATCTGGTAACCATACATATACTTAAGAATATATTGGTTAGTAAGGTCAACATATTACCTTTGTTAAAACAGTTGCCTGGAACATTATCATATTATCATATTTTCAAAATAATTTCTTCAATCATAAGTTTCACATTAAAGATGGTTTAAAAAAAGCATTACCAAAATACAAAAATTACATTTGTGAAGATTGGGTTGTTGAACCACAATAATGGCATGCATTTTCTTTGCTTATCCCCTGCAAAGGTTTCATTCTCTACATATTTTCTCACATTCTGCATAAAATGTAAAACAGGAGCCTTCAGTCCTACCAAATGGAGGTACCAAATATCACCTATGTTGATAAACAGGACTGGAGGGGGAATAAAAAACAGCCCTGGAAATATTTAGAGACCAGTCCCATATATTTTATTGTGTGGTCGAGGTCATGTGCCCACACACTACACCAGGGTTGTAAGTAGAAACAACAGGGCCCCAGTGCGAAAATTGCACTGGGCCACCCCAACAAGTAACATGTCACAAGGTGCCACATTTGCCCCAAACATCTTGTCTGTGCCCCCAAGCAGCTTGTCTGTGCCATCTTTGTCCCCAAACAGCATGTCTGTGCCACCTCTGCCACCTAAAAAGCTTGCCTGTGACATATCTTCCCCTTAACAGCCTTCCTGCTCCTATCCACTTATTTATTCATTCAGATGTAAGCTGTGTGACCATGTTAGACGGCCATCAGGCGCATAGACATCAGGGCAGCCCCACACCAGTACAGTCAGTAGCAATTTTAAAGGATATTGTGCTGGTATAATCTATTTGTAAATCACATCACATGCAGAAGAGCGAATTGCCCTCTCAGTAAAAAATGGAGATAACATTTTTTTTAGATATATAAATGAGAAAAGGAAAGTTAAACAAGGATAAATTAGACTAAAAACAAAAGGAATGTATGTAGAAGAGGATAAAGGTTTAGCTGACTGCCTCAATGAATATTTCTGTTCAGTTTTTACAGATGAAAATGAGGGAATGGGACCTCAGTTGGGAAAAAAGACTGAATCATTTGAAATATGTGAGTTTATCGAGGCGGAGGTTCTACTTCAGTTGTCTAAGGTAAAGACAAATAAGTCGATGGGGCCTGATTGGTTTCTTCGCTTAAACGGCGTTACTGTAATGCCTCGATGTCGATACACACACAAGTTATTAAAAGAGCTTGGGGGTGTACTAGCAAAACCGTTAACTGATATATTTAACGAATCATTGGTAACAGGAGTTGTCCCTGGGGATTGGAAAGTAGCGAATGTTGTGCCCATTCACAAAAAAGGCAGTAGGGAGGAGTCGAGCAACTACAGGCCAGTTAGGCTTACATCTGTAGCGGGGAAATTAATGGAAACAATGTTAAAGGAAAGGATTGTTGAACATCTGAAGTCACATGGGTTTCAAGATCAAAAAAAACATGGGTTTTCCTCAGGAAGATCTTGCCAAACAAAACTTATTGATTTTTTTGATTGGGTGACTAAAGTAATTGATCAAGGTGGTGCAGTAGACATTGCGTATCTGGATTTCAGTAAGGCCTTTGACCCTGTCCCACATAGAAGACTTATAAATAAACTGCAATCTCTGGGTTTAGATCCCAATGTTGTTGAATGGATTAACGAGTGGCTGAGGGACAGACAACAGAGGGTTGTAGTCAATGGCGTATATTCAGAACAAGGTCTTGTTACCAGTGGGGTACCTCAGGGATCTGTACTTGGACCCATTCTCTTTAATATCTTTATTAGTGATATTGTAGATGGTCTTGATGGAAAGGTATGCTTATTTGCTGACGACACAAAAATTTGCAACAGGGTTGATGTTCCTGGAGGAAGAAGCCAAATGGCAAACTATCTAGGTAAACTGGAAAAATGATCAGAGCTGTGGCAATTGGCATTTAATGTAGATAAATGCAAAGTAATGCACTTGGGGCATAAAAACCCAAGGGCAGAGTATAGAATATTTGATACTGTCCTAACCTCAACGTGTGAGGAAAGGGATTTAGGGGTAATTATTTCAGAGGATTTAAAGGTAGGCAGACAATGCAGTAGAGCAGCAGGTAATGCTAGCAGAATGCTTGGTTGTATAGCAATAGGTATTAGCAGTAGAAAGAGGGAAGTGCTCATGCCGTTGTACAGATCACTGGTGAGACCTCACTTGGAGTATTGTGTACAGTACTGGAGACCGTATCTCCAGAAGGATATAGAAATGTGCAGAGAAGGGCTACTAAAATGGTTTATGGATTACAAGATAAACCTTACCAGGACAGGTTAAAGGATCTTAACCTATATAGCCTGGAAAAAAGACGGGACAGGGGGCATATGATAGAAACATTTAAATACTTAAAGGGAATCAACAAGGTAAAGGAAGATAGTTTATTTAAAAGGAGAAATACTACCACAACAAGAGGACACAACCATAAACTAGAGGGGCAAAGGTTTAATGGTAACATCAGAAAATATTACTTTACGGAAAGGGTAGTGGACGCATGGAATAGCTTCCAGCAGAAGTGGTAGATGTTAATACAGTAAAGTCATTTAAGCAAGCATGGGATCGGCATAAGGCCAAGCTAGATATAGGATAAGGGCAAGTACTAAAGGAAAGTACTCAGAGGTTGGGCAGACTGGATGGTCCTACTGGTTCTTATCTGCCGTCACTTTCTATGTTTCTATGTAATTTATTTGCCATAACTGAAAAGGAGCTCTTTAACCCCTTAACGACCTTTGCCGGTTCAGGACCGTCATGGAAAAACGGTTGCTTAACGACCTTTGACGGTCCTGAACCGTCAAAAAATTAAATAAGCTTAGAAAGTGATCAACGATCACTTTCTTCGCTTAAACAGCGTTACTGTAATGCCGAGATCGGCATCGGGGGCCATGTCTGGCCCCTCCCCGGGGCGTCAACGGACGCCCGTTTTAAAAGCGGTTAGGAGGCGATCAACGATCGCCTCCTAAACTTAAATGGTGTCGCTGGAATGCCTCGACACCAAACACTTACCTCTGGATGGGCTGTGACCGCTCCGGAGAGCGGTCACAGCCGCAGCTGCCGGTGATCTTCGCCATCAGCAAGATGGCGGCGGCCCGGGAAAAAATTAATAAAGATGAAAGAGTTCGCTAGAGGGTCTCCAGACCCTCTAGAGAACTCTGGCTCCACTTGCAGGTTGAATACAGGTACTGCACTCAACCATGCAAGTCAATGGAGCCAGCTTTCTAATCACAATGTGATTAGTAAAATATTCAAAAAATAATCAAAATATAAAAAAAATGGGAAAAAAAAAATGTGCTAACATTTAATATATATTTAGATAAAAATAATTATGCAGTGATGTCACTAGATGAACCATCCAGTACCAGCAAAATGTGTAAAAAAAAAAAGAATAAAAAAAATAAAATAAAAAAATAAAGTTTATTATTTTGAGCAAGTGCTAAAATTTCTCAAAAATCTCAACAAAGAGTTAAAATAAAAGCACTTCAAAAACCCAAGGGGTGTCTAATATAAAAAAAATGGCTGATGGGGTAAATTGGAGTGGCAGAGCTCAAAGATAGGGCATAGGTACAGACTGACCAAAATGGAAAAAAAAGCGCACTTCCCAAATGTGGCATTTTAAATCTCAAACAACACGACAAACCCATGCATGTGGGGAATCACTGCACTCAGGAGATGTTCCTGAACACACATTGGGGTGTTTGACAGTGACATATGCCAGAACCTGTATATCTATAACTAAAGTACAATTTGTGTGAAAAAAATAAATAAAACAAATTACTATTACAAAGTTTGACAAAGTGTAGTTGTATAATTGGTGCATGGAAAGGGTTAAAATAACAGCAATTTGAATACCCTGGGGTGTCTAGTTTTCAAAAATATATGGTTTGACGGGGTAAAATTGAGTTAACCGGCTTCAAAGATATTCCAAAGAGGAGATGGAGGCAGAATGACCAAATGACCACCTGAATTACGCATGCCCCAAAAGTAGCCTTTTACCAGCCAAACAATCTGACAAACCCATGCATGTGGGGTATCGCTGTACTCAGGAGATGTTCCTGAACACACATTGGGGTGTTGTTTGACAGTGACATATATCAGAACCTGTATATCTATAACTAAAGTACAATTTGTGTGAAAAAAAAATAAAAAAAATTACTATTACAAAGTTTGACAAAGTGTGGTTGTATAACTGTTGCATGGAAAGGGTTAAAATAACAGCATTTGAAATACCCTGGGGTGTCTAGTTTTTAAAAATGTATGGTTTGAATGGGTTAAATTGAGTTAACCGGCTTCAAAGATGTTCCAAAGAGGAGATGGAGGCAGACTGACCAGATTTTTTAAAAAAGGTTTGGAAATCATAAAACGCTGCTTGTACTTATTGCCCTATAACTTACAAAAAACAGCAAAAAAACATAAAAACATTGGGTATTTCTAAACTCAGGACAAGTAGTAGAATCTATTTAGCTAGTTTTTTTACTTGGTTTTTTAGGTGAGTAAAAGATTTTTCAAATAAAAGTTATAAAATGTGTTTTTTTTTCAATTTTTCACCATTTATTTTTTTTTATAGTAAATAAGATGATACAATCAAAATAATGGTATCTGAAGAAAGCCCATCTTGTCCTGAAAAAAACAATATATAACTTATGTGGGTACACTAAATGGGTGAGGAGAAAATTACAGCTGAACACAAGCACCACAAAAGTATTAAAACAGCCTCGGTCCCACAGGGTACAAAAAGAAAAAACGAGCCCGGTCCTTAAGGGGTTAATTAGTTGATGTGTGCTTATCTCCTTCAATTTCCAAATATCCGGCATCATGTGAACACAGTAACTCCTTTCACTGATCGCTAATTAAATTGCAGGGACCCCTTACATAGTGATGTGCAGTAAAATCACACCGTGTGTAATGTCAATATGGTCATTAAATTATATTAAAATAAAGATACAGACACAGAGGCATGGCGATAAAAGGCCTTAGTTGAACATTGTGAATTTTAAGGTCAATATGCCATAATAAAATATAGAAAGAAACTTGACAAAATGTATAGCATGAACTTGCTAACAAGATATGTTCAATACATAAAACTTTCCTCAACTGGGAGATAAAGTGTGTGCCACAGTGTAATACTATTTGTTCCGTAATTCCCTTGGAAAAGAACAGTTGAATTTATGAATATCAATGTTACCTCTGGAACAGTGGGAATTTTGGCAGAGGTAAAAAAAAATGGTATAGCTTCCAGAATCCGCCAAGATAACATTAGAGGAATGCTGGGTAGATTGACCATAAAATATGTAGAGGCATGAATCCAAGGTTTGGTAGGAACTGGTAGAGGGTGGAGTACACCAGAGGTTCTAATTAACCTAATAATGGCTGCAGTCAGAACAGGCTGAAAGAAACCATCTTACTAAGAGGGTGAGAGTGGCCATCCAGAATGGAAATGGCTGACATGCATGGCCATTAGACATGGAGAAACCTCCATATCCAGTGACAGGAGAAGCGTGTCTCTAATGCAGAATGTTGGATCGCAGATAGGGAGGTATGCATGTCAATAAAAGGCATTAGTTGAAAACTGTGATAGCTTGAAGTTGCTAACAAGATATGTTCAAGGTTTGGTAGGAACTGGTAGAGGGTGGAGTATGCCAGAGGTTCTAATTAACCTCATAATGGCTGCATTTAGAAAAGGATTAAAGAGACTGTCTTACTTCGGAAGCGAGAGTGGGCAACCAAAATGGGTGGGATGTATGGACACAGGACATGGAGATACCTCCATGGCCAGTGACAGGAGAAGTGTGGCTCTAATGCAGGATGTTAGAACGCCGATATGGAGGTATGCATCATTTATTTATAATTCAATATCATTAGGGAAAATCCAAAACCACATCGAATTTGTCCGGGTCCATGGTTAAGCACTGAGGTAGAAATTACGTGCTATAGGAAAATTTTTCTAAATCACATTTCTCAGCCTTGGCATAAACAAGATGATGATCTCTAAGCCTCTGTTGAATGGCCTTAATGTGTTCCCAGTGCTCGGTTAAAGACCTCAAGTGAATGAGAATGTCATCAAGACAGACGATAACATGAGACAAAAGCATGTCCCTAAAAATATCTTTAACCAAGGCCTGGAAAATAGCAGGTGCATTGCACAAACCAAAGGCCCTGGACTTAGCTGGACAAACCACAGCGATGTAACTCTTCAGGCCACAATGTAGACAAAGGTCTATCTTTTATGTTCTCCTGACCTTAGCATCAAAAAAAACTGTAGGCTTAACCCATCTCCATAGGCTCCTTAGCAGATGGTTCATCGAAGAAACCAAGAGGAGGTAAACACATTTTCTGGGGCAAGATGAAACACAAGGAAAGACCAAAGAAAGTTCAACGCAAATTGATTTGGTTTTCAATGATTTGGTTTTCAATTTTGCCCCCCTCACTTTAGCAGCATCCCTGTGGATTTGACATTATTAAGATCCCCCACAATTTTCTTACACTTTTCCAGTATGTGGCTGCACATCGAAGCATTAGATTGGCCACACCCATTACAAAAATAGTAAACTAGGTCAAATCCCAGGAAAAGAGCAATAGTGTGCAAAGTTTAGATCCAGAACTGTTCCAAAATGAGGTGTATCTTAGGACACCTGTCTCTTGCAAAAATGTGCAGCCAAGGCACTTCTCAGAACAATAATACAAGTGTTTGTGTAATAATGAACTTTACTAGAAAACATGATTTCATACTCTGCCAAGATATCATGTGTTCACTGGCAGCCTAGAGATGTTCTCAGGCATTTATTTTATTGCTGCCGAGTTTAAAAGAAGATAGTGTTGCATATGTACGACTGATATATATATCAACAATCAAAGATTGCCTTGGAAAGAACAGCTCACCTCTTCCTTTATAAAAGATGTTACACTAATGAGAGCTCAGGACTTTTACTTTTGCAGACAGCAAGGAGCTTGGTTTCTAGATAAATATAATCTGATATGCAGGTTATAAATTGTCCTGTAAAATTAAACCTATGATTGTAAACACAGCTATTTATTTGATAAGTGGTTCAGTTTTTACGTGTTTTTAGACACATTTCAGACGTTGTGCATACATAGTATATAAGCTGTAAGAGCTGTAACTCTGTTTTAATTTAAAAGAGGAAAATATATTTCTTGAAACTACATATAGTGTCTCCTTTTTGTTTGTCAGTGTAGCTGTTTATTGTATATATATTTTAAACATTCACCTCATGAAGAATGAGAAAAGCAGCACCTTCTGACAAAGTTAATATTATCTAGTTAATTTTCTGTCCTAAAGTTCTCTTCATTCTCCTTCCCCAACCTTACAAAGGCTGCCTGAACCAATTTACAATAATCGGAAACTTAACAATATGAAAAAGGTAAGTTATTAGCCAGAAATTATTTTACAGATAATTCCCGTCTTTCCTGTGGAATACATTAAAAGGTGAGTTTTAAATGCATATAGTGATCATTTTATTCTGTAAACAATATTATATGTTAATATATAAAAATGTATGGTTTGGGAAAACCGACACATCTGCTTCAGCTCTTTGGGAAGAAGGCTCCTAGTAATAGAGAAGGTAGTAATAAGGCAAGGCCAGTGGAGTATTCTGGCTGATGTTGCCCTAGGACTGACCCAAGTGCCCAAGCATCTCCTTACCACTTAACCCACATCTCTCATACATTAATATGCATTCAGAGGAGAGGCATTAAACTTTGTTTAAGTGAACAGCACAAAAATATTTCCAATGTACATTGTTAATCCTCTTTCTAGTCCATGGGATGTTTGTGGACTTGCTTTAAATCAAATAGTTAATCCTTCCAGTTAATACAGGGCATGTTCCTGTAAAATAACTTGTGTTTATCACAGGGTGGCTGTTGTTCAGTGTCTAACAGACAGTGCCTGAAGCAGTGTTCCAATTCATATACACAAAGAAAAGGCTTCCAGGAACTTATGAGCTCTGTTCATTGTAATGTATCTGCAAATACAGAGACTTCTTAGCAAACGACCGTTCAAATATAGAAGGAAAGTGGCCTATTCACTATTAAGTACTGTATCGTATTATAAACGATTTTTTTTTGTCCCTCAATAAAGAAGGCCCATGGTGGCCAGCCCGTTTTATTTACATTTAGGGTGGCCTGGGGGCAATTGCCCCCCTGCCCTCTGCCCTGCACATAAACCTCCACTTTTTTTTACTGTAGGTGCTGTGGAATGCACATCTCATGATTCCTAGCCATCCATTTAGTTGGGTGAACATTGTGACAAAAGTAATAGCACTTAGAGTGACAAAAGTTACAACAAACAAAAGTCCTTTTTTTCCTTCCCTGTAAATGTGACACTTTAAATGTTACACTACACAACATAACATTAACTTTCCGTGACTGTAATTCCCATTATGTTGAGCCACCATTAGCAGGAATAGTAGCTGGTAACTGTAGATTGTGATGGGGGGCTAAACCAAGACTGTTCTTTGATCACTTTCTAAGCCCCATTAACCCCATAACATGGCAGGCAGGCAATTGTTATTAAGGGGATGCAGTTTCGTGACAAAATAAACTCTATAGTAGAGACACCAGATGTCTCCACTTTCAGAGGATTGTCCCATTACTGAAAATCCTACTTCTGGTTATTGTTTCACCTTTGCAGCCTGTGTATCCAGCAGGTGGCCTCATGCATGTCATTTATGGGACGCTGGCTTTAGTTCCTTATGGACCATAAGGGATTATTGGTAATTCCTTCAAAAGGTGGCATAAAAGGTCATTATACAAGGTCACAATCAGAGTACCATTAGATTGCTAATGCTTCAGTGCCACTAAATACAAATAACAACTTGTACATTTCTGGCAGAACTGCACAGGGATGCAGGTGAGTCCCCCAGCATGGAACACTGGATTATTCCATGTCCTGATTGTATTCCCTGTGTATAAACATACCCAATGACTGAAAAACCTGTACAGGCCTGATTTCACAAGATTTTCCAATGAAAGCAATCAGGTTTAGACCATGTGGAGACAATTCCTTTCATTTAAAAAGTTTTGTAAAGCTGCAGTATGAAGGATTGTCTAAACACAGGAAAGGTCACTAGTGACAAATAATCTCTTTTCTTTTATATTAGTGTGTAAACAGTCACATGTTTTAATATAGATAATAACACGAAAACACAGGAAGACAAAACACATAGTTAAAAGATATCTAAATCCGATAACAGATACATTTAAATGCATGTGCCTTCCACACATGGGCGTAGGAACCCCTAAAAATCTGGGGGGACAGCATTTTCCCCCATGAGATCCCCACTTTCTCCCCATCTCTCACACTATCTACCCCCTCTCCCCCTTTCTTACTATCTACCCCCTCCCTACCCTCCCTTCTCATACTATCTACCCCCTCCCTACCCTCCCTTCTCACACTATCTACCCCCTCCCTACCCTCCCTTCTCACACTATCTACCCTCTCCCTACCCCCTTCTCACTAGCTACCCTCTCCCTACCCTCCCTTCTCACTAGCTACCCTCTCCCTATAGCACTCATTTTTCGCTTTGAGAAAATATGGCCTTTAATAAAATATGCAGATTAAAATAAAGTAAATGACACAAAACCTTTACTTTTCCTCTCACTGATTTCTGGGCCTAGAAAGTTTTGTGACTACAAATTCAGGACTCAGGATAATTAAAAATTAAATAGTTCTATTTATTCTAGGGATACACCAAAATGAAAATTCTGGACCAAAACATTCACGGTTCACTTAGCCAAAACCGAAAATGACCCCCCACCTTTAAAAATAATAATAAAAACTCAAATTTTTAATAAAAGTAGGTAACACACCACAATTGGACAAAAAAAATTAGCAATATGACTTGGCATGATAGGAGTGTGATTGCTAACAGCAATCACACTCCTATCATACCCAGGTAGCCAGTACATGCTGGTATAGGGTGGCTGTAAGTGATGTGCAGACCCCATATTGCTGGCAGCATCAATACACAAGGGGGGCAGCTAGCCGCATGTTTCCGGATGTACTGGCTGACTTGGCATGATAGGAGTGTGATTGCTAACAGCAATCACAGTCCCTTCATGCCTAGGTTCCAGTACTTACACATCCAACCAGTAAATGCTGGAACCTAGGCATGATGGGACTGTGATTGCTGTTAGCATTCACAGATTCATTCCCTCAATCACGCATACTGATTCAAACACCCTCCCCACCCGCTTACCTGCACTGCAGCTCCTCGATGCCGCTCACAGACTGCCACTCACAGACTTCTGTGTTCTCTGGTACCGCACAGAGGAGGCAGGATGTGATGTCACGTGAACTCTGCTGGGTTCCGCTTCCTCTGTGCGGTACAGAAGACCCTCCCACAGGTAAGTAGCGGGGGGGGATTCCTACGGCCCTGGGGGGGATTTCTTAATTATCGGTCCCCCCGCATGAGTTACTGGGGGGGATGTGTCCCCCCCGTCCCCCCCGGTTCCTACGCCCATGCTTCCACATATCATGACATTATATGTCTTTATGAATAGATGTGTATTAACACCTTCAAGCACAGCATGGAGGGGAGAGTGCTGTTGATTGGTCAGTGACCATTGACCAAAAATAAAAAAAAACCCTCAAATTGCAACTTGAAGGCTAGCTACCATTCCATCCAGAATACAACAACATAAATAAATAAAAATATACTTTTTGATCATCTGGCTTGCAGGCTAGTTGATTCATGCTGTTATGAAGATCCCATCCAGTACTTGGCAAAACCCTTCCAATAAAAAATAAATAAAAACACAAACAGATATTTTTATATAAAAGCTTTTGTTGTTTTCTAAGATTACCATTCAACATATCCACAACAATGCACAAAAAATGCATACCATAACAAGCATATTAATACAAATGTTGGGATGCTGCTGAAATATCCAATATGCACACGCAATAAAACAGGAGTCAACACACATCCAGTAAATACATATTATACCATATTTCAAAATGCGTATCTGAAACATAAATATTGGGGATGGTTATATTCTGCCATATTTAATAAATATGTTTATATAGGAGCTATATATATATATATATATATATATATATATATATATATATATATATATATATATATATATATACAGGGCCGGCTCAAGACTTAATGCTGCCTGGGGCGAAGTTTAAAATGCCGTCCCTTCAAAAGTGCCGCCTGGGGCAATTGCCCCACTCGGCTCCATTGTAGGGCCGGCCCTGTATATATATATATATATATGTGTGTGTGTTTGTGATTAAGATTCATGCTATTCTTGTAGTAGCCTTTTACAACTTTTTTTAGGCCTTAAAAGTTGTGTCTGTGGGTTTACATTATTTATACATGGGTGGCCTACTTGTTTCTATAACTAACATGTTAACCTCGGAAGAAAGCATCCCAAACATGAGTTAATACCCCAGCCATGACCTTGAGTTATGACACTTATACTAGTCCTCTCTTCCTGCTACACTCCCCCCATTTGCTGCCAAGACAAATGGTTCTGGCAGGAACATGAGCATCTCCCACTTCCAAGGTCATCGAGAACGTCAGTTGGTAACTGGTTAATGTTTGACTGTAGATGCATGTTTGGTTTCCCAGTTGAGAAATACCAGGTAATCAGATGAATACTTGTTTGTTAACTTTCAGAATTCACGTACAACCAAAAACATTCGCAATGAACATTGAATAACAGTTGTTGCAAATCCCGATTAATCACATTTTATGTCATATAATTGTATTTGTTTCAGAGCTATCATAGAAACATAGAGTTTAAGGAAGAATAGAAGGACAAATCGTACCATCTACCCAGTCCCTTTTTTCAGATGCAGAGATCATAGGTAATGAAGGACTCCATTGAGTTTCCACAGAGAGCAATGGTACATTTCAAATGTGTTGTGCATTGCGATACCTTGCCCCAATGATGCCATCAATGCCCCGGCTGGCCCCTGTGTGTTAAAATTAGACTTGGGCACCAGGGGGCTCTTCGTGTTCGTCTTCGTGCTCGTCTTCGGGGGGGAAAAAACCTTCGTATTCCGCGAATATTCGCCCGTTCCTGTCTTCTCTTCGGGCGAATATTCGCGGACATTCTTCGTGCTCGTTTAATCTTCGTTTCCTTCCCGGTTGCCTTGCAGGGGTTAATACGGGGTTAACAACACATCGGAGCAGCAGCAGCTGCCGTGAAGGAACGTGTGTGCAACTCTATTGGTCGTTTCGGCAGGGGGCTGGTCTGGCATCAACTAGTGAATTGCAGAACGCACTTCATTCGTTGATGGCAGGCCAGCCCCCTGCCGAAACGACCAATAGAGTTGCACACACGTACTGAGGTGTACTGTACACAAAATGACCTAGAGACAAATGCTCCAAGGAACTTGGCCTCCGTTTATCATACACAATCACACATCCATAGATGTTTAATAAAAGAATAGGGATTATTTTACATTTTTAAATTGATTTTGGACCACTTGTAATACATGCCTAACATTTGCTACCTATTTACAATGGCATACTTTGCAACAACCCAACTTTTACTGGACAGGACTGGAAAAAAGCAGGACTGTCCACCAAAATCTTGGGTGTGTTGGCAGGTATGCGGATGGAAAAATGTTGGACAAGAACTAAAAAATAGCTTAGGGTTAATGTACGGTTATGTTTAAGATTAGCAGCAGTGCACTGCTTTGGTTAAAGATGTATTATGTCTAAATAATAATTTAATTTTAATGGGTTTTAAAAAAAATTAGGGGTTTATTTAAATGTATTTTAAAGTTAGATTTATTATTTAGTACTTTATTATATTTATTTAATGTTTATACTAGTGCTACCTACCGAGCTATAACTACCAACGTGTATTTGCATACCTAGTTTAGCTAAATTAGATGGGACAGGACTGGAAAAAAGCAGAACTGCTACTGTCAGGATGTAGAGTGCCACCTTGAACAGCCTCACGGTTTCCAAGGAACACATCCATCTTGCTGCCTAGATGGGAGAACACTGGGATTACCTGGGCCAGACTGGCAGTGTTTGAGCTTAAATTTTCTGTGGCATCCCTGAATGGTTTAAGGACTGCCACTAGCTGGGCGATCACTGTCCAATCCTCCCTATTCAATGGAGAGGTAATCCCAATATTGTGCTCTGAGGCAAGATTATGGATTGCCCTCTGCTGCTCCAAAATCCTCTCGAGCATGTCTAACGTGGAGTTCCACCGTGTACTGACATCCTGACGTAGGCAGTGTACGGGAAGACCTGACCTCTCTTGCTCTTCCCTCAAAAGTTGGCTAGCCTTAACACTATGGTGAAAGTGCCCAGCGATCTTTCTGCAGCGGGACAGAACTACTGCTGCCACATTAGTTCCTTCTGACATTGCTGCCTTCACTACAAGATGGATGATGTGGGCTGCACAGCGCACACCAACAATATGACCATCTCGCAGCGCTTTCACCATATTGGCACCTCCGTCAGTTACCACAAAACCAACTTCAACATTGGTGCCCGCCTCTGCTCCCACCCAAAGGCTAAACATTTTCCTCATCGCATGCAGAATGTTTTGGGAAGTGTGCTTTTTATCCATCACTTCTGCATGGAGAAGGAAAGATCGGTAGCCTGCTGCAGCAGCTTCCTTAGACACACCGGGCTGCCACCAGTGTGCTGTCAAAGAAAGAAAGGCATGCTGGCCGCTAGGTGCACTCCACAAATCTGTAGTGAAATGAACAGACTGACCAGCAGCCTTGGAAAGCTCCTCTTTCACTGCTGCAACACAGGACCGATACAATGAGGGGACAATGTTCCTGCTGAAAGTGGAACGTGACGGAACTGTATATTGTGGAGCCACAGCCGCCATCAATTGTTTGAAAGGCTCCCCTTCGATCATAGAGAAGGATGCCCCTCCAACAGCAATGAACTGACCAATCAGTCGCGTTACTTTATTGGCCTGCTGTTTGGGCATTGACCTTTTGGATTGGAATGCCACAAATTGTTCCAGGGTGGGCTGGACATGCAGTGCTCCAACCTGCCTTGGTCTCTGGCTGCCAGCATTAGTTGCTGCTGCTGCTGCTGCTGCTATTGGCTCAGAAGAAGAAGCTGTTGGGGTTTTTCCACGGCCACCAGCTATGCTGCCTGCACTAAGTTTTCCCTCTGCATCTTTCCCCAATAGCACAGCGTTGTGTTGAGTGCTGAGGTGATGCTTCATGCTAGCACTGGTAAAATGGCCAGACACTTTCCCTCTGCTTATTAGCTTTCCACAATGTTTGCACTTTCCATAGCGCCCTTCTTCAACATTTTCAAAGTGCTCCCAAATTGGGGCGCGCATAGCCTTGGAGTGTGCCTTGGGTGCTGCTCCTACTGCTCGGGGTGGATGAACAGAGGCAGAACTAGTGGTGGTGGGACTGGTGGTAACAGTACTGGCCATAGTGGGACTGCTAATTGCTTTAGATTTGCTAGGTTTTGCTGCTGCTGCTGGTGGTGGTGGTGGTGGTGATGATCGTAGCGGAGAAGGTGGAGGCTCAGGGGAAAATTGTGCACTAGTCATTTGGACACTGCTCCTTGAGGAATCTGATTCCTGACCACTCATCTCCTCTACTTCCTCTGGCTCATAGTCTAGCTCTTCATTAGCCAGATCGAATGGAATTCCTGCTAGGCTGGAGCTAAGACTGATATCGTCGTGAGACTCGTGACTAGTAGTAGTGCGAGCAGGAAGAATAGACTCTGCACTTGGCCTCTCAGTCTCAGGCTCCTCTGCTACCTCGCTAGGTGGAGTTCCACTATGTGTAGCCCTCTCTCTAACTGTCTTTACAAAAATTTTGTAAGGACTTGGTGGCTTGCTAGAGGTACTAGGAGGACATGGCGTGGCGGTACCAGTGGGAACAGTAGGCGCAGCACTAGTGGTGGTAGAGGCGGTAGAGGTGGGGGTGGTGGTGGTGGTGGTTTTCCCTACAAAGGAATGAGATCGCTTTGGTTTGGGACCCCTCTGAGTCTTGCTGCTAATTTGGCTCTGCTTGGTACCTTGCATGCTGCTGGTGGATGGGGAAGATGCTGCTTGGGGCAAAAGGCACTTCTTTTTAGTCACTGGGCTGGTACTACTTGTGCTACCCTTTAACTTTGAACGTGCTTCTGGTGCTTTAGGCTTTCCGTAAAAAACCATAGAGCTTGTGGGCCTAGCCGCACTACTACTGCCTGCTTTTGGTGCCTTTCCTTTACTTGATGATCCTTCAAGCAATGCTTCCCCAAATGATAAGCGAGAGCTTGGCCTACTTGGCCGACTAGACTGACGCAAAGGCTGCATCTTAGAACTGGTGGTGGTGCTGGTGGTGGTGCTGGTGGTGGCGGTGGTAGATGGAGCTTGTCCCTCCTTAGTCCCAAAAGGAGGATCCATTTCAAATTTTGTGTTGTGTGTGTAGTGTAGTGTAGTGTTTAAAAAACTATAAAAAAAATAAAAAAAAATAAAAATAAAAAAAAAGGAAAAACGAATTAAAGACAAAAAATTAGAGGAAGTTCTCTTCAGTGCTACTGCTTAAAAAGTAAAACTATGCACTACTGCACTGTGCTGTGTGCAATCTGCCAAAGTGCTAAATTTATTTAAATTATTAACTCAAGATTAACTATTTAATAACTAGCAGTATTTTATTTTTAATTTGAATTTACACGGGCCTAAGAGCTTAGCCTACTACTATGCTAGCCTAAAGCTATATTTCCTTACTATAAGTCTACCTCTAGGCAGACGCTCTCAAACCCACTAAGCTAAAGTGAGGTTAAATCAGATTCAGTATATGATTTATTAATTAATATTAAGTTATATAATATTAATAGATTAGAAATAATTTACTTATATATTATGTATTATAGATAGAAGAATATAGATTATGAATTAGAATTTAGAATTAGAATTACTTATATTATAGATTATGAATTAGAATTTATATTGTTATATATTATTTATAATATATTATAGATTAAGATTAAAGAAGATTAGAATTATTTTAGTACTACAGCTAGTAGCTTGAAGCTTTGCTTAGTACAGCTCGTCACAGTCAATTTTTCTTGAAAAGAATTAGAAATAAAATAAAATGTCACAGCAAAACAGTTAGCTTCACTGCTGGCTGCACTCACTAGCCCAACAAGTTCACTTCACTGATGGACTGAGGTGAGCAAAACACTAAGGGTACTTTTAATAAAATTGAAATAAAATGTAAAATAAATGAGAAAATCTTTGCAAAACAGTTAACGTCACTGCTTGCTGATCAAAAAAAAACACAGCACTTATGCGGCTGCACTCACTAGCCCAACAAGTTCACTTCACTGATGGACTGAGGTGAGCAAAACAAATGAAATAAAATGAAAGATTAATTAAGAAAAATTGACTTGGTCTCTTGCTGTTGCTAAAACAAAGCACAAACTATAGAGCTGCAGCACCAGTACTAATAAGATTAGCTGAACTATACGCTAGTAGTAATTATTTAATATTATTACTTTTATTTATAGCTAATTTAATTAACTATTAAGACAAGAAAGAATTATAGAATTATTGATATTACTGATTTTAGATTAGACACTAGTAGATGTCTTGAATGTCTACAGTACACTCTACACTAGTATACTATTACTAACTATAACTGACAAATATATATATAATTTTATAATGAATTCAATTATTAATTATATTAATATTACTGATTTTAAATTAGACACTAGTAGATGAATGTCTACAGTACACTCTACACTAGTATACTATAGAATATATATATATATATGACTGACAAATATATATATATATAATAATGAACTATTAAATTATAGATTCTATTAAATTATTATTTATAAATTCTATTTAATTTATTTAAGCAGGACAGGCAATAGGCACTAGTGCCAGCTCAGGGCAAGGGCACCCCAGTGCCACTGAGGCACTGGGTGCACTGTCAACTCAACAGCACTTACACTACAGTTGATGACAAATTAAATAAAAAAAATTAAATTAATCAAATTATTATTATTAATTATATTAAGTAGCACTGAAGTGAGGATGAAGTACACTGTGAGAAATGGCAGGCTAATGCTTACCAGTCTCACACAGAACAGAACAATCTCTCTCTGTAACGCTCGGATGCAGCACAGCAGTGTTGCCAAAGCAGTCACAGCGAAAAATGAATGGATCTCTCAGGCAAGCTCTGGTCTTATAAAGGCGCCTTCAGAATTCAAAAAACAGCAGCACAGGCATTGGACGAGACCCTTAGCGTGACGTCACAAGAGTGAGCTGATTGGACAGACGAGATCAGCTCACTCCTGTTTGAAATTTTGGCGGCTGCGCGGCAAAAACGAAGACGATGGTTGTGAGTCTTCGTCTTCTCCTACGTTTTGCCGGCACTGTATTCTCTTCGGCGTGTCTTCGGAACGAACAAAAAAACGGCCTCTTCGTGCTCGTTTTCATGTTCGCCCGAAGACGAATGCGCAAGTCTAGTTAAAATGTGATTAGAGGCAGAAACGCTGGATACGTAAAACTAATGAGAAAAGATTACATCTACCCCTGCCTCAGTTGGTTCCTTCCATGGGCATTCTCAGTCTGGAGTGTGCGTTGTGAGCTTTCTGTGATGGAGTCTGTGTGTGTGTCTGTGTGTGTCTGTCTGTATTAGAGGGACTGACCATTTTTGTTTAAATTCAAGTAAGTAAGGGCAGCACACTGTGAGTACATTCCAAGCATGCCTAGGAACTTTCCGAGTGTCACTCGGACTCGTTAAGAGATTGTCGAAAAAGGAAGCGGTAGATGCTAGTGAGAAAGGGGAGAGCTAAAGAGAAAATAGAGAGAAATGTGAAGGAGAGATTAAAAGAAAGGAGAGAAACAGTGAGAAAGAGAGGATATAATAAGAAACAAGAGAGATGTGGAGAAAGGGGGTCTAATGAGAAAGGGGGGAGATAAGGATTAGATAAAGAGAAAGGTGAGCAGTAATAAGAAGGGAGAGAGAGAGAGAGTGTGTTTGTATTTTCAAAGTGCGTGTACGTTAGGGCAGGTATGTCTTAGGGTACGTAAGTGTGTGGCTGCAAGGTCAAGTGTGAGCCAGTATGTTTGTGTGTAACGGCAAGCGTGAATGTGCATGTGTATATATATATATATATATAAAACATCCAAAAATAGTTACCGGCACTCCAGGGACTTCTTTAAATAATCACTCCAGAAACTGCAGTTTTCCAATCAACGTTTCAGTCTATTTATTAGACTTTCATCAGGACATCATTAATTTTGGACATTATATATATATATATATATATATACACATGTGTGTATGGGCAGGCTTTTGTAAGGGCAGTGTAAATGTGTGTATATGTGTGTGTAAGGGCAGTGTATATGTTTGTATATGGGCAGTGTATATGTGTGTTTATAGGCAGGCGTTTGTAAGGGCAGTGTATATGTGTGTATTGTGAAAATCTATCCATTACTATTGCTATTTGGGGCCTAAAGGGAATAGAAGGATTGACTCTAACATGCGTTTAACCCAGGGGAATAATTTAGTATTGTTTTATTTATTTTTTTAAATACTTTTTATTCAAAGAGGATATGGTACATGTTATATACACTTTATACACAGAAAGAAAGGTTGGAATGCAGCACTCAGTACTGAAATGGTGCACGAGCCAGGGTACCACCAAGTCCTTATATAGAGAAAGACCTGTGTGTCAAAACGTTGCCTGCGTGAAATAAACTCACCTTATCATTTGAGTGCTGAGCCTCTGCTTCTTTATTTTGGATTTATATACACATTGTAGGCAAACCAAGAGAATGCACGTAAATGTGTATAGAAACCGCAGAAAATGTTTTCAAAATAAATTGTGTAAATAAAGTACATTACTCTTATTTTAAGTGTAAATTGCTATTATTAAGTCACAAAGCCACATTATCATCAGTAAAGCCCTGACCGTAGCCAAACCCCCTAAAACAAAACTTGGTCCCTTGGTCCATTTCTAATGTTGGCAGGTATGGTACAATGACATAAAGAACATCACATAGGGGGCGTGGTCTGGATGGCGAACTGAACGGACGCAGGGTGCGGGAGCTCCGCGATTAACCAGCCTTACCAGCATTTTATCCGCATCCATCGGTGGCTGTTTTCGCTGTTTTGCCTCATCCCGTCTGCTTTCTGTCTATGTCGGGTCCTCGCACGAAGAAATCTGCGAAAATGCCAAACTTTTTTGAGCCGAAGGGCCGGAAAAAGCATTCATCTCGCACGTCGGGCCTACCACGTGACCAGGAGGAAGACTCTGATGCCTCTACAGGCCCTGCCTTGTCTTCCCGCTCTAGGCCTCCCTCCCCAGCCGACATTCAACGAGATGACCCGGGTCAAGACACGCACGCACTCACCTCACACACTATGAAGTCTCTGTTATGCGAAATGCGGGAACAGCTCCGCCAAGACTTTCAAGATATCGCTAATTCTATCCGTCGCGACCTGGATGGCCTGGGGGACCGCACAGATCATCTCGAGAGGCGCATGGAGGAGTTCGCTGATGCACACAACACCCTCGCGGATGACCATACTGCACTCAAATCTGAGGTGATGCATCTCAGGGAGAAGGTGATGGACCTGGAGGATCGCTCCCGGCGCAACAACATACGTCTGCGGGGCATTCCAGAGGATATGGGCCAGGAGGCCCTGCAAGTTTTCGTGATTGACCTTTTCAAGCACCTCCTGGGAGACGGTAACAACGTTGACATACATCTCGACAGATTGCATCGCACCGCGCGGCCCAAGGCGCTATCCTTAAAATCCCCTAGGGACGTTCTGACTAGGGTGCATTTTTACGACGTCAAAGAAAAAATCATGCAAGCGGCCAGGCGCAAGCCTGATCTCCCTCCTCGTTTCCAGAACATCATGCTTTTAACCGACCTCTCTCAACTTACCCTCCAGCGTCGTCGTTCCTTCGCTCCGGTGACGAGCCTCCTGAGATCGCACAATATCCCCTATAGATGGGGCTACCCCATAAGGCTCATTGTTATCAGGGATGGCTCCGCATCTTCCATCCTCACCCCGGAGGACGGCATGGCTCTCCTGCATAAATGGGGTCTCGACTCGGCTGCTGCTCCTGCGCCGCTGCCTTCTTCCGCCGCGAAAGACAAGGTCTCCCCGCAGAAGAAATTGAAGAGGGACTGGTCCACGAAGACTTGACGGCCTTCATTTGTCTACAGGACGGTAACCAGTACATTATCGCCTGTTGGGCCTTTGGCTGTCGCCTACATTTTGCACGCTACACAGGGATTTTGTATAAAAAAAATTTTTTTTTCATTTTTCTACTTCTGTTTCGCCGCCTTTTTCCGTCGTTTTTATTTACGCATTATTTAAGTTTTATTAGCTTCACACCGAGAGCGCATTACATAATTGCACTCCATTTTCTCCCATGACTCCGGTTACGCCGGCTGCATTTGGGTTAGAGCCCCTCACAAGTTTTGGCTTAGCCCATTCGCGGGCTTCAGATATTTTCCCTCACTAGGGATACGTTGCACTGCACCATACACCTTATTTCATACATTACTTTTTTTATTTATTTTCTTACTTACACGTCGGTTTGTTCACTTATGGTACTTTTTTTTATTTTCTTTCTTTACACACACATTTTTCTCAGGCCCTCATCTATGGCCATGTGATGCTGTCACGCAATTTTTTTAGGCTGCGCGGCCTCCCGCCGGATGAGTCCTTCTCACTCACTCTTTCCCGCCCCCCAAGTGCTATTTACATCTTTAGCACGCCCTTTGCGTAGTATGTTTGGGCATTCCGCCCTGGTTCTCCATTATTTGTGTTCCTTGTATGTTCTTTTCTTTTTGTTTGTAATCAGTGATGCTCCTCCGCTACATTTTATTAGGTCTTTTTATTATCATGTCCTGCCGGGTCGGGTGTGGTCGTTCATGCGTTGTCTCCACTCACTCCACTTTGGGGACTGGCTCCCCTGCGGGTCCTTCTTACCCTTTTCTTTTCCCCTTTTTTTATTTATTGTTATATAAATGGCTGATCTAGTTCTCCTGTCCATTAATGCCAAGGGCCTTAATACTCCTCAGAAACGCACCTCCTTGTGGTCTGAGGTCAAGTCACACAAAGCCAATATTGTTTGTATTCAAGAAACCCACTTTAAAAAGTCTAGCAAGATTAATTTATTTTCCAAACGCTTTCCATGGCAGTATCACTCCACGGCCACCTCTAAAAGGGCGGGAGTCTCGCTCCTCTTGTCTAATGCCCTTTCATTTTCTTTGATACGTAAATGCCCTGACCCGCAGGGACGCTTCCTCATTTTGGTATGCGACGTTAATTCCGTTCGCTACACTATAGCCTCTTTTTATGCCCCCAACACCTCCCACACTCAATTTTTTAGTTCGTTTTTATCTAAATTGGATACTCTACGGCAGGGTCAGGTTATCTTATGTGGTGATTTGAACGCGACTTTATTCCCCGAGCTGGACAGCTCCACTCATAGGCCCTCCACACACACTTCTCGCATACGCACGCTTGGCTCCACGTTGTCCTCTTTGCCACACTCCAATCAATTGTTTGACGCTTGGAGGGTCCTACACCCTTCCGAGCGAGATTACACGTATTTTTCTGCACCACACACTTCATACTCCCGTATAGACTACTTTTTTCTGGACAAATTTACTTTGCAATCGGCCAAATCGTGTTCCATAGGGTCCATCTCTTGGTCCGACCATGCCCCGGTTATACTTACCCTTGCACTCTCCTATCCGGTCTCGGGCAGAGGCAGTTGGCGCCTTAACGATAGTTTGTTATTAACTCCCGCACATAAAGAACAAATTCAAGCGCATCTCACTGATTATTTTCACGACAACTCTTCCCCTGATCTCTCTGCAGAGACAGTGTGGAACGCTCATAAGGCGGTTATACGTGGCAGGCTTATCAGTTTGGCTTCTCACCTTAAGAAGCAACACTTGGCGGATAAATCCTCCCTGCTTCTGCAACTTTACGACTCGGAAACTCTCCACAAGCGCCATCCATCTGACTCCCTGTTGCGCAAAATCAAACACATTAAATCCCAATTAGCGGAAATCAATGCCCGTTCCACAGCATACATGCTGTTGAAGTTAAAACAAAAGTTCTACGCGAAAGGCAACAAAGCCGACTCCCTTCTGGCCAGAAAACTTAAACAAATTGTGTCTCTATCCCGTCCCTCCCACATTATTGATAGTGGGGGTCGTGAGATTCGTAATCCTTCGCAGATGGTAGAGGCTTTCGCTGCTTATTACTCCAAATTATACAACTTGCATCGCGACACCACCGTTTCTCAACCCTCACTCACAGACATTACCACCTATCTGGAGTCTACACACTTACCCACCCTTGCGCCTGAACTTTCTGAATCGCTTGCCGCGCCAATAGAGTTGAGGGAGATTGAGAGGGCCATCTGTCATCTTAAAAAGGGTTCGGCCCCGGGTCCGGATGGATTCACTGCAGCATATTATCGTTCTTTCTTACCTACTTTAGGACCTCATCTGCTTTTTCTTTTCCGCTCCTTTATGTCATCTGGCGTCGTCCCCTCTGAGAATCTTAGAGCGCATGTAGTCACTTTGCCCAAACCCGGTAAGCCGCCCACGGTATGTCCTAACTTTCGTCCCATTTCTCTTCTCAATGTCGACCTGAAAATTTATGCGAAAATATTGGCGAATAGACTTGCCCTGCTCCTACCCTCCCTTCTCCACCCTGATCAGGTAGGCTTTGTTTTGGGCCGGCAGCCCTCCGACAATACCCGCAAGTTTTTGAATTCCCTTTGGGACGCAGCTAAGCGTAAATGCCCCAGCCTTTTTATTTCTTTCGACGCCGAAAAGGCGTTCGACAGGCTTCACTGGGTGTTTTTGTCGAGAGTTCTTCATAAATTTAATTCCCCCCCCCTTCATACAGGCGGTCCTGGCGCTCTACGCGTCTCCCACCGCTTGCATTTCCTCCCCGTTTTCCATCACGAATGGTACCCGTCAGGGTTGCCCCCTTTCCCCCTTACTCTATACGCTCGCACTTGAACCCTTAGCGGCTAACATACGCGCGGATCCTATGATTTCTGGGTTTCCCTTACCCAACGGAAATGAGAGCAAGCTTGGGTTATTCGCGGATGACATTCTGGCGTCGGTTACCTCCCCGGAGCGCTCCCTCCCTGCTCTTTTCGCTCAATTCTCTCGCTATTCTGCTGTCTCTTATCATTCTATTAACATCTCTAAAACGCAGGCGATGTGTCTCCATCTGGACCCGGGTTGTAGGGCTCGTCTCTCCTCTATCTATAGATTTGAGTGGAGGACGTCCCATCTCTCCTACTTGGGTATTCGATTGCCCAAGTCACTTCACGATATAAACACCTTAAACATTGTGAGGGTATGGGACTCGGTGAGGTGAGACATCGTTAGGTGGCGGGGCTATGAGCTCTCTTGGTTGGGAAGGGTTAACGCCTTAAAAATGACAGCCCTCCCGAAACTGTTATATGTGCTTCGGACGGTCCCGGTTAAACCCCCGCGGGGGCTCTTAGGTTCTATTCAGAAATTTTTTGTTTCCTTCACGTGCATCAGAAGCAGGTCCAGAGTGGCAAATCGTACCCGGTTTGTGCCTCGGCTGCAGGGGGGTTTGGGTGTTCCCCATATAGAATCTTATCATGAGGCTTGCGTTCTGGCGCAAACTCTCGTATTTGGACGGCTCAAGAAAATAGCGTTATTTCTCCTCTTACTGTTGACCAGCTCCTGTGGCTGCCCCGCTCTACACGCCCGCGCCTTCTGCCTCTGCCCCCGACTACTAGGCACACTATTGACATATGGGATAAGGTGGCCAAACGCTTTCCTGCTCTCCATCGCCTTACCCGTATTGCTCCCTTACGGGTTTTGGAGTTGCTCATTCCTGATTTTTCTATTTCCCATTGGGTTCGCCCAGGTCTCTCCTCACTGGGGGATCTCTTCGAAGACTTTGCGCCCTTTTTCACACTTCACATCTACACACAATATTCCACGACACGACTTTTTTCGCTACCTCCAGCTCCGTCATCTCCTGGGCTCCCTGCCCTCGTCGGTGTGTCTCTCGACCCCGCTCCTCCGCCAGGTGGCCGCCTTATGCGACTCAGCTCCCAGGTTTCCAGGGGGTATTTCTATTTGGTACTCGGTGTTGCTGGCCCGTTTCTCTGCCCATAAGCTGCCTCATATGCTTGCCTGGGAGAGGGAGCTGGGAAAGGAATTCCCACTAGATACATGGCTGGAGGCGGAGGAGGCGATGCGGGGGGTTACTCATTGCACCAATCACATAGAGCTCCAAAAGAAGCTCAGTTGTCGCTGGTATCTCACCCCGGCTCGTCTTTCTCGTATGTGGCCAACCCAATCCAAACTTTGCTGGAGGGGCTGCGGCCAATCTGGTTCTATGCTTCATATATGGTGGAGCTGTCCAGTTCTGAAGCCGCTTTGGTTGGAGATATTTGCCCTGCTCCGCCGCGTTTTTCACTGCCCTTTTGATTTTCTTCCGGAATTTGCTTTACTACATGTGTTCCCCGATCCTATCCCCTCCTCGACACGCAAGCTTCTCATACACATTCTCCTAGCCACTAAATTATGTATTGCCAGACACTGGAAAGCGCCTCTCCCTCCTACCGTCGATGAAATAGTTTCCATCACTGAGAGGCATAGGGTCTTGGAGAAAATGTCCCATGACTCGTCTTGCACGTCACATATCTACTTGAAAGTCTGGACTCCCTGGCTTGCTAGCCAGGTCCTCTCTGATTATTGTTAATCGCTTGCCCTCGACCACGCCCGGCCGGCACTCTGCTGTTTTGGTAGGATGCCGCGTGTTCGTATTGCGCCCGCTGTTCTGCGGCCTCGGCCGTCTGATGTATCACTGATTCGCTTTTGTTTTGGTTCGTTTATGTTGCATTTATTTTGTTTTCGTGATCACTTGCGCTATACATCTCCACTCATCATACGCCATTTATAACACAATGTATAGCAGGTGGTCTTGTTGCTTCCACGTCATGGTTATTGTATGTTTTGAGTAAAACTGAAAAATTTTCATCGGTATCGTTTTCTGTTACGAGTCCGACTGCTGCGAACTGTTGTTCCTCTGGGCATTCTTTTACTTGCTATTTTATGATCTGTCTTTTTGATTGCCGTGCGGTTAGTCGGACCGTTACTAGTTCCGTCCTACGTGTCGGATGTTATTTGTCTTGGGTCCTGCGCGACTCTTTATTTGTAACCCGTTTTCCGATGAATAATAAAAACTTTTAATTTAAAGAAAAAAAAGAACATCACATAGAATGTGTGAATTAAAGTAGATGTATGGATTTATTCTTACCAACAAATATTACATCTTAGCATAGCCCTTACATAGTCATGGTTGCTATTAAACATGTGTACAGATAATTATTCTTACTCATGGTGCATCTCATCGTTTTGTTTCTTAAACTGGACTTATTTCCATTTTACGTCTTAAAAAATAAAGAAATTATAAATAAAGTTTGCTAAAACAATTATTCAAAACTATAAAATACATTGCAGTAATTGTCTGCCCTGGTTGCTCAGCTTCTTCCACAAAATTAAGCTTCAAACATTTTTTTTATTCTGTGTTTTTACATATACTAACGCACCATGTGCCAACATAATCACATCCCTTGTGCTCTAATTTGCTCACAAACCCAAAACAGAATTACAGTAATAAGCAACAAAAGGGAATTTAAAAACTGGGTCAGTTGTTCCTAGAGCCAAAGCAAGATGATGACCATCAGCAGACTCAGATTTACTTGCTCCGTGTCAGCAAGGCCAATTGTCTCAAATGTATTTCCCTCAGTGTCAGGGGTGCAGCAGTTTTAAAGGGACATTCCAGCCATCATACACACTTTAAGGCATTAAAACGAGCGTCCTATTTAAATGATAATTTTCAAACGTATCTCCTGCTTGCCAAAGCCCATGCATTGTGTACTCATCGCTAGTCTGCTCTAGTGCTAGAGGAAATCTAATAAGACATCTCATGTTCATGCATTGAAAGCGGTGTTGCTTCAAGCAGCCAAAAATTGTATGAAAATGGGTTTATGGAGGGGGCATTTTGCTGCAGCTTCTCTTAAAGGTAAACACTTAGAAGTACTAAGTACTTTGTTGGCCTATAAAAGCCATCAACTTCAACAAAAGTTGCAAAGGAAATATATGGGGTAAAAGTCAAGAAATCGAACACATGGTGAGAATGAAACAAAATACTGAAAAATGTTCAATAAAGAGTGGTACATTTCCACAGTATAGCTCTTCTCCACAGCTCCTTTAGCCATGCTTTATTCAGCGGGCAAAGTGGGCATTTGCCCAGGGGTCACTAACCTTCAAGGGCCCACTGGCGGCAGTCATACTTCTGGAAGGTAAGTGAACTACAAAGGTGGGGGTAGATTGTGAGGAGGGAGAGGGGGTAGATTGTGAGACAGGAGACGGGATAGATTTTGAGGAGGGAGAGGGGGTAGATTTTGCGGAGGGAGAGGGGGTAGATTTTGAGGAGGGACGGAGAGGGGGTAGATTGTTTAGGGAGAGGGGGGTAGATTTTGAGGAGGGAGGGAGAGGGGGATAGATTGTGAGGAGGGAGAGGGGGTAGATTGTGAGGAGGGAGAGGGGGTAGATTGTGAGGAGGGAGAGGGGGTAGATTATGAGGGGGGAGGGAGAGGGGGTAGATTGTGAAAAGAGAGAGGGGTAGATTGTGAGAAGGGAGGGTGAGGGGGTAGATTGTAGATACTCTGCGGCCATCTTTAATTCTATAGAGATTGAGTGCTCGCCTCCACGCGGCCCCTCTCAGCTCTGGTGTTTAGAGCTTGCTGTGGGTTACCACAGCAATGTTCTAAACACTAGAGCTGAAACGTGCAAAATAAGAAGCCAGCCAAGAGCACATTGGACCTCCATTGCATAAGAATTCCCCTCCCTGCTGCCCAAGGTAAGCCAAGGGAGGGGGAATAACTTTATAAAGTTTTTCTTATTTCTTTTTTTTAATACATTTTATTTTGAATTTTAAAATCAACTAATTTTCCCTCAGCCCCTTTTCCCCACTATATCCTTTATCCCCCCATACATCACCTATCCCCTCCACTACAAGCCCCCTGTCTGTCCCCCACTACAAGCCCCTGTACTCCCCATTTTTTGCATTTGATTGGCGGGAAGGCAGAAGGATGGGAGGGTGGCTCACTATTATATTGTTTGCCCAGGGCCCACCAGAGCCTTGAATCGGCCCTGTAACCACCCATTACTATTCTGCCATTCATGCCCCCTTGCACTTTCCTAGTTCCCATTTTAAATATTGAAATACAATTTTCCCTTATCTATCAGAAATGTGTATTACAACCACAAGGCCAGGGCACCTCCAAGTCACTCCCCACCATCATCCCTATTAACACCACAGCCTATGTCTCCATGCCCATTTTCCATCTCACACATGCCCATATCCCTGTACCATATGTTTTGTTTGTTCCTCCATATCTGTCATCCAGCCTCTCATCATATTTTAGGGAGGATGGAAGGCAGATTATATCAAAGCAGTCCTGAAAAACGATTATTAAAAATGCAGGATTTAGCTGGAGTTACAAATTTAGTTAATGCAATTTACTGTAAAGTCTTCCAACGGTTTGAAGATGAACTCTTCAAACCTTATGAACCCTTTCACCTTTAAGTTATAAAAATATGTATTATTATTATATTATATGTAGCTTTTCACCCACTTTCCAGGTATAGCAACCGTAGATTGTTATTATGCTTGACTTAAAGGTATATGGAGCAATCATTTTGTGGTATCACACTTGTTGATATTAAGTGTGCGATACCAGTGTAAACATAGGTCTGGCTGGTCAGGGTCAGGTCTTCTTAGTTTCTAAATCAAACAGAAGGGACAGAAGATGGGCTAGTGCTACAGAATCTAATTGCTCACAATGAGAAAAAAAAAATGATTGGATTAAAGGGAAACCCCTTCATCCCTTGAAGTCCCCTAAATAAACAATGGATATAACATAAATTTTATATGCATTGTACAAAGTTTTAAAAAAAACATACCTAAAGGGGAAGCTGCAGCTTTACACCACTTGTATTGACTGCTTCAATATACCTAATACCCTCATACATTTGCCATGAGTGGTGCCATGAAAATTTTAAAGAGACCCCACCTATCATATGCATTTAATTGAATGTGGTGGTAGATTAAGGTAAGTAGAAATTGATTGACTGTTCATGTGAAAAACCTGATTAGTAAAGATGCAGTCCCACCAGTGTCTCAAGCTTGCATTTAAAACCCGGACACCTAGGAATTTTATATGCTGTAGTACAGCTGCAGCTGAGACTATGTAGGGTTGATATACAGATAATGTTAATGGAAGTTAGTGTGGAAGTTTACCTTTGCACTCTTAACTACAGGTAGGTTTTATAGCCAGTGCATGCTCACATTTAAAATATTCTGCTGACAGATGTGTAATTTATCTGCGTCAATCTGTTCAATTTTTGTTATTTTTTTTCTCTGTTCATTTATGATTATTTATGTCACCAATATCTCTAATAAAGCACCTATTTTCCTTATCATCCCTACAGAAATTGCTTTTTTATGATGTATGAACCATATCACCTGAGAATGTAAGCTATATTTTTTATTATCTACTCATTTCATTTACACACTAAAGTATGTGAAGCAAACAGTTTACCTCACTGAAATCCTTAATTTAGCAAAACAAGTAGTGTTTCAACCATTTATTGTTTTACTTATGCACACATGATGCTGAGTGCACTTGCACAGGTATTGAGGCACACATTTCACTACCATACATTATTTTTTTAGAAGTAGGACTCTGAATTGAACCCTGTGAAAAGCCTTCTAGCCCAAGTGCTGGTACAACCAAACAAAATAAGGTGAAAATGAATATTATGTGAAAAGTAATAGACTTGTACGTTTGGATTCATACAAAGTTCGTCAAATTGTGCAAAAATAAAAAAAATGAGGTGGGGCCCCCAATGAAAATGAAGCTAAGAGCTCTTTTATTGTTTTTTTCACTCACCCTCATTCACTCTCCCATGCTCTTTCACACTCACTCACACGCTGTCTGTATGTCTTCCTACCTTCTCTGCCGACCACTTCTGTGTCTCTGTCTCCTTGTCATGCAGGTCCATGCACACATGATGCTGAATTGACCAAAAACGAAACAAAAAATTCATTCAGATCATTTTGGTCCATTTGCACAAGTCTAAAAAGTAATAAAATATTGTTATCAGTTGATATTTATTATTCAGGAATGCATTATTTAACACTGAAACAAATCTATTTTTAAGCACTTTGTTAAATCTTTGTGAAATTGTCATTTATAGGAATATCCTCTTTACACACCTTGTGTTGTGTTGTGACACTACATATTGAATTCAAAGAGTAACATCCAGGCACACATGAGTTTTCTAGGGCTGAAACAACGAATCGATAAAATCGATAATAATCGATAACGGAAATCGTTGTCGACGATTTCCGTTATCAATTAATCGAGTGATCGATTCGTTGTTGGAGCACTCGGCTCCTTTTACTTACCTCCGCGAGCGTTCCCCGCTTCCGCTACACGCGCCTTCTTTTAGTTGCGGTTCGCTCTGTGCGAGTGGCTCCGTTCGCACAGAGCGATTCGCTCTGTGCGAGTGGCTCCGTTCGCACAGAGCGGTTCGCTCTGTGCGAGTGGCTCCGTTCGCACAGAGCGGTTCGCTCTGTGCGAGTGGCTCCGTTCGCACAGAGCGATTCGTGGGGGTGGGGTTTCAGGGGATGCAGGGCAGAGTGGGGGTGGGGGGGGCAGGCCAGGGTAGGAGACTGAGTGCAGGGTGGGGGTGGGGATGCAGGGCAGGGTGTGAGTGTGGGGGCAGGGCAGGAGACTGGGTGCAGGGCAGAGTGGGGGTGGGGGTGCAGGGCAGAGTGGGGGTGGGGGTGCAGGGCAGAGTTGGAGACTGGGTGCAGGGCAGAGTGTGAGTGTGGGTGCAGAGCAGAGTGGGTGCAGGGTGTGAGTGTGGGGGCAGGGCAGAATGTGGGGGCAGGGCTGGGTGCAGGGCAGAGTTGGAGACTGGGTGCAGGGGCACAGTGCAAAGTGCCAGGGCTGGGTGCAAAGTGCCAGGGCTGGGTGCAAAGTGCCAGGGCTGGGTGCAAAGTGCCAGGGCTGGGTGCAAAGTTCTGGGTGCAAAGTGCCAGGGCTGGGTGCAAAGTGCTGGGTGCAAAGTGCCGGGTGCAAAGTGCTGGGTGCAAAGTGCCAGGGCTGGGTGCAAAGTGCTGGGTGCAAAGTGCCAGGGCTGGGTGCAAAGTGCCGGGTGCAAAGTGCTGGGTGCAAAGTGCCAGGGCTGGGTGCAAAGTGCCAGGGCTGGGTGCAAAGTTCTGGGTGCAAAGTGCCAGGGCTGGGTGCAAAGTGCTGGGTGCAAAGTTCTGGGTGCAAAGTGCCAGGGCTGGGGCAAAGTGCCGGGTGCAAAGTGCCGGGTGCAAAGTGCCAGGGGTGGGGCAAAGTGCTGGGTGCAAAGTGCCAGGGCTGGGTGCAAAGTGCCGGGTGCAAAGTGCCGGGTGCAAAGTGCTGGGTGCAAAGTTTCTTGAACAGTATACCTCTTTTCAGAATGTTTGGGGTTATTTTGTTTCATAAATATTGTGTTTGGGTTTTTGTACTTTGAAAATATTGTTTTTTTATTACATCATAACAAAATAAGAATGTTAATGTAAATTTTAAGTTGTTTTTTAACATCCAGTTCATTAAATTATTTTAAATAAACAAAAAATTTGCATATTGTTTTTTTTTATCCGATTAATCGATTAATCGAAAAAATAATCGGCCAACTAATCGATTATTAAAATAATCGTTAGTTGCAGCCCTAGAGTTTTCTATGAGTTTTAATTGATAATAATTCTATTAGTGTGGTCCTGCTAAGGGTTTTGTACTCCTGTTGGGGCCTTTGAGAAGGACATCAATTAAAATGTTTTCTAATCATGAGAAAGGAGCTAAGTGAAGCGTTTCAAGGACAGGTTGTTCTCCTAAGTGCTGAAAAACTATTTTGAGCATTCGCAAATAGATTTTTTTAAACCAAATCATTTTCATCCAAAACAAGACCAGGCAGACCTAAAGTTACCAGAAGAGCAGTATACCAAGCTAATATAAATACAGAATAGAACAGCATCAACAGCTATAATTTTAAACCCAGTTGAAAGACGACTAGTAATATGCAGCCTTGGATTCTCTGAGATGCTCTGAAAAAGCATTAGAATAATGTGGATTGTAAAATTCTGCACATGCTTGTAGAATTAGTACCAGACAGAGTTAACGCAGTCTTTACGACAAATGGTGACGGTCATATCAAATATGTTTGTGGGGGGGGGGGTAGTGCATGTGCTGAATTAAGTGTTTATTTTGAGCAGGGACATTTTAGGTTGATGACTAAGTTCCATTTAGTGTCAGTTTTTCACAGGTAACATACCTAAAATTACAGGCATTACACTCTTCTATCATCATGGTATATGAGAAATACAACAAGGCAATGTATCAGCAAACCCTCGGCAAAAATATGTAAAAGCATAAACACAATCCCTTTGGAATTTCCTGGGTTTCTGTATATATTGATCATTAAACTACATCACAGCAATATACAAACACAGTCTTCTCAAACTAATAGCACTCAAACAATGTAAGTGTTTATTGAACGCACTGTGTAAACATTCACATTGCAAGGTTGAAAAATCATATGAATTCAGATTCAATAACTGGATGATCCTCCTTTGGCAGCAATAACCCCAATTAAATGTTTCCTTTAGTTGTGAATAAGGCCTGCACAACCGTCAGGAGGAATTTTGGACCGTTCCCTTTTACAAACTGTTTCAGTTCAGCAATATCCATGCGATGTCTGGTGTGAAACGCTCTCTTGAGGTCATGCTACATCATCTCAATTGGGTTAAGTTAAGGATTGGGTCGCTCCAGAAGTTGCATTTCCTTCTGTTGAACCCATTCTGTTGTTGTATTACTCCTGTGCTTTGGATTGTTGTCACCCAACTTTGGTGGATAGATGGCCTTACATTCCCCTGCAAAATGTCTTGATAAACTTAAGAATTCATTTTTCTATCAATGATATCATCAGCAAAGCAGCCTCAAACCATGATGTCGCATTCACTATGCTTTGCAGTTTAGATGAGGTTTTTATATTGTTGTGCTCTGCTTTTTTCCTACAAATAGATTTTGTGTTCTTCTCGAACAACTCACATGTGGTTTCTTCTGTCCACATGATACTATGCCAAGTAGTGCTGTTTAATACCTATGCTGAAATGTCTCTATTTAGGGGCAACTTGTCTATGGGCTGA
Organism: Sceloporus occidentalis; assembly: GCA_023333645.1. Lineage (NCBI taxonomy): Eukaryota > Metazoa > Chordata > Lepidosauria > Squamata > Phrynosomatidae > Sceloporus > Sceloporus occidentalis. The sequence goes on from JALMGF010000247.1 coordinate 476,753, forward strand.
TGAACATCAAGACTCTTAAAGATAATTTTTTAACCATTTCCACCTTTGTGCATATTAACAATTATTAGTCTTAAGTATTTAGAGATCTCTTTTATTCAAGGCAAGGTTTAAAACAGACAAGGCTTCTTGTGAATAGCACTCGCGTAACTACAGGTTGCAACTGCTGTGACCGGGCCTGTGCCTCCAGGGGGCCCGGTGTGGCCCCTGTGACCCCTGTTCTTCGGTGTGTGTGTGTGAGCATGCATGTGTTTTTGTGTGTGTGTATGAGCATGGATGTGTAATTGTATAAGTGGGGTGAGATGGAGTGTGTGTTAGTGAGTATGAGTAAGTCCGTGTAATTTGTGTGTTTAAATATGTTGTATGTTGGAAAGGGGGCAAGGTTCAAAGAAGGCACAGACTAGTTGTGTGGAGGCAATGATGGCACAGACTAGCTGTTGAAGTTGGGGGGCCCGGGGAAATTTTCATACCAGGGCCCCGTGGTTTCTAGTTATACCCCTGTTCAAAAGCAGCATTGCAAAGTGTGTTTGTAATTATTTATGTACTTAATATAAAAGAATGAAAACATAAATTGCGCCTTTGTTCAGGAAATTAATCATTCTGCAAGGTCACAGGGAGAGGTGATACCAGGAGTACAGCTGCTACACTTATCAAGAGACTGCCTTTCTTCAGTTCAAAGTTCACATGCAAAAAAAAAAAATATATACGTAAAAAACACATTCCATAGAATAGTACATTTCTTATCAGCTGGCATATCAAAAACTATGACGCATTCTCCAGGTTTATAGGTCCTGTCAAATACTATTATTTTGGATTTGTATTAATTTTAGATTAATTGCATATCTCAATATGTATACATATGTGTGTATATACGGTATTAGGAATCATGAAGTGGCATTCCTTGTGTCCTTATGTAAGCTCGTTTGAGCAGGGAACTCCTCACCTGTTGTCTCCGTAAGTCAAATTGTTATGTTACATACTACTTGTTTTGTCCTGTCCACCCATTGTACAGCGCAACAGAATTTAATGGCGCTATATAAAACAATAAATAATAATAATGATACACACAATGGCTTTCCTTAGGTTGGACTGACACTTATGTATACAGAGGAGATGCCACTTAAACAGTCTCCTTTGGTATAAGGAAGTAATGTAATATTTACAAGTACAATATATGACCAAAAGTATGTAGATACCTGCTCTAATTATTGAGTTTATGTGTTAGCTGCATTCATTGCTAGCCGGTATATAAAATGAAGCGTATAGGTTTGCCATCTCTATAGACAAACATTTCCAGTAGAATACTACTGAATACTGAATTGCTCAGTGACTGTAAATGTGAAACTGTCTTAGGATACCACAGGTGAGTTCATGTAATTTCTGACCTGCTCTAATGTAGTTGCTATTATTGTTAGATAGAAGCATCTAGATAGAGTATCAACAGCTCAGTCATGAAGCGGTAGACCATGCACACTCACTTAGCAGGGTCACAGAGTTCATCTTTCTCTTGTAGCATCACTTACTACAGAGTTCCAAGCTGCCTCTGGAAGCAACCTCAGCACAAGCACTGTTGGGAGGTACATGAAATAGGTTTTCATGACTGAGCAACTGCATACAAGCTAAAGATCACTTTGTATAATACCAAGGGTCAGCTGGAGTGGTGTAAAGCACCAACCACTGTGCTCTGGAGCATTGCAAATGTGTGCCCTGGAGTGATGAATTACACTTTATCTCAAACCGAATCTAATCTGATGGCCGAATCTAAGTTTTGCAGATGCCAGGAGAACACTGCCTACCAGAATGTGTAGTGCTTACTGTGAAGTTTGGTGGAGGAGGGATAATGGTCTTAAGCTATTTTTCATGGTTTAGGTTAGGCCCCTTAGTTCCAGTAAAGGGTAATGTATACACATACATTTTTGTTAGCAGCGAACCACTATATGATCACAAGTATGTGGACACCTAACCATCATATCTATATGACCTTGTTGTTCCAAAACCATGGACATCAATATGGAGTCCGTTAATATTGAGTTGGGCCTTCCTTTGAGGCTATAACAGCCTCCACCCTGTCTGGAAGGCTTTCCATTAGATTTTGGAATGTGTCTGTGGGAACTTGTGCCCATTCAGCCAAAAAAAAGTATTTGTGAGGTCAGGCACTGATGTTAGAAGAGAAGGCCTGACTCACAACTGGTGTTCTATTTCATCCCACAGGTGTTGGGTTAAGGTCAGGGCTTTGTGCAGTTCACTCAAGTTCCTCCACACCAAACTCATTAATCCCTGTTTTAATGGACCTTGCCTTGTGCACAGTGACACATTCATTCTGGAACTGGTACCACAAAGTTGGAAGCATACAGTTGTCTAATTCAAAATTGTTATTTATATATTAAAGATTCCCCACTGCCTTCTGAATGTCTGATTAAGTGTGGTACATAATTGTTGTCCGTTGCAATCTGCCAGTCGAAATGGAACAATAACAAAACTAACAAAACCACAAATTAACTGATTATCTTATTATTTAAGGAAAACCCCCCACATTTTCCCTTGCAAATGCATGGATGAATTGTGAGAATCTTCCTAAAGCATTTGCTTTTTTCCTCACTAGTTTCTTCACTGGCATAAGATGTGTTCAGGAAAACACATCTCCTGCTGCCTGTACCCATGTTGTATACTAGCTGCCAGCCAGCTCTATAGCCAGGGGAGGGCTGGCAGCCTAAGGCCTGGGGGGCAAGTTTAGTCAAGTGGCCCGTTGTCTGAATCAGCCCACTATACATGCCCATCTTTTCCTGATTTTCTAACGCATATTGATGTAATGTGATGGGACTGGGAGTAAAAAAAAGTATGTTTAATACATTAAAAAACAGCTAATCTTTGTAACAAAATAAAATTTAAATATGGAAAAATTGGACCCTAGGCATTTCCTTGGGCCCCTGCCTGTAATTATCCCCAGAGTCCCTTTGTCCCTCATTCACTAAGCCACACCTTTGTTTTACTTAGATCAAATAAACAACACATGTAAACAGCACGTGCATGTATAGATCAACTGAATAAGAAATACAAACTCTGTATTTGCAGGTACACATAAATAATGTATGCAAGCATAGCATAGCAGAATAACACACAAACCCAGCTTTGCAGGTACAGATCAACTGGAAATCACATAACAACTAAGCATTAAAGGTATAGATAAAACCCCCTAAATTACAAGCATAGATCACAGGATGCACACCCCCAAAGCCAGCCCTGGTGTCCACACTGCCCACATAGAACCCGACCAGCACCAAGATAACATATTACAGTCCAGAGTGAGCCAACTTTGTCCCCCAAACAGCCTAGGGTGAGCCAATTTTGTTCCCAAACAGCCTGCCCTGACACCAGTACAAGCTCTGCAACACCGACACCCAAACACACACACCAGTACAAGCTCTGCAACACCGACACCCAAACACACACACCAGGACAGGCTCTGCCACACCGACACCCAAACACACACACCAGGACAGGCTCTGCCACACCGACACCCAGACACACACACCAGGACAGGCTCTGCCACACTGACACCCAAACACACACACACACACACACACACACACACGGACAGGCTCTGCCACACAGACAGCCAAACACACAGACACCAGGTTAGGCTCTGCCACACCGATATCCAAACACACACACACACACACACCAGTACAGGCTCTGCGACACTGACAACCACATCCAAAATGCTTTCCACAATGGTTTGTTGTTTGTTTGTTTCCCCCCCTTGTGTATTGATGCCCAGCCAGCCCCCCCCTTTGGTTTTAATGTATTTCCCCCCCCACCCTTGTGTATTGCCCCATGTGGCTTTGTGCCCACAGCCAGCCCCCTTTGTACATTATGCCCCAACACCCTTGTGTATTGATTTATGTGATGTCCCCAGCCAGCTCCCTCCCTTGTGTATTGATTTATGTGGTGCCCCAACCACCCTGTTGTGTACTTATACCCCCTAGCCACCCCCATTTTGCATTTAATTGTTGTCCCAATGCAGCCCCCCCCTTTGAATATGGCTCCCCTTCCGCCTATTACCCCAACTATTTTTTTTTATTTTTTTAATACTTACGTTTTTGCTGCCATCCTTCAATGCTGCTGTGCTCCAACGTGCTCTTCTAGCTGTCACGAGGAGCTGCCCATTATATTGACGATGTGACGTGCCACTCAAGGGGGCAGAGTCACACAGGACACTGGGCGGCACTGTGCAGACACGCTGGCCGCTTTAAGAGTCACAGCCACATCGGCTGCAATGGCATTTCGGTGTGCCGGCCAGTTCAGCCGGCCTACCGCGGATGCTGCGGGCGTTAAAGACGGCCCTGGTGTGTCCGAATCGGCCACTTAAATGGGCGGCAGCGCGGCCGTTTAATGTAGATTCAGGGCGGCCTGGGGGGCAATTGCCCCCCGGCCCAGCCCGCCCCTGTCTATAGCGGTGGCTGGTGCAAGAGTTCTGAGTGTCTCTCACTAGACCCCTCATGTGCAGAAAGTGATTTCAATGAGAGTGCTTTCTGACATGTGTTGGCTATTTTAAGAAGCTAAATATTGATGTGAAACCAATAAAGTTGAAAGGATCAATATGTTGCAGCTCTGGAGTTGGAGTTTCTCCTTACGGTAAGTGGGGTTTTTTAAGCTCTGGAGTAGGAAGTTTCTCCATAAGGTGTGTTTTTTTAAAGAATAATGTATTTTAAACTACTTAGTGCATTTGTATGCATTCTTTGTTGATGGGACTGCATAGGATGTTAAACTGTCTCTGTAACTATGACAATGTGGGTGTTAATAATCTCTGTCTCAACTAAGGCTTATATAAGTAGTTACATAATGAAGCAGTCTGCCACCAGATATGTGCTTACATAACAATCTAGTAACATAACCTTACAGAGTTCTACTTTTCCTGAAACTGAGTTTCCAGCCACTGCATGCAAAATGTGTTCTTGCCTTAAGGACAATACATATTTGTGTAACAAAAATAGTTTTCTTACTACAATTTCCAATGTACTGTAGGAGGTTTGGTAGCTGACTAGAACATGAGAGTAATCCTTCCAAACCATCACTGTGTGTATTTATTAAATCAAGAAGTTGCAGTCTCTGGACTTTGCCAAATTATTATTTCTTGACATTTCATTCTCCACTTGAGTAGCTGCCAAGTAAGAGCTGTTTGGGGCAAAGTCAGTGGCATGGACAGACAGATGGATGGATGAGATATACACTTAAAGTAGAACATCTGTCATACTGCAAGATGAGTTTCATTTTTTTATGGGATTTTGTTAGACTTCATTGGAGATTTTGAAGAAAAGAGTGGGTAAACATGATGGACTATGTAATAGAGCGCTCATACTAGGTCTAGTTTAAAAGGCATCAGATCTCTTCAAATTTACTCTAATCTAGAATAATAAAGGGAAACACTGTACCCACCTGAATCTATTGAAGTAAGCATATTTTACTGTGATATAATGTAAACATTACTTATTGAAGGTCCATTTGTTTCTTTAAATGCTGTATGCAGAGATGTATTTATGTGGGGTAGCCTCCCAGTATTTTATGTTTGGATTGTTATTCTTCCTCACATTATGTGTTATTGTGTGCCCTATTATAGACATTGGGACATTCATTTGTGTCCACAGGGGGTGGTGACAAGTCAGCTTATGCTGCAATCCTCCAAATATATCACCATTATCTCTATCTATAAAATAATTCACATATCATCATTAACACTGGGGGAAAAAGGGTCATGGAAAACATTCAAAAACCTTAGAGCAGTCATGCAGTAGCTTTTTTGAAATTCTTTGATGGGACCGTACTGTTTTAGTAGTTATAGCAATGGAAGCAAAGTATTCTAATGGTTAATCTTTTCTGTAACCAAGTTATATTCATGGCAGTTCAATGCTTAGATGACTAGAGTATTTAAAGACCAAATTTCACCTTAGGAAGGACTTCGGCAATACTGGTGCATAATATGTGGAGAGTGTCCAGATCAGCCTTTCCAAAGTTTCCTGTTTTGTTTTAGGCAAGAACAGTCTGTACTTCCCTCTCATATAGAAGCTCTGCCAATTCTTACAAACACTTTCCAAGAGAAAATCTGCCAGACGATAAAGCAGGCAAAATTAACACAATACAATTGCTTTCTCTGCTCTGATCCGCCACAAGTAGCATCTTCAATACAGGAAATATTTAAGTATGCCCCCATGCAACACCTGCCTATCAGCTAGAAATATATTTGGTCATTAAAAATCTCATGTATTATACGCTTTACAAGGGTGCATGTGTGCGTCATCCATTTTGTTTTTGTCAGGCACTGCAAGGAAGCAGTTACAAAGGACATTTGGATGAATTTCACTTGAGTCAAATGAGGATAGATCCAATAAGGAGGAGTGGTTAAAAGCTGTTGGTGCAAATAAAAGCAATACATGTTCCAGCTACATTTTATGTTTACCATGTTTCTTTATCTTTCAGTTATATTTGTATCTTGTCATTAACCTTTTAATGACAAGACCGTTTCTTACTCGTAGTACATTTTTGGGACAAAGGCTCTTTTAACATTTTTCAGTGTTGCTGTTTAGCTGTAATTTTCTTCTTTTTCATTTTGTGCACCCACACACATTATATATTGGTTTGTTTTTTTCAGGACAAACAGTGCTTTCTTTTATATCCTCTAATTTACTATAAAAAAATGATAAAATATGATGATTCTTTGTTCAAAAATGACTTTTTCTCTCTTTTTAAATATTTTACTCATCTGCAAAAACTAATGAAAACACCTGCTAAATAGATTCTACTATTTGTCCTGAGTTTAGAAATACCCAATGTTTTTTCCATGTGTTTTTTGCTTTTTTCTGCACGTTACGGGGCAATAAGTAGCAGTAGTGTTTTGCTATTTAAAAACCATTTTTCCCCAAAGCTGGTCATTCTGCGCCATGTGCTATTTCGGGTATCTTTGAAGCCGGCCAATTAAATTTACCCCATCAAACCATATATTTTTGAAAACTAGACACCCCAAGGTATTTTAAATGCTGGTATTGTAACCCTTTCCATGCACTAATTCTATTACCAGCCTTTATAGTAGTAAATCTTTTTTGCATTTTTTTCATACACGTTGTACTTCAGGTATGAATTTACCGCTCCTGGTATATGTCACTGGATGTGTCTGGTATATGTCACCCAATATGTGTTCACAAACATTTCCTGAGCGCAGTGATACCCCACATCCATGGATTTGGTGGATTATTTGGGAGGTGTGTATTTTTTTGCCATTTAGACATCTGGTCACTCTGTGCCCACGTCCCATATTTGGGACATCTTTGAAGGCGGCCAATTCAATTTACCCCATCAAATCATACATTTTTTAAAACTAGGCACCCTATGGGCATTTATAATGCCAATATTTAAATTGTATATTGTATAATATGTTTATTGAAAATAAATATCGTATAAAAAAAAACAAAATTAACCATGTGTCCACATTTCACAATCTATCTCTAAATATTCAGCTACGCAGAGAAAACAACACAAAAACTGTTATTTACCGTTTAATACAAATAGATGTTTCTGTCACAGCACATTTTACTTACATAGTATAGGTGTCATGTGGCTAACTTTTGATGACTATGGATCTTTATGTACTTATACAGCTGCTAAGGGATGCTAATTATTTGTTTTGTGTGATGTAAGATACTACAATTGGCAAGACATAATTACCATGTTAAACAGACGAAAGATAAATCATTGTCACATTTTCTAAGCTATATGTTAATTTTGTATTGTAATATGTATTTTGGATGAGAGCTGTCCTATATGTGAGTACCAGGAGTACCATGATATCCTATAGTGTATATGGACAATGGAGCTCCATGGAACATTGCAATGCTGGCTGGCCAATCTGCCCTCCAATTAAGCAGCAGAGGGCTCTCGCCCTCCTGGAACTGCTGCCCTAGGCCTAGTGGCCTAGGTCAGAATATGCCACTAGTCTGTCATTACATTATTCTTCTTGACACATTTAGGACAAGTTGAGAAAAGGAATCATGAATGCCCTGAGTAGGTGTAGTGTGTTGTGTTTGTGTTATCATTATCCAGAAAACCTGTCTATTTTATCTCAGTTTCACACAAAATAAGCTCATGAAAAACCACAAACCTCAAAAGTGGATTGAAGACATTCTGTTCCGGAAATCTCTGTCCGCATGATGCAAACAAAGGCAGTCTTCGGCGACTCATATTACTACCCCTATAGTGCCATCCTCACCCAAGCAGTCACTCATCTTATCTCTCAATCCCCCTGAATCACCTACTAGACTGTAAACTCACAAGAGCAAGGGCCTCTTCTCCTTTTTAACAGTATGTCTTATGTTTGTTCATATTATATATTATATTATACCCTACCTAATATATTGATTTCACACTACTACTCTGTGCAGCCCCTTCTTTAGTGTTTATTTATCAAACTTTGCTTACAGACCAATGGATTACTCCCATCACTGACATATCTAGTCTCAACCTGGGGTTTGCTGTACTCCCGATTGACTAACTTCCCAAACTATTCAACCTAAACTAGTCGGCTGTTCTCTCCTCCAGCCAGGGCCGGCCTTTGGGGTGTGCGACCTGTGCGACCGCACAGGGCGCCACACTCCAGGGGGCGCTGCCGCCACGGGGTCCTCCTCCGCCGCCGCCGCGGGGTCCTCCTCCGCCGCGGGGTCCTCCTCCGCCGCCGCCGCGGGGTCCGCTGCCGCCCCCTCTACACCTAAATGAAAACATTGTTGTTTTTTGTTGTTGGTTTTTTTTAACTTTATTTAACATCCTCCATGTTAAATAAAGTTTTTTTAACTTTATTTAACATGGAGGATGTTAAATAAAGTTAACAAAAACAACAACAAAAAACAACAATGTTTTCATTTATATCACGGGCAGGGGCACCGAGCGGTTGCTCGTGAAGTTCTCAGCAACCGCTCGACGCCCCTTACTCCCTGTGACTCCGTCGCGGTGCCGGGATCTCATGTTGAGACTCCTCAAGGTAAGTTAGGATAAGGAGAAGTAGGGAGAGGGGGGGGATAGTTTGAAGGAAGGGGCAGAGGGGGGGGTAGTTTGAAGGAAGGGGCAGAGGGGGGGGTAGTTTGAAGGAAGGGGCAGAGGGGGGGGTAGTTTGAAGGGGCAGAGGGGGGGTAGTGAGGGGGGGCACCAGAGGAGTAGTTCGCACAGGGCGCCGGAACACCTAAGGCCAGCTCTGCCTCCAGCCCACCAATACCCCACACCTCCTCTTCACAAAAAACAACCAAGGAGGGTAGGTGGAAATGTTCACTGGTTGCTCCCAAAATGAAAAGAGGGTATAATTCCCCCCCCCCACATTATTAACTCCCTCCCTATACTACCCCCTTCTTCCCCATCTGGTGAACTATGTTGGTTCTTAGGTATTCTCAATTGGTCTGTTTTGTAGCATCACTGCCGGTTAAGCACTATATACTCCAACCAGGAATTAACTAATTTAGTCTCCACACAGCTCTCTACTCCAGCTAGGAGCATATACCACACCTCCTCCATTCTATTTGTGGAGAAGTGGAGGACCTTTTGCAACCTTCTCTTACAGAACAACTAGATACTTATTGAATACAGGCAAATGTTTGTTGCCAGAATATTTGAAATGTGGGAGGGCCCCACCATTAAAGAATAAATCTTAAAGGTTCAGGAGATTAGGGTGTTGGAGGAGCAGGTCACGGCAACTGTCAGTGGGTGGGATAAATTAGGCTAAATTAGTGAGCATTTCATCCTCAAAGTTGATGTGTTAGAAGCAGTAAATATGGGCAAGACAATAGATGAGCTACTGTAGCTCAAATTGCTGAAAAAGGTTGTCATGCCCCTCTCACCCTTACCTGCTCTCCCCAGCTGTCGTCCGTTACGGCATGCCATCCAAAAGCTCTGCTTTTTGGAGTAGGCCGAAGCCTGTAGTAGCGGCGTCTAACCGCGATAGCGCGGTAGGCCAAAACCGTGGCCTAGAGTTTCAGCAAACCCCAGGTGTTGCCCAAGCATCAACACAATGCAGTATAACTGTAGAAGGGAGGTAACACCTGTAATCCCCATTACCTCTGGATTTACCTCTGCCTGGTAACCAATCCAGTAAGGAGCTTATTCAGCACAGGGGAGGAGTAGATACCTGCAGCACTATAAAAACCCCTCCAACTGTGAACACTTTACTCCGGTGTTCCAGAACTTTGGTTCCTGTATGTCCGTGGACTTCAGCTTCCTTTTCTCCTCTGCTCGCTCTGCTACAGACCCTCTATTGGATTCTTCGTTACCTGACCTTTGGCTTCCCTATTATTACACCGCTTTGAACTATCCTCTGCTCTTATGCTCCCAGCCCAATCCTGACAAAGGTAATGCTGGTTCTGATAGAAAGCTTTCGGAACACAAAGTGCATTGCAGTTTGTTGCGTATGAGGTGCATTGCAGACTAGTCAGAGTGCCCATGCTGACCCCTGTCCACTGCCTATAATGGGCACGTGAGCATAAAGGCAATGGAAGAAGGTGGCCTGGTCTGATGAATCACATTTTCTTTGACATAAGGTGGATGGCCAGGTGCTTGTGCGTCGCTTACCTGAAGAACACATGGCACCAGGATGCATCCATGGAGGCCCCACTTAGTGGAGTCCATGCCTCCAAATATTAGGTAGGTGATCATAATGTTATTGCTGATCTGTGTATGTGTGTGTATATATATATATATATATATATATATATACTTGCATACATTGTTCTATAACCAAACCTGCCAAGTCTTTTCACATATTAGATGATTTTGATTATACAACAGATGCCACATGATTACCTTTCAACATAAAGAATTTCCCTGCATTAAGTAGCAAATACTGTGTTTAGGTTGAAATAAAATCTTAAAATAATATGTTACATCACAGGATGCAATTTATTGTAATCAGTTCAAATTTTCTGTTGAAAACACAGATGCCTCTTAACCAAATGTGATAATAACAAGGAATTAGACGTAAAACTAGTTGGCAGGGATATAAAGACATGTGAAAGCAGCAATCTAATGTGCAGAATAGGGAAATCATTTTCTATAGAGATACTGATCTGTTGATTTTGTCCCTTAGTAACTGCCATAATAGGCCTGGCTTTAGTTTAATATGACACTAATCCTACGTTTAGTCACACAATGGGCAACTACAGGAAACACATTTGCTGATGCACTTCCTGTTTCATGACCATTATGACATTATCTGGGCGTTAATGACATATATGTGTGTGTAGGATCATGGTGATTGAACTGTGGTTCTTCTATTTGTGGTTCCTGAATGAATACCTTGGAATATGTTATTGATATACTAATAATATTAATTTATTTATCTTAATCATTTTAAGATTAATCTCTGGAATGGATTCATACAAGAAACAATTAAATGCAACAAACTCAAAAGTTGAAAAGTAGAAAGAACATTTTTCTCGATACTACAGTATATTACTTAATATTATATTAAATTCAATTAATCTTGTAGCCTTAGAAAGAAAAACAAAAAGGAGGGAGGCCACTTCATAACATAGAGATAATTAGATATTTAGTGTTTGCGCATATGGTAAAGAATGCATGTTCTTTTGCTATGTTATTTAATTGTTTTAATGTGTCTCTTTTAAAATGAAAGAATATTGTTGCAACCTTTTTTTCTTTTTTAAGAAGATAAACTCTGGACTGTAAGCTCATTTGAGTAGGGCCCTCCTCATCTGGTTTTTTTTGTATGTCATCTTGTTATGTTATATTCTAATTTTTATGTCCTGTCTACCTTTTGTACAGAGCTGCGGAATCTGATGCCACTATATAAAACAATAAATAATAATAATAATGGGACATAGTAGATACATGCCAGGATTCCTTGTGCATAAATAGATGGCAGTAACTGAGTACCTTGAGGCTTTACATCGGAGGTGAAGGTGAGGCCGCTGCAGGTGAAGACCTTACCATATGCACCCAGATTATGGGTCTGACTTCAAACAGTATTACTACAGGATGTGTCGCTCCCTGGCACACCTTCCTGAGTACTGCTAAGCTGGACTGGACAAATGATAAAATGGCTCATAAACCTTTACCGCTGGCACCTACATTTTGTGGAATTTTATACTGATCTGTATAGATAACTACCTCCCCAGCTCATGAGAAAATAAGGCTGGCTCATAAAAATGTTACATGAATTTGTCTGGCATGTATCTACTATGTCCCAATTTTTATTCTTGCAAGCGGCAAGAGCAGATGAAATGACTAATTTCTACATGAAGCATAAATATATATTAATATTTTTGATGATTAATGTTATGATGTTACTCAATCAGTTATAAAACAAATAATTGCACATGCCAAATAGACATCAAAATATTACACTGGCATTGTGATGAAGAGGAAAATTCCAACACAGAATAGCAGAAAATCTGTGTATCTGAACTTCTGGATGAGGGATACAGATAGAATGATAAAAATCTGGAAGTATTTGTCTGTCAGTCTGTCCCACCCCGCAGGAGGCTGAGACGGAACACTGTGTTCAGTTTGGCTGCCCAGACTCCCGATCTGGCAGAGAGAGAAGGGCGGGGTACAAGAAAAGACTAGAACAGCCGGCTAACCACAGCAGATAAAAAAACTCAGCAAAAACAGATGTTTATGGGGCAATGACAGAACATGTAGACGAGTTAGCTGTAGCACAGAAGCAGTGCTAATGTTACTGAAATTCATCACTGTAGTTTAGCCGCAATGGTATGGTAAGAGTATGCAGGTAATGCAAGAGGGGTATGGTGCAGTTATTTAGACACAAAATACAGTACATCTCCTAGCCCCCGACCACAAGCTTGTCATGGTCTTTAGCAATCGAATAAAAGGCCAGGCCTGGAAAAAGAAAGGAGACCAGAAAACCACATTATTTAGTAACCATGGAAATTAAATCATAAACAAGATATATAGAAAGATCATTATTATACTGCCTGACTCATAGTCTGCTTCCTACACTTCTTAGTATGACATGATGCAGACGCAATATGATACTAAAGGACAGTAATGTAACTTGTAACGTGCTACCCTTGTCACAATTATCAATTTTACCACAAGACAGGAGGCTTCGTATTTTGCATATCCTTCTTTACTGAAACCTCCAGCAGCAAAGGAGTTAACAACAATAATAACAACAACCAATCAGAAAGAACAGGACCCTATAACAGTCCAGGCGTCCATCAACTCCTCCTCTTTCTTTGCTGCTTGACCTCCAGGTGAGCACCTTCCAATTATGAATTATAGCTCTTTTTATTTGTATTTGGTCTATTTCGTTTTATTTATATGATTTAGGAGTTTTCTCTTATTTTCATTGGTGTTTATTTTCATTCATCCATATTCGTTACTGTCATTTTCAGTTTATTTTGCCTATTTGTCTCTTTGACTGTGCCTTTTAGCCTTGTTAGGCCTGTACTATTCTATCTCCTACCTGGGTTTTTGTCTTTGCTCTTCTCCCTGCCTTCCACGCGGGTCCCTTCTGGCGCTGTCTGGCTGCCTTTATCTCCTGCTCGCCCCCTCCCTCCGCTGGGTTTTTCCCTTCGTGCCGCGGGTCCGGCGGACCTCGCGGCTCTTGTTTTCCCTTCCTCTGCGCCACGCGGCGGCTCGCCTTTGAGGCCGACCGCGTGCGCGTCTCTTTTCGCGGGGCGGGTTGGTTCTCTGCGGCTCGCGTGTACCGCTCGGGGGTTTGTGAGCGGCGGTTCGCCGCGCGTCTCGTCTGTTGGACGTTACGCGGCGGTTTTCTTTGAAAGCCAGCCGCGTACGCGTCCCCTTCATCTCGGCGCGGTGCAGTTCACCGGCCGAGAAATTCCTTGGATGTTTGTGGCGCGAGGGGATTTCTTCCCCTCTACACCACGTGTTTCTCAGTCCCTGGCCGGTCGGATTGTTTTTTGCCGGCTCCGTTCAGGTTTACCTCCGTTTCTGCTGGGGATTGTTTCAGCAAGTTTATAATAATTAAAAAAAAAAAAAAAAAAAAGACACTCGTGATTTGTATGGGGGTGAACCCCTCCTCATTGATATGTCAGCTGCTTTTCTGGGTTCTGGACACACCATGCATAGGTGTTTATGTTCTGCACTGGCCCCACTCTGAATCCTGGGTGAACCCCTTACTTATATTGAGGGTATCCCCCTCTAACTTGAGATTGAGGGTACCCCCCTCTACCCTGATTGTGCCCTTTCCAGGGCTCCTTGGTTGGTGGTTTCTGAGGGTGTTCCCTCTCCACCTTTATTGTATCGTACCTGTCTGGGTCTCGGGGGTGAAACCCCCTGCGGATTTGTGTTCTGTTGGGCCTGGGTGGACCCCTCTCTTTTCAAGAAACATCCGCTCATTTCTATCCATTTGTGTTTTTCAAAAACACAGTACTGGCAGTATGGCTGATGAAGGTGACACACCTCTTCCTGCGGCCCTACAGGCCTGGCTTCGTTCGGCTATCGCAGCTGCTATTCCTACGGCTTTGGCAGAGACCCAACAAGCCCGCCCGACACTGACCGTGTCATCTCTACCTGGGGCTGAAGATTCAGAGGCTGGTAGCTCTCCTCCCCTGACTGAGCGAGAGAACCCTCGCAAGCACCCCTGGGGCGATGCCCCCTCGACATCGGGCAAAGGCAAAGCCCCTCTCAAGAGGCACTGTGTCGCCCTTCCCCCTGCGGGGTCTGATCCCGACGCTTCTCCATCCAGGGAGTTGGTCGAAGAATACGAAGTTTTGGATGAGTATCGTGCTGGTTCTTCTGGCTCGCCACCTCCCACCGACTTCGGGCGAGATGTGACACCTGATTTCCCCAAGCCTACATCCTCGGGGCCCGACCAGCCCTTTGAGGTCGTGGATGCCCTCGGCTTCCCACTTTTTGATCCTCGGGCTCTCCGCCACCCACGATCAGCGGAGTGGACACCGTCCGCTCACATCGCGGAATTCATGAAATTTTGGCTGCGACGCCCCCTGGACAAGGAGGTTCGTCAGCGCTTGCGGTCTGAGTGCCCTAGACCTACCCTGCCTGCCAAGGTATCGAATACGCCAGAATTCGATCAATCATTTGTTACCTTCCTTTCTGGCACAGGAAGAGACCCCCGGAAGGGTATTGAATTGGGGCTGCGGGCAGCGCAAGATAAACTTCTGGACGCTACCGGGCCGCTAGCTCAGGTGTTCCAGATGGCCGACGAGGCCCTAACTGAAGGCTCTCCTTTGGACGCCCACCTGGTTCAGGAATGGATCCAGAGGGCGTTTTGTCTCCTGGGCAATGCCAACTGCGCCATCTCGGCGGAACGGCGCAAGGCCGCCCTCTTCAAATTGGATGCGAAGCTGGCCGATCTCGCCCCAAAGGAACTGGGCCCTGATGCCAATGGCCTCCTCTTCGGAGAGAAGTTCATAAAGAACTTAAGCCAGCATGTCAACGTATTCACTTCCCTTAACAAAGCGCAAACATCCATGAAACGTGTCTTTCGCTCCGGGGAGCGTTTTTCCTCCAGGGCTGGCCGGCAGAGGGGTCGTGCCGCCAGCAGAGTCGCCTTCGGCTCCAGACCCCGTTTTCCCCACGCTTCGACGACCTACCGGGCCCAAGACCGCGCCCCGTTTGGCCGTGGCTACGCTAGGGGCAGAGGCTCCTCCACCTTCCGAGGGAAGACGGCTGCGGGTAAGTGTTTGTCCTCTCCTTCCCCTTATTCCGGTTGCGGGTCGGTTGGCTCATTTCACCCTTGCCTGGTCCACCCTCACCTCCGACCCCTGGGTCCTCGAGACCGTGTCGGGTTTTCGTCTAGAGTTTGTTTCCCCTCCGTGTCAGGTTTCCCCTCCCTTTTCCCCCCACGTAGCGCGCAGCTCCCGGGCCCTGGTAGATTCCGAGTTGTCCTCTCTCCGCGTGAAGGGCGCCATCGAGCGGGCCCCCGGCCCTCCCTGTTTCCTAAGCAACATCTTCCTCGTGCGCAAGAAATCGGGAGATTTCCGCCCTGTGATCAACCTCCGCTCCCTGAACGCGCTAGTGGTATATCGCCACTTCAAAATGGAAGGTATCCACCTTCTGAGGGATCTCCTCCGCGAGAACGACTGGTTCACGCGGCTGGATTTGAAGGACGCCTATTTGACGGTTCCAGTCCGTCCGGGGGATCGGAGATATCTCCAATTTCGTTGGCAAGGGGGTCTGTGGCAGTTCACGTGCCTTCCGTTCGGTCTCAGCTCCGCGCCCTGGTGCTTCACGAAGTTGCTGAAGCCGGTGTTAGAGTATCTTCACGCTCGCGGCGTGCGGTGCATCGTCTATTTGGACGATGTGCTCCTCATGGCCTCCGACAGGGAATCCCTGATCCGGGACACGGTCTTAGCAGTCCGCTTGTTCCAGGACCTCGGCTTTATCATTAACGAGGCAAAGTCGGTCCTAGTCCCTACCCAGTCGATTCAGTTCCTGGGTTTCACCGTGGACTCGGTGTCGGCGGTTCTCCGGTTACCTCGGGACAAGGTTTTGGCCATCAAGAAGGAGATTCGGAGACTGCTCCGATCTTCGATGGTTTCCCTCAGGGCTCTCGCTCGCGTTATCGGTCTTCTCTCGGCCTCTATTCAGGCCATTTTTCCCGGACCCCTCCACTATCGGGCTCTCCAGCGTTTGAAGACTCGTCATCTTCGCGCGGCGGGCTCTTACGACCATTTCGTCCCTTTGTCCGACGAAGCGCGTTTGGAACTTCGTTGGTGGCTCTCGCACATGGACGCCTGGAACGGTCGGGCCATCTTCGGCTCGGTTCCGGATTTCGTCCTGGAGTCGGACGCCAGCCTACTTGGCTGGGGCGCAGCGTGCGGGGAGACGGCGACGGGGGGTCTCTGGTCCGACGGGGAGCGTGGACTCCACATCAACTGTTTGGAACTAATTGCGGGTTCCTTCGCCATCCGCAGTTTTACCAAACATGTTACCCACTGCTCCCTTGTCCTGCGCATGGACAACGTGTCCGCGGTACGGTATATCAACCGGTTAGGGGGTACGAGGTCGAGGCTCCTTACGGAACTCACCAAGGACCTCTACCAGTACTGTCTGGACAATCACCTGTCCATTCGGGCGGAGTATCTGCCCGGGAAGGAGAATCTGGTGGCGGATTGGTTCTCGCGCCACTGGGGGGACGCCAGCGACTGGCGCCTTCTTCGGGGGGTGTTTCTGGCTCTGGATCGGTCGCGGGGTCCTTTTCGTCTGGACCTCTTTGCGTCCAGGCTGAATCGCCAGACCGATGCCTTTTTCAGCTGGTTGCCGGATCCGCTCTCTCAGGCGGCGGATGCCTTTCTGCAGGTCTGGCCTCGTCGGGGCGCCTACGCGTTCCCGCCGTTTTCTATGATCCTGCGCACTCTCCACTGCCTCGGCAGACAGGGGCCTACGGTTCTGGTGGTCACTCCCTTGTGGAGGACGCAACCGTGGTTCCCGCTGCTGTTGGAGTTGTCTTGCGCCGATCCCCTTCTCCTTCCCGCCTCTCCGGATCTGCTTTTGGACCCGGAGGGGAATTCCCATCCTCTCATTCTCCAGGATCGCCTGTCGTTGGTGGCCTGGCTAGTTTCCGGGGATCCTGGGATGTGTCGGGACTATCGTCGGGGGCTAGAGACCTTCTCTGGGGTTCTTGGGCCCCGGGAACGCGTAAGTCCTATCTGCAGGCCTGGAATGTGTGGTGTCGCTGGTGTGTGGAACACGGTTGCGATCCCACTACGGCCCCTATTGTTGCCGTGTTGAATTTCTTCGCGCACCTTTATTCCCTGGGTAAGTCATATCGGACTATTAATTTGTTCCGATCGGCTATCTCCGCCGCCCATGTCCCTGTGGCGGGCCTGGGTGTCGGCAAGGACCCGTCGGTGTGTCGTCTCCTCCGCGGGATTCGGCTTGCGCGTCCCCCTGCGGCTCGGTACTCTTCTTTCTGGGACGTCTCACGGGTCCTAGATTTCATCGAGGCTTGGCCGGATAATGTCCGCCTTTCCTTTCGTCAGCTTTCTGCCAAGACTGCTTTGTTGTTGTGTTTGGTGTCCTTTCGGCGGGTGGCTGACGTTCTGGCGTTCGATGTTGACTCCTTTTCCTTTTCTCCTGTTGGGGTGTCAGTCTCAGTCTCTCGGAGGACTAAATCTCAGTCGGTTTCTGTTTCCTACCCTTATTTCCCGGATAGGCCCAGGCTCTGCGTAGCGCAGTGTGTTCAAGCTTACCTTGCGGCCTCTCGTCAGTTTCGTGTTTCTTCTTCGGGTCCCCTCTTCATTTCCTATGTGCGTCCGTTTCGGCCGGTCTCCTCTCCCACGTTGGCAAGATGGATCCGTTGGATCCTTGGCCTGGCTGGCATTGAGGCTTCGTTTGGGGCTCACTCGGTGCGGGGCGCCGCAGCGACGGCGGCCTTGTCCCTTGGGAGCTCCCTCTCTGATGTCTTGTCCGCAGCTGACTGGTCGCGCGAGTCTACGTTTCGCACTTTTTATTTTCGTCCTCTGCCGCATGCCTCCTGTGCGCTGTTGCGGCGTTAAAATTGCAAAATACGAAGCCTCCTGTCTTGTGGTAAAATTAGGGATTAATCTAGCCTTGGTGCTGTATGAATCTAAATTTTATGAAAGACAGGAGGCGAGTATTTTCCCTCCCTTTTCTTTTCCCTCCCTGTATCTTGGGGGGTCCTGGTAGGTGCCGATTTGCTGTACCTTTTTTCATGCTGTTTCTTCCAGGTGACTACTTCGTTCGCCTGGTATTGTCATGTTATCTCTGTTTTTTCAGGTCGCTCTGCTGCCCTGTGAGTGGTTCCGATTTCCATTTCCTGGTTGCCTATGGATTTTCTGCCTGTTCTGAGGCTGCTGTTCCTGCCTTTGGTTCATGTCGTTTGGTACACCTGTTCGGCGCCACTGCAAAGAAAGAGGAGTTGATGGACGCCTGGACTGTTATAGGGTCCTGTTCTTTCTGATTGGTTGTTGTTATTATTGTTGTTAACTCCTTTGCTGCTGGAGGTTTCAGTAAAGAAG
Source organism: Sceloporus occidentalis (assembly GCA_023333645.1). NCBI lineage: Eukaryota > Metazoa > Chordata > Lepidosauria > Squamata > Phrynosomatidae > Sceloporus > Sceloporus occidentalis. Next base: position 495,724 of record JALMGF010000247.1, read on the forward strand.
GATATGCAAAATACTCGCCTCCTGTCTTTCATAAAATTTAGATTAATACAGCACCAAGGCTAGATTAATCCCTAATTCACTTCAATAATACGTTGTTAGCATGTTTCCAAAGAAGCATTCACAACAATAAACCTTCTGCAAACAATCCTGTCAACTCTACCTTTATTGAATAGATCCCAATGAATATTTATTGGTATCTATCTATTATCTGTCTATCTATCTATCTATCTATCTATCTAGTAAGTGGGATGGGATCAGTCATTATCCAGATATTGTCACTATTGTGATGACCTTTCATGGCTGGAGGGCTTTCACATCATCTTGGCCTGCATGTTGCAAACACAACTGATGGTTTAAGAAAACTTTAAATAGATTGCGATTAAACCTGTTTATACACATTCTGATTGTAATCATTTTCTTTTTAATTAACAGGGAATCCTATTTTGTCTGGGCCTTATTAGTCCATACAAACCCAACAAGTTCATCTGGATTTATAGGTACATAAACTATGTCCTTTCTCAGAGAAATGAGATTCACTTTGAACAGAAGTGTTAGTAAATATGTTTAAAACTGTATTATCCTCTACCATTTTCTCTTTTAAGCATTCAACTTTTACCTTATATTTATTAGATTAGCCAAATAAGTCTTAAGTTAATTGCTTGGATTGCTTTGCAGTGCTCACAAGATATCGCTTGTTTAAATCTTTCAAAAGTAAGAGAAAAGCAAGAATTTCCTTTAGCAAAAAAATTCACAGGTTTGAAAACTGTTGTGTGGGTCGCAATCCCAATATATCACAGGTATTTACAGCAACGCTTCCTATAATGTCATTTGTGTTTAATGTACAGTATGTGTGCATACACATGCTTTTTGTAAAAAAAAAAAGTATATTTTCCTTGTTAATGACAAAAACTGTACATCTCTTATTTATACCGAGTGCACCAAAATTCCCGATGAGTGCAGGACATCATGAAATCATAGACATCTCATACACCAGAAATATATAATATGCAAGTGTGTATTGCCTAAATGTTGAACATTATTTAATTATGTAATAAAAGCTTTATTTAAACCTACTCAAATCCTTAATTTGCTCAGATTGTTCTCTGTTGTTGTGTCCAGCTAGGTTTCTGAACTGATAATCGACATTTCCGAAAAAGGTCAAAGTCCCATTTGGAGCGTGCTTGTTTGCGTGTCTGCCTAAATGCTGGTGTTAACTCCAGTTCACTTGGTAACAAAGATACAAACAGACTTTACGATAACATCTGACATCTCTGGAAGGCTGGAGTTAGTAATATTGGTTTCCCATTGCAGCCACACCCCACTTCATCACCTCTCTCATACTGGCGTTGCTAGAAGAGCAACCTAATTTTAAACATATTTTTCAAGAAACTAGATGCAGCCCTCTTAAGTGTATTACTCACCAGTTCTCTCTGCTATGGAAAAATATCTACTGTCTTCATGAAGAAATTGTTCTGTCTTATGCCAGATAAAAAGGACAGAGCTTGTGTAAATATTTATTTTTGTAAATTGTTTTTGGGAATCTGTGATCATGTTGGGGCACTGATGATGTTAAATATGATTATTCCAGTCATTCACCTGAGTTAACATTGACATAGTGGAGATAATTCAGAGGAAGGCTACTAAAATAGTAAACGGTTTGCAGGATGAAAGGAAAGACTAAGGGATCTCAATATGTATGGCTTGGAGGAAATAAGAACGAGGCGATATGTAATATAAAGATTTAAATACTTGAAGGGATTTAATGAGGTGCAGGAGGGACGTTTATTTCTAAGGAACAAGTGGTCATAATCTAAAATTAGAAGGTCAAAGGTTTAGATGTAATCTAATGAAGTCTCACTTTACTAACAGGGTGGTGGATAAATGGAGCAGCCTCCCATCAAAAGTGGTAGAAGCTAAGGATAGGATATCCTATAGGATACGCATAAAGCTATCTTTAATCTAAGATAAGACCAAGGACTGATTAAAGTCCAAGTCTTTTCAACAGAAGAAATGGGCAGACTAAATGGGCCAAATGGTTGTTATCTGCTGACATATTTTATGTTTCTATAAATTCATAAAAAAAAACATATTGAAATATTAATTTTGCAATACACTGGTATTTAAATGTGAATATATAGGGTTTAAGAGAAATAAGCACTGAATACATTGATTACAAATGGGTTTTTTTGTTAAAATATTGTCTATATACAGGTTCAAATTTGATAGCTAATAAAAGCAAGTTTGCTTGTAAGGGGCTACAAAGAGATAAATCCAGGAATGCCATGTATACTTTGTAAAAAATGGTTTATTGCAGGTTCAGTTAAATGATGTACATTGCAGTTATCCCTCTGGTATTAAAATGAAACAGCAGGAGATATTAACCAAGTGAACCTTGTAAGGTAATCATTTGGAACCTTAATCCTGAAGTCATTAATATTGCAGCAAAGTCCAAAGTCTATTAGTTTTCCCGGAGTTTAAAGTGTCTTGTGTGAGTTTATCAAGAGGCCAATTGTCAGCCATTGTGCTCTGGCATGGAGACAGATGAAAACCAGAAAGACAAAGAGATATTCTAAACTAGACATGTATAAAAACACAGAAATGAATACAGAAGAAAATATTGTCCATGTTGATTGTAGCAAGTCTTCAAAATAACATCTTGGTAACTGCTTAATCAACATAATTAATAACTGTATAAACCTATACTATAAAGTCCTCACACGTATGGGGGTTTTAAAATTCTACCACCCATCATTACTCAGAAAAGCAATTGTCAGATCTCCATTTCAAAGCCCTGATCAAGCCATGCTTTGTAACGCAACCAAGAACAGAGCAACTGTTCTTCACCAGTCCCTGTTTTGAAGGTCACGTCTCTCCGCTTTCAACAGTGGAACAGTCCATGTTGGTCCACAGAGACCCTTTTATTGACTTAGTATTCCATGGCTGATGAACTCTGGCTAAAGCACTCCGTGGTCTTCTTCAGAATCTGACGCTATCATCTTGGCTTCACATAGAAAGCCTTGCACCAGGAAAGGCCAGTTCCATAATGAACAAGCTCTCTCTGGCTAGAACTCTTAACGAGTTCAAGAATGGCTTCTCTTACTTTTCTGTTTAAGAAAAGACTTCTGAGAAGACCCACGCTAGCCCTGATACAGTGCTTAATGCCAGTTTAGGCTAGTCAATGACCCTCCAGGCCATAATGACACTTTAAAGAGGGGGGAAAAAAATTACATTTTTTCTCATTGATCAAAGGAGGCAAGTAGGAAAGTTCAGTGGCTCTGCCCACTCCAAAGACAGAGCCACTTAAACTGCAGAGCCGGCTGAGCGTGGTTGGGATGATGTATGTAGGAAATCCCGATTTGACATTCCTGTTGTTTCATCAGAAGGCAGTTTGCTTTGGAACTTCTTCATCTGTTCTGGGCTGGCCAAGTTCTTGAGTAGACAATTCTCTTTTTCAAGCTGAGAATTCTTCTCTACCAGTTCCTTAATCTGTTCTTTGAGGACCTCTACCTCTTCACGTACAGCATACATAAGATGGTTTTTAACCAGATCCTGCAAAAGACATAGGACATACATCAGAAGAAAGCCAGACTTTCAGTCATCTTCACAATTCAACCAATTACTTTAAGAAGGAATACTGAGTACCAAACATTAATACAATTGTAAAACATGAACAGTTTACTGTTCACTTTCGCTTTCTAAAAACAAGAAAACCTCTGGACATCTCGCAGTGCAATTTATTTTGTTTACCAGCCATTCACTGTCTTGAACAATAACATCACATCAAATGCATTCATGTCTTTGCTACAGGTGCACTGTGTAATATATTCTAATCAAGAATATATTCCATCAAGAATGACAAGCACCTCCGATACATCACAGTACTCTTCATCATGTATATTCTTAGTTTTTTTCAGTTAAATGTGTTTTCAAAAACAAATGACGTACATGCAGAAGATGCTGACATTGTATAAAAAAATTATTCCAAAAATTAAAATCTCATAATGTTTAAATTAATTTCTAATGAAACTGTTTCCACTCTGTAACACTGACCTGCCTGAGCAATCAGACACTTGTACATTAACCCATTCACTGGAATTTGTCTCCAGTGGGTTGATCTTTTGGAATTACCACTTGCCAATAATTTGCACAGTATACTTACTAAAACTTTAATGCATGTGGAAATATGTATTAAGCTTTTAATGCAAGTACAGGGGTTGGCTACAAACCACGCTATTGTTTGATACAAAGCAAATTTTCATCTGATGGAATGGGGTTCCCTCATCCTTAGCATGGCACTCTGCAGTTTATACTGCAGTCCCTTTTCATCCAATGAGGTCTCAGCGTTTCGACGGGGAAATCTGCTCAGCAACAACAGGCCAGCCACAGGATACATCCATAAGGAAAGGGGAGGGACCAAGACCCCAGTCTGCACACATGCTATGCAGTCTATGGGTTGTTTGTGCACTGCCTGTATTCTTATACAAAGACCTTGCCACGTTCCTATGGATTTAGTTCATTTAATACCGTTTTCAAGACCTGGTTGTTTTTTCTCATTTTCCTTGCAATATTCATGGAAACAATTTTATTTAATATTTATAAATTATAGCGCTCATTAATCCAGAAACATTAGCCTTTGATTTTACTAAGTGCATATTAACAGCAATTATTTTCTGCATGTTGCAGAAAAAGCAGATATGTTATTATCTACCAAGGTAGAGGCCTCTGAGGTCCAGGAAGCTTATGTGACTTTAGATCTTTTTCTGTGTTGGCCCAATAAAAGGTATCAACATTGACTAAGGACTCTCGGATCTCTAGGGCTAATACGACAATAATCATTATACTAGATCTACCAAGTTGAAGCAGGTTATCTATATGGGTGTAAGTGGCGATACTCACCATGGCTTGCTCAATTTTGTTATCTATCGCAACCACACTGGCACCCGATGCACTGCAAAAAGAGAACAAGTTTTCGTTAAAATCAACAATAATTTCACTAGGTTATAAAAAACATTACCATTGTTTTTGAGTCTCATTTATTATTTGTATTACTTAATACAGTAACTGTCTTTGAAATGCAACCTGGGTATGACTGTTGCATGTATAGTGCCCTGAGGGGAAGGGAGGGGAGGTTATACTGTCTTAGCAGCACAGACAAAGCAACAGTCGCCTACAATTCTCTAACAAACAAGGAGGAGGAAACAGACCAGGCTGTTCCAGCACAAACCAGGATTATCCTGCTCAAACCGACCAGGAAACATCACCCTGAACAAGCACTGAAGCCGTGCTATATCACCCAAATGGATTTCAACAAATACAATGTATATAGCATAACTTTGTTATTTCAATAACCATTTCAACTTTAAACACAGACATATCAAAGATCCATAAAATGATACTTGTATATAGTGACACAATAAACAAAAAAACATTGCACATGCCTACAGTATATAAAATGCACATATATATCTATATATATATATATATATATATATAGGTAAAGATTAAAATTAATAAAAATGTAAGGCTTCATTTATCACAGAGATTTGCAAGTGTCTTAAATTGGTTATTCTGCTGTTATATGTTACACAAAACCTAGTATGTCAAGGAATGGATTTGGTCCACAATGAGCTGACTATGCAGGTGTAACTGCTGTCCTAGAAATAATCAATTCTTTTAAACAGATGCAACGTCTTTACTTACATATTTTTTTATGGCACATAAACTCAACACTTTGCGAACTATGCTTGCGTATACATCGTAAAGAATAAATTAAAAGTAATAAAAAATAAAATATTCTAAAATATGTACCTGTTATCCAGCTTAACAGACACGACGTCTGCTCCCAGAAGGGAAGAGAAAAATGAAATAGAAAAATTGTGCAGCTCATACACAGCTACCTCCATTGGAACTTTGTACATCTCTGTGCTCATGTTTGCTGGAGAGTTTTGGGTTTTTTTAATTCCACGGAAAAAAATATCCTTTTAGGTGATATAAATCCTACAGTGGATGCTTCGGTGTTTGTGTGGAACTGCTTTGCTTTGCTAAGGTTCGTGCAGCTGCTGATGCAACTCGCTACAGACTGACTGCTATTTCTGAGCTCCACCTCTTTAAATAGTTTCTGCTGACATCATATGGTGTCACCCCTGATATGCAAAATCAGTTGACATCGCGATCGCCCCCCCTCCCTAAACCTCAAAGCCAACAAACAACCTCAGTTGCTGCGCCACTCTCTACGTTTGGAACATGCAATTGCAAAATATGAATCAGGGTTGTTATGGAAAGTTTTGGGTGTTTTGCATGCTTGTTTTTCCATTAGCTTTTTAGATAGATCTGAATCTGATTTCAGCCAGTGCATTATTCCATGCTTGCTATGAAATATTTTTTGCCTGTTATATTCCACCAAAGCATCCCCAGTGACCCCATGTATGTCCCTCCTCACCTGTATTACTTGAAAAGTGTAATACTAGGCAGTGAAAACCTCAGTGTTCGTGTAGGGGATTTTTTTGAGGCTCCAAGAATAATGTAGATACATTGGAGTATTTCTTTTAGTAAATCAATCAATTTGTGTATTCTGCCTTTCTGTGTTAAAATACAAATTATGCCCCAAATTCTGGGTCTGTACGTGTTACTTCATTGATGTTATTGATTAATTTGTTTACATAGCTACATCACCAAAAAGGACATTTACAAAACACAGGTGCTGTTTATACTACAAATTTAGGCATACCTGAAGAAAAGGTGGAGGCAGCGCTGCTTGAATGCTGCAGTACTGAGAACTGCTATCATTTTGAACACTGCACACATGCTATAAAGGTGTGCATGGTGAGAAGCATGCAAAAGATAGCTGCACTTATGAAATGTTTATTCATTTGCATTGTAACCACCAGGCCTGCTTTAATTGTCGTCTGAAAATAAGACACAAAAACTTTGTGTAGTGTCCTTTGGGGCATTATTATCATTATTATTATTATTATTATTATAGATTCCTAGATCTTTGCCATCTGTACTCACAATAATTTTATGGTTTATGGCGCCTTCTGCTGGCAGGTCACCGCTATTATAGCTACGCTTAACACCATGTCATGTTTACACTGGGTTGAAAGAACACAGTGTCCTCTTGTGATATGGTATAGCCAAAACATTATCAGACTCAAAGAGTTTGTAATTTTCCAAACAAACAATACATTTTGTTTTCACGCGTATCTTTAGTTACTTTAAAGGAGTGTCCCCTTCTAATATGAACTCAGCATTATCTAGTCTAAGATTTAAATAAACTATTTATCTTTCTTTTATTATTATTTTAAAATTTTCCATTAAGGATTCATTACTAGCATGTTGAAGGCTTTACGTGTCGAATATATAACCAAATCCCTGACACTGGTGTAAAATGTTGTGTTTCTACTGAGCTGAAAAAGTACCGTATTTGCTCGATTATAAGACGAGGTTTTTTTCAGAGCAAATGCTCTGAAAAATACCCCTCGTATTATAATCGGGGTCATCTTATAATCAGACCTCAAATAGGTCTGACTATGAGACGACTAAGATCCAGATCCCCCGCAGCTGCAGGGGACCTGGATCCTCCTGTCTCCCCCCGCCACACTTACCGGTACTTCTGAGTCCCTGGTGTGTAGCTGGGGCAACTTCCGCTGCAGCCAGAAGGAGGTGTGGCTAGCAGCTGGGGTTGTCTGCGTCCATCGCGCAGACCTTCCCCGGCTGTCAGAGATCAGAGTTCCCCGCACCGGGGATCTCTGACAGTCGGGGAAGGTCTGCGCGATGGACGCAGACAACCCCCGCTGCTAGCCACGCCTCCTTCCGGCTGCAGCGTAAGTGCGTGGGATCTACACGCTGCCCCGGCTACATGACAGGGAAGTCAGAAGCACCGGTAAGTTTGGGGGCGGCGGGGGAGTGTTAAATGGGGGGCATAAGGCATTTCTGGAGGCAGAGTGCTCTGTGAAATGCCTTTTAACTCCCTTAATGCCACACTGCCTCCAGAAATGCCTTTTTAACCCTCTATACGCCACTCTGCCTCCTGAATGCCTTAAACCTCCCTATATGCCACTCTTCCCCATAATATGCCTTTTAACCCTCTAAATGCCAGAGTGGCATTTAGGGGTATAAGGCATTTCTGAAGACAGAGTGGCACATAGGGGGTCAAAAGGCATATCATGGGGCACAGTGGCATTTAGAGGGTTAAAAGGCATATCATGGGGCACAGTGGCATATAGGGGGTATAAGGCATTTCTGGGGCAGATGTGCATAACTGGGGGGCAGGTTGGAAAATAGAAGGAAATAAAACCAAAATATTTTTCTCAATCCTAGCTTTTATTAAAAAAATAGTTTACATTAATTAACATTTACTGGTAAAACTTTTTTCCTATAGGGTCATCTTATATTCAGGCTTTTTCTTTTTTTCCTAAATTAATATTCAGATTTGGGGGGTCGTCTTATAATCGCGCAAATACGGTATTCTTCTCTGAAAGGGTGGTGGACAACTAGAATAACTTTCAAGTAGAGTGGTAGAGTTTAATACATTGAAAGCATTTAAGAAACCATGGGAAAGATGTCCTCCTCAACATGCTTATCATATGCGGTTGTCAAAAATTGTCTAGTATCCTCTGCAGTTCTTGTAGTGTTTTATGTTGGGTTCATATTAAAGTATTTAAAGTCTTCCCGATTAAAGTGCAAAGTGTCCATACTTAATAACTGAGAGCTTTCTTGGCAAACCTCACTGGAACACTGAAAGAGGGATCATCAGCAGGGTTAACATAATTTATATACAAGAACTAGATTTTCTTTTCTGTCCAAACCAGATCCACTGTGTGCAGGACCCCACCAGATCCATCTAGTGCAGGACTCTACCAGATCCTCAAAAAAAGGGACCACTGTTAGATCTGATAACTGCTTTTTACCCATAAATATAATAGTAGAAACAGTAGTATTAGTTTTTACTTATATTCTAAAATATCTAATTACAAGTGAAGATTTAAATTCTAGTATGCAACCTTATCTAGAGTGAAACGAGGGAAAGTTCTCTAAATTGAGTCACTGTTTTAGCTCCAGAAGCTTGAACAATAGCACCTGCATTATAAAACACCAGGCTAGACATTGTGCAACCGTTTGAGAAGTATATATTTTTCAAAAGTAATTATAATTGGAAATCGACCACAAACTGTGAAGAATTAGACATGTGTTGAGGTGCCTTCTATATCTTTATCGGACACCAGCTGGTAAAGATTGGCAATGCACTATTTTACAATGTACATACAGTATGTGTGTATGAATTACATATAGCAACAACGGAACTCTTCCTTTTGGAACACAATCTTCAAAAAAGCGTATTTCTACATTATAAATAAAAACAAATATTTTGATTTGCATTCTGCTTAATTGTTGACTTTTCAACAATACACATTATGAATGATGACTGGCTGAAACTATTGGCTATCTCTGATTTGAAGAATCTCTTGTCATTTGTATACTGGAAATATGTCTAAAAAATTCTCTTCTGGACAAAATTAGCATGTGCTTAAAAAGGTTTTCTTTTTGGCCTTTATCTGGATTCGTTAGTCTCAAGTAAGTGAACTCATTAGATTTATGTTTTTTTCAAACCTACTATGAAACTGATACAGGCTATTTTCTGGGATTAAGCTATTGTGTGGACATATTCAGGACTTTACAAGAACTTCCTTAGACGTAAACAAATAGAGGTCATCAGACTGTTAGTGGAGGACAAAAACATTTTCTGCCCTGTGTGAAGATGTTATAAATAGTAAGCACAGAATGCAAACAGCAGCAGCAGGAAGGGAAACTCGATTTACCACTGCCGGTGGATTCCAGGAATTTCCTTACATCTACCCGACTGCTCCATTTAATGAGTACATGCACACATAGTGAGGGGCTATTTCATGTCATGAAAAACTGAGGGTGCAGCAAAACATCCATAAAGAAACTGTTAACCTATCATAAACTAACACCCCATTCAAATGTACCAGAAGCAAGAAGATGAAGATACAATCAAAGTCCCCCAAGTAACATCCATGGAGAGTTTCAAATGCGCTTGGTTTTTTCATTTTACGGTAGTATTGGCACATCATTATCAATGTGTTACATTGAATGATTTTAGAATGTGAGAGACTCACCTACTTTGCTGGATTTTACACTTTTACAGTTAGCATAAGAAACGCTATTCCTTGTACTGATAAAAAGCCTCAGTTGGAGTTACTGGTAGTTGGAGTTGATAGTGAGTAAGTTAGTGTTTAGGGGCTAGAAATGGCACAGGCAGGCTGATTTTGGTGGCAGAGAGGGCACAGGCAGATTGGGAGCAGAAGTGGCACAGGCAGATTGGGGGGCAGAGGTGGCACAGGCAGGCTGATTAAGAGGCAGAGGTAGCATAGGCAGGCTGCTAAAGGTGCAAAGTTGACACAGGCAGGTTGTTTCAGAGGCAGCAGTGGCACAAGCAGGCTGCTTCAGGGCAGACTTGGAACTGGCTGGCTGTTTCAAGGGCAGCAATGGCACAGTTAGGCTGCTAAAGGGGCTGCGTTAGCACAGGCAGGCTGCTAAAGGAGCAGTGGTGGCACTGGCAGGCTGTTTTAGGGGCAGAGACATACCACGTCAATGTCTGGCTTAGTATATAGTAATAGGGGTTATGCTTCACTACTGTCAACATCTGGCTCAGTGTATAGCAGTGGGAATTATGCTGTACCATATCTGTTCAGTAAATGTTATTTATTTAAATTAATAATTGAATTAATTTATTTTTCCAGATTTAGATTTTTTCCAGTTGATATACAGTTAAAAATTTGTGAAATAAATATTCTTGCCAACATTAATTTTTTATGTCTGTGTGTGTGTGTGTGGGGGGGGGGTGTGCCACATACAGGATCCGCCCCGGGTGCCCAATACTCTAGGTACGCCCCTGACAGAATAAACTCAATTGAGCCTCATTCCTTGACAGTGAAATATAATGGCTCCCTTTCATAAAGAATATGACTTCGTGCCAAAATAAAACCCGATTGCATATGTCCAGTTTAACCTATATGAACATACATTTAATTATGAAATTACATCATATCTCAGAGTTGAGACTCAATGGGCTTGGTGGCGTCTCTGATACATTAGTGGTTACAGTTGGTAAAGTACATGCAGTATAGTTACACAAATGAAAGGGATCAAGTCGCAAGTAGTGATTTTTTTATTACACTTACGTTTTCTATACTAATTAATTGGTTACATACTGCTCACCTTCTAGACTGGAATATTAGACTCCCTTACCAGTATTGATCCACACATTTTCCTGAAATCTTTGGAAATTTTGGCAAAAAAAGTCAAACTGCTGTTTGGAATTAAGTACATTCATTATTAGATCTTTCTCTATTCAAAATGTAGTCCATTCCTCCCTCTGACCTATTTTAAAAGCATTAATGTATTTGGAAGATTGCATCATATTTCTTTTTGCCTTCTCTCCAGGTTAAAACATGTTAGTATAGTGATGCCCTGATAAATGATGTTATATGTTTGCCATTATTCAGTACCAAAGTTGGAAGTTGCTGATTTCTGACAGGTATATTAGAAACAAAGACTGCTTACATAGTGATTGGCAATAATAACAGTGCATTGTGCTTTCTGCTTATAACTATTAAAAAGCCATTAATCGTAAATCTACGTATTACATTTTTTTATTTTTTTTATTTTATTATCTAGATTTTTTTTGCTTTTTTCCAGGTAATCCATAATAAACCTTACACGGTAACTAGAATTTAGATATAGTGTAGAAAAAGTTTTGATAAGTTTTGTGTTTCAGTTACATACCTGTCGTGAATTAGTCTAGACATGGACATATCAAGCTTTGCTAGAAGGTGTCTGTGTTGATTTAGAGGGAGACAAAAACCTATTATCTCTTATTATGTAAGTCGCCGTGGAAAATTAGTGTTTGTGCTCAAACACGAGATTAAAACCCTTTGAAGGTCAAAAGGCTGAGTAATTCTTTGCAAAGCAACATGTTGCAAACTTGATTGACAGAAGGATTACACCAACATACCTTCCAAAGTATGGAGTATACTGATGTTGTTCATGCATACAACAACAGGGTTAGAGATGGTAAGGCCTGGAAAAAATGGAAAAACAGGTTTTTTCCAAAGCTGTTTTTTTCTTAAAAAAGCCCAGTTGGGTAGAGTAGAGTAGAGTAGACTTTGAGATACTTTTTAACTCTTTTAAATCAATCTGCAGCTCTATGAGAGCACTTTCGCATTTAGGAAAAATATTTTTATATACCTTTATATATCTTTAAAAGTAAATATATGTTATTTATTAACCCTTCTCTGCCTTCATTGAACACACATCCATCTTAAGGAATTGGATCCAGAAAAGGAAGAGCACAGCTACCCTAAAGGTCTCATTTACATGTGAAACATATGAGCAGTAGACTGCTCAACAAAGAGTGAATTGCCATTGCCCACATTTAATTGTAATTTTTTGTTGTTGTTGACTATATTAAACTACCTTATTTGCTCGATTATAAGACAAGGTTTAATAACCATCGTCTTATATTCGAGGTCATCTTCTACAAGACTAAGACCCAGATCCCCCGCAGTGCTGTCTAGGGATAAGTCTAGGGAAGCACTGGTAAGTTGGGGGAGGGTAAGAGTGGCATATGGGGGTATAAAGGCTTTCTGGAGGCAGAGTGGCATATAGGGGTTAAAATGAATATCAGGTAGGCAGAGTGGCATATATGGGGTTAAAAGCTATATCAGGGAGGTAGAGTGGCATATAGGGGGTCAAAATGAATATCAGGCAGGCAGAGTGGTATATAGGGGTGAATAAGTCATATCTGGGAGGCAGAGTGGAATATAGGGGGTATAAGGCATTTCTGGGGGCAGATGTGCATAAGTGGGGGCAGGTTGGCAAATAAGAGGAAATAAAAAATAATTTTTTCTCAATCATAGATTTTATTAAATATGAAAAAGTAGTTTACATGTGAATTAATATTTACTAGTAAAACTTTTTCGTTATAGGGTAGTCTTATGTTTAGGCTTTTTCTTTTTTATTCTAAATTAATATTCACATTTTTGGGGGGTCATCTTATAATCGAGCAAATACGGTATATTGTGTTTTCTATTTTTAATATTTTATATATACATATATATGTTTTATGCTTGGAATTTTTAAGGTGTCACCTTTTTCATTTTTAATACTTGGGTGTATGATGCGCATATCCTAAATTGATTTAATATACTTTTTTATATTTCTGGTTGAGACAACTGGAGGGAAGGGGCAGCTGGTGTGGTGAAAGGTGCAGTGCACACAACACTGTTCAAATGTAATAATATATTTATGCCATGGTATTAAGCTACACCACATGGACAAAAGTATTACGACATAAATACATGGGCTTTCCACAAGATTTTAGAGTGTTTCTGTGGGAATTTTTGCCCATTCATCCAGTAGAGCGTTTGATTGTGAATGAGAAGGCCTGGCTATCAATTTCCATTTCAGTTCATCCCAGTTCCAGTTTGTTTGATGTGGTTGAGGTCAGTCAGGTTTTTCCACACCAAACCTATCCAACCATGTTTTTATGGACCTTGCTTTGTGCACTGGGTCATGGCCATGCTGGAACAGGAAAGGGCCTTCCTCAAACTGTTGCCACAAAGTTGGAAGCACAGCAATGTCTAACATGTCTTGGTATGTCCCCTTCAGCATACCGAGAAATTTGGGACAATGCTATGCTTCCAACTTTTGTGGTAACAATTTAGGGAAGGCATTTGAACCTTTATCTAAATGATTCCGATTAATGTTCTCCCCCATCACAGTGTAATGTTTATCCATAGTCTGAGTCTGGCCAGTAAATTGTATTTTCTTTTCTTCCTCTCAGTAAAATAGTGAGACCAACATCCTCATGTATAGCAAATATTTACTGAATAAGTTGTACTTTTATTTCAAGCATAATATGTTTATATACACTATATTTCATGTTCCCAGTGTTACAAAATTAGTTTTAATTTTTAAAAAGCCACTCCATTCTGCACTTTTTTATGTTTTCAAAAATTTCCACATTTTCTCTGGAAAAAAACAGGGGAAAAATGATTTTTTCCCCATGGTTTCTATATGTCTGGATCTCTAACCTGGGTCCCAAAGGACAGCTGCTGTGGACTCCTAAGGGATAAGTGTACCACAGTTGTTCTAACAGCCTTAATTGTTTCGAAAATGTGCATAGAAACCATAAAATAATTATAAATTAAATTGTGCATAACAAATGCAACATTCTAATTTTAAATGCATACATCAATAGCTATCAGTAAGTCACAGTAACATAGGCAGTCTTGGGAAATGCTCCCTAACCACACCTAGTGCCTAGAAAAGTGCCCACTGGAAATGTTTGAAGAAGTACACCAATGTGAAGTCTTCTGCAATTCACTTCCCCTAATTATTTGTGAATCTGGAAACAAAGTACTTTAAGTTTCTATTACTTTTGCCTTATATAGTCTAATGAAAGTTAAAAAATAAATAAATTCTGGTTTAGGGCAAAAAGTTGCCTAAATGAAAAATTGCTGTGTTTAGCAAGGCACACAGTGGTAAAGTTAGCAAGCAACTTGAAGTCCAACTCAAATCAGTCAATGAATTGTTCTCTCTTTTCCTACATGATAAAAATAAGTGTTGAAATATTTGTATAATTGTCCTGACATTTTCATTCTTCATGTTTTTGCCCAGTTATATACACTTACATAATCAACATTCATTATTAGAGGAAACAGGAAGTTGTGTTAACGCCACAGCTCCGTAGTCTGTAAATTTTACTCTCCAACCAAGTCATCTACTGTATTTATATACATTATACGCAGCTGCACACACAAGTGACTCAATGTAAAACCATTTTATTCGCAGGTGTTAAAAATAAGACAACAAATGATAAAAATTAATGTAATTTATTCTCACGTCACCTTTAGCAGATATAAAGTTACTTCATTACAGACAAATCTGTCCTAAAAAACTAATATCACTAACTCTTTGATTACCAGGGGACAATACACTAAGCAGATGTAGTTATTAAGAATTTGCTTTTGATCCAAATGAGTAACACCAGCAAAATGAGGTTATTTATGTAGGAAGACAAGATTAGAGTACTGTGAACAAAAAAAAAACAGAGGGACAGCAAAATAGGGACACCGAAAATGAGTATTGTGTCTAGGGAGAGAATTGATGGAATTAACCACAGAAGCAAAAAAAATTTAAACTACTTTATATGAAAGCAGGGCATGCAAAAGAAAAATAATATGGATAGTATGTATAAAGTGAATGAACAAAAGAAAAGAAAGAAAATATTTAAAAAATAAGAGTCAGAGAGAAAGAGAGGCAGCTGGCAAGCTCCCATCTCCAGCTGTCGGCCGATCTGCTTCCTTTGATAAAGCCCTTGGCAGAACTCCCAGTTCTTAATGTCTGGCATCCCAGTTACGCCCCAGACAAGAACAACCCTTGTCCAAAGCACTCCCCTCCTCCCCATGGGCCTTTGTACAGTGTGAAGACAACGCAAATAAACAGAGGCACAGAGATACAGAATCATACAGGTCCGGTTTAAAAAATCGCAGTAGAAAGTCCCATTTGTTTGCTATCTCATGGCTGGCTATGAAGAAGAGATGTTTTGGAATTGGCTAAACAATAAGACTTTTGTGAGAATGTGAGGGGTGTGTATATAGGTAGGGCTCAATATCTATTATGTAAATAGGAAATGGGGTGATTTAGGGTTGACCTATTAAAATTGCATTGTCAGCAAGTTAATTTATACCAGATTGGACATTCTAGTACAAGTAGGTCAATGTCGCTAATGAATTTGATTTATTATGTACTTGTATATACCTGTAAATTTTTTCAAAAGCATTTTTATAAAAAAAAAAAATCACTGTTTTTTTTTAAATAAAATGCAAAATGTGCTTTCTGTTATAGAGTTATAGTTTTAGAGTCAATATTAAAATTGCAGGTGTCAGCAAGTCAATGTCCATCTAAATAATAAAGGATAGTGTCATAATATATTTTACTTATACAGTGCAAACAGTTGCTCAAGAACTTGACATTGTGAATCGTATAATAGCACATCTAAATATATTCACATACATATACAGAACACATACAGATTGTGAGAAGAGCACTGTTTCCTGGAGCTTACAATCTATAGAAGAAACAGGTTCTTAAAGTGAAAGCAAAGTCAAATGTATCATCAAAACATTGTTATATCCACATTCTAGCTCCTTTTTTACTTATTTTTTTGTATTCAATGTATTATGTTCTTGTATAACACATTTCAAATTGCATACTTTTTTTTTAAATGTTTGTAGTTGTTATCTTCTCACCCCTCTCTATAAAGGCTGCCTTTTGTTTATATAGATAGTTGTGTTATGGGAAGGCTGGGCAAGTTGCCAGGACGGCATTGCCATAAGCTCTAAACAGTTGACAGCTGATTGCAGTGATAGATGGCTCTTTTCCTTGAAAATAGCTAAGTGACCTCAAACTTTTGAACGGTAGTTATATATACATTACATATATGCATTGTACTATGCACTGTACGGTAAGATTTTTGGTGCCCTGTTTACCACCGGAGAGACCCAATTTTCAGACACTGTCCCATTTTTGTGGGCAGTGGGGATCATGGTGGTGGTTCTCTGATCTCCCCTGACTGTCCCAAGGAGTTATAAAATAAATTGCATCACTCCCGTGACACCTTGCAATGCTCTGTAGGCGTATGCGTGTAAAGATATAATCAATGAAATATTTTTATACAGACAATATATGAACGAATAAAATTTAAATGTTTAATTAATACTATTCACGAGAGAAACGTCTGCATTATTAGCCATTCCTAATAAATCAACAGGCTCTCTGTATGTGTGCTTTTCTGATAGCATTGGATAATTTCATAATGCAGCCAAAACATTGTATGGCTACAACAGCACAATAGTGCAGATCTGGGCACGTTGATGACTGTTTTGAATTAGGTTATATAAACTGGGTCTTTCTAACTGTTTCAGAGTTACTATGAGAAGATGGCCTGTCAGTCAGAGAACCAGAAAGGGACATTCTACAATGTGATGAGTGTAATGGCTTCCAGTTGCAGGTGAATAGTTATATAATGCTTGATACAATTCATGGGTGTCTGCCAAGACACTCTGCTATGGGTGATAAAGACCTCAGCAACTGCTGGGGTTTGCAGAGAGTGATTTACTGATAATAACTCTGAGTGTTTATTACTGTAGATTGGTGACTGCTAGAGGTCAAAATGGCTGTGTGACCTTGAAATAAAGGAAATGTCACTAGTAGCAGGAAATGAAAGCACAAAAATAAATTCATATTAATGAATGTCTCATTCTATCTTATCTTTGTGCACTGTGTGGTTCTTTTGCTTCCCATACAATTCTCACCCAGGACTGGCTTTTTACTACAGTACAAAAGGGGTAGCATACCATGCCAAACCATTCCACAATGGCTGTGTGTGCCCTTGTGTCCCAGCTGGTGCTGAGTTTTTGTCCACCCCATACCCTATCAGTGGTAAGGAAACAACACTGCTATATCATGAGTACTAAGGAGCACCTGGACAATTGTATGGTTGCTGTATTGGAAGGAATTAACCAGAATCAGTATGAGGACAACACTGCAGAAAGGTAGAACCCTACGTCTCCAAGGGCATAATGGTGAAGCTAATATGAACATTAAATAGGAGGGGTAAATCACATTCATATCACAGTAGTTAAATCAAGTCTGTTCCCAGCACTCAAAATGAGTATAATTTTATAAGAAAAGGGAAAAATATGATACATACAATACAACTGTATGTGCCAATGAAGCTAATTTTTTTATTACCGTATTCGCTCGATTATAAGACGACCCCCCAAATCTGAATATTAATTTAGGAAAAAAGAAAAAGCCTGAATATAAGACGACCCTATAGGAAAAAAGTTTTACCAGTAAATGTTAATTCATGTAAACTATTTTTTTTAATAAAAGCTATGATTGAGAAAAATATTTTGGTTTTATTTCCTTCTATTTTCCAACCTGCCCCCCGCCCCCAGTTATGCACATCTGCCCCAGAAATGCCTTATACCCCCTATATGCCACTGTGCCCCATGATATGCCTTTTAACCCTATATGCCACTGTGCCCCATGATATGCCTTTTGACCCCCTATGTGCCACTCTGCCTCTAGAAATGCCTTATACCCCTATATGCCACTCTGGAATTAAGGGGGTTAAAAGGCATATTATGGGGCAGAGTGGCATATAGGGAGGTATAAGGCATTTCAGGAGGCAGAGTGGCGTATAGAGCGTTAAAAAGGCATTTCTGGAGGCAGAGTGGCATTAAGGGGGTTAAAAGGCATTTCATAGAACACTCTGCCTCCAGAAATGCCTTATGCCCCCCATTTAACACTCCCTCCCCCTCCCTTATCCAAACTTACCGGTGCTTCTGAGTCCCGTGTGTAGCCGGGGCAGCGTGTAGATGTCTACGCGATTCGCGTAGACAACTTACGCTGCAGCCGGAAGGAGGTGTGGCTAGCAGCGGGGGTTGCCTGCGTCCATCGTGCAGACCTTCCCCGACTGTCAGAGAGAATTCGTAGACATCTACACGCTGCCCCGGCTACACACGGGACTCAGAAGCACCGTTAAGTGGGGCGGGGTGGGTGGGAGACAGGAGGATCAAGGTCCCCTGCACCTGTGGGGGATCTGGATCTTAGTCGTCTCATAGTCAGACCTATTTGAGGTCTGATTATAAGACGACCCCGATTATAAGACGAGGGGTATTTTTCTTATAAACGTCTTATAATCGAGCAAATACGATACATTCCATTTAAATGTCATGTTTTATGTAAAATAAAATACGCTTATGCCAATATAGGCACACAAGGTATGTGACTTTTTGATTCTTTAATACAATATTACATGTGCTCACTCATCTGCATATACATGCTGCTTCAGACACAGCTTAGAATAAGTGTGGACTTGATCGTTCCACCTACACCTGTTTTGATCTTTTTAACTATTCTGGTTACTGCTAATAATACTGAGAACGGCATATAGCCACTTATTCTGTGTGGTTATGGTGAGCCAAAAAAGGATAAAAGACTGCCAGTATAGATACTACAGCAAGTAAAAGAAAATAAACTTATGCTAATATGGACAAGTCCAGGTTTCTATGAGGAGAAGTATCTACATCATGGGAAATTAAAGTGTATTAATTTAAGGAGTCTCAGGGTCAGCTCATTTAGCAAGTTCCCAGGTGTGGAATTACTCCCACACCACATTATACCTACTGGTTTCTCATACACTGTCCATCATTACAGGTATCCAAATTGAGACGTTTTGTTGGAGGGCTAGGACAGTTCCAGGGAGGGACCATGGCCTCCTTTACCCAGCGACAATGTGGCAATAAGTTTCAAGATGTTGCAATGTGGCGATATGGGAGCTGCAATAGAGGTTTGTGCTTTAACATCACAGTTTGTTGGGCCAGCCCAAGATCCCAGCTACATTTAACAGAAAGGCAAAACGGCCCCATCAAATATGGAATTCCTAAGCATTTGCTGGGAACTGTGTTCTGCGTATATCACTGTATCCTGCTGTATTTTTGCATATATTTCTATTTTGTGTCAGCTAAAAGTCAACTGAGGACCCCCTTATAATATTCTGGCAAGGATTGTGTCCCTCAATGGCATGTTAACCTTTGAAGTGCAGCAGGGGGCATAGACTCAGCAAATTAGGTCTATTTATAATCTGCCGTGGCATTTGAAGAGATGCCTGGTTTATTTATTACTATATATTTCATGCATTATATCTTACTGTCACCGAGTTGCTAAAAAGAAATGTTACAATTTCCAGTGGGAAGTTTTGCATCTGCTTGTCATCTAGAGATGTCTCTCTGTCCTTAAATGAATTAATTCAGAGTGTGTCTGTATTCTAATAACTTTAATTATTTTTAGAGTGGGATGTGGGACAAGGCCTCCTCTGCTCGACTTTCTTCCTTTCAAGTATGTACTTAGCTTTCAACCAAAAACTTGAGTTGGAGAAATGTTAGTCATATTATGGTCATTTTATTAATCATACAATACCAATATATAAAGGTACCCATTACATATAATAATGTTAGGGACAGTTCATTTAGTGTAATAAAGTGTAAGATACAGAATTTTGATCTGCATCTTGTAAGCATACAACTCTTCAACGGTGCTTACAAACTTTACATCTATGGAAAGAAGTTGAAAACAATGCCACAATCACATATGTAAAGTAAATTTAAAACATTAGCAGGCTCTATTTTGGTTGCAGCAATGTTGCTATGAAATATATGGATGTATCATTAATTTATTCTTTTTTAAAGGATAGTGTTCCCTTTACTAGATAAGTAAAATTCAAACTGGAAAAACAACTTTGAAACATAACTCCAATGACAATTTCAAATTATAAAACCCTACATGGTTTGTTTTGCATAGTTAATAAAAAAAATAAGCTTATTTCCCCCTCTTGTCAATCCTCAGGCTTGAAGCAATTACAATATTTTCTATTTTTTTTGTATTTTATCAATTACACATTAATTGTCAAAACAACATAGTTCATATATAATTAGATTCCAAACACCCCTTGTTATGCTGTTGAATTGTTATGACACATACTGTTGGTATAATTATCTTGAGTACATTCTCAGGCATGTGGGAGATGGAATCTGACACCCACTCTCCCCATATTAAAGTCTTGTTTACAGATATACCCACTTCAAAAGGAATTCCCTTGACTATTGAAAGAAATGTCTACTGAGTTTCTCTTTTACATGAACAAAATGTACTAAGTTTAACAAAGCTTATTTTTAAAGTTGCCGACCCAAGGAGAAATACATTTTCCCGATAAATACATAAAGTGGTAAATTCTTATTTGAAGAAGGTGCGCTTATACACGATAAAAGGGAAAAAAATTAAAGCTCCGTTTTTCCCTAAATACATTACTGAGCAAAACACGATCAGACTGGGCTCATGACTGATTCAATGAGCTGTCTACATTTTAATGGTACTAAATGTGGTTAAATGTGTGGTTTGTAATGTGTTAAATGAGTGGCTTGCAATTCAACTACATGTTTAAAAGAATTTTGCGGTTGTAGAATCGAGACCACGATCACTGAAAAAACCTGAAAGCAATAAGAAGCAACTTAACTTTAGTGATTCAATGAGAAAACTATTGGAAGTTAAATGAATAAATGTGAAATATACATTATAGAATTTTAATCCACCATATAAAGCTGAAACAGTCTTGAGAATGTAATAATAGTTATGTATTATATGGAAAATGTAACCCTTTTGATGCCATATTAAAGATATTAAATATATACAAGCATTGAGGTATGTATGGCCTATGACTAATTGATCGCAGCCACACATTATGTGACATATAAGTATGTGGCCCTAATAGCCACCAGCCACCAGATGGCAAGTCCAGGCCTAATAGAAATAGATCAGTATTAAGTGTTGTGGCAGAAACCCATGTTCTTTTCCTGTGGAAGTGAGAGTTCACCATTTACGGGGTGAAATGCTACTGTAAAGCATAGAGGCAACATCATACTGTTGTGTTTAGTGTCCATTGCTACATTTGGCCTTATTAATGGTGAATCCAAACAGGCGTGCCTGTTTGCAAAAATTGAAGGTTGTTTCTCTCTTGAGATCACAAAGGTCTGAGTCAAATAGGGTATATTTCATTACATACCAAAGGTATATTTCCATATAATTAGAAATAAAATCTAAACAATTATCATTGTCATTGCTGACTATCACAACTTATACAGTGAAATATTCTACTGACTTCAAACCACCAGAATCAATTGTAACATTCATGATGGATGCCTAATACCGTAAAATTCCACTAATTTGTCCTCATCCTATTCCTCAAGAACTACTGGTTTCCCATATAACTACAGCTCTTTATACATTATTAATGTATATTAGGCAACTTGGTTTGTAGAAGAGTTATCAAACTCCTGGCCTTGAGCACCAGGAACAAAACAGAATTCTGCATAAACTTTCTTACGAAAATGTGATTTACCGGTAATACATTTTCACATTACAGAATGAGCTGAATGTGCCCAAGCTGGAATATCCAAAACTTGGGGAATGTCTCACAGCCTTGGTTTATTGAACCCGACACAGAAAGGCATTTGGTGTAAAACACACACATATTATTTTTTTTTGTACCCTGCCATTGCCTCACCTAGACCAGGCGCATGGCAAGATCTGACCCTGGCACCAGACTTGCCTGCAAGATATGGAAAGTCTTTGCAAGTATCTGTATGCTAATGAGGACCAAAATCCTTAATGAAAGGAGTTTGAGGGAACTTTTACTATGGCCATCTTCGTGACCTTGCTCCCCAAGAAATATTAGCAGTGTAGCATGAAGTGTACAGCCGCATTCTCCATGTACGATTCCACATCATTTTCACTAAACTAGAACCAATAGACAACCCTAGAAGCCGTCTAGCATTACTTGACTAATATTGAAAGCAAATCAGTTTATGGATGGACATTTTATTCACTAATATGAAATCAGACTGATAATGTCTTTGAGGATGCAGGTTACTAACATCTATTAACTATTTTGTTAATGGATTGGGTAACTCTGGCATCTCTTGAGCAGTTTTGTAACGTAGTAATATAACTTCATTGGAAATAAACCATCTGTGGTGACTTTAACAGTGTGAGGCAAATGTAACTATGTGTCCTGTGTTAGTGTTTTGCACTTATTAGGGTTATGAGCTATAATGCTCAGGTTTTGTAATTATACCTACAGAGGGTGTGGAGATGCCTGGAAAACAAGATTTATGAGGCGTTGAAAACTGATACATGGTATGTAATGTTCTGTAACATGATGCTAGAATCAGACACAACACATCACAAAGCATACCTAGTTTTAATTGCCCTGCTTAGAATGTCTGCCTAACTGCACCGCTGGATTCACTGATATCATATACAGAGCCATACCGTTAACACCCCCTCCCACATGAACTTGTTTGCTAACATAGAAGAGAGCTTCACAGAGGCACCCTCCACAAACTCAGAGTCATAAGCAGCTGTCTAAGCCACCTATATGGTACAGCTGGCCCTGATATATGGTTTAATGTGCATGAGTGTGTTGCAGTGCATATAGTGGGCAGCGGCAAGATTTAAGATGTAGTATAATTAATCAATGAACATATTACTCTATGTTACGCAACAGTAACCAAACCAGCCCTTTCCTAAAGGGATCTGTCTTTTTAGTTTGTAGAGCAGTAAAAAGCTGACATCACAACTATCCAGAGGAAACTGCTTATATTACATGTTAGCCCTGTATGAGTATGAGTCCTATTCCCCACTGTATAGCCTTGAATATCTCTTGTGATCATCCTGAATCTCTGTTCATCCTTGAGAGCAACCTGCTTCACAAGTCTCATCTGCAATAAACCTTTAATACTAGATTAATTTTAATACACTTCTTAGAATACAAATATCCAAGGGGTATGATAAAACAGACTCTAAGGCAAACCCATACATTAGGTAAGGAGGGCTCTGCTCGCAAGCTTACACTCTAGAGGGAATGAGGTGAAGAGAAACAAATGGTATACTATATCTTAAAAGACCCAAACAAGGTCAGAAGTACCAAGACTTGAAGGTGGCATCCCAGAATAAGATGCTAAACCTAAGCAATAAAATGGTGGTTACACTCCTAACATGTGCACCAGGAGTACAGTTGTGTCCTATTCACATGTATATATATATGTTTCACACTGTTACTATATAATGTACAGTTGCTTCATTTTACTACTGAAGAAATCTGATTTTTAATAAACTAAAAAATGTTTGTAGTACAAGACACTCTGCGTTCAGTATAGGTAGCAGATAGGTATATCATTTTTGCAGAACAAATCACATCAATGCAGAGTCGTGGCTTCATGGCATGACAAGAAGCAGGTGTCAACTTCTCAGATGATGATTCTGAATATTATACTGGCTAAACGGCATACTCTAAATAGCGTTCTGCAAATTCCGTTTGAATATATTTTTTTCTTTAGGCAAATACCTAGAAATGCCCCCTCCCATTCTAATACCCATGCACGCTATGTTTTAACATCTTTTTTGTTCAGGTGAGTGTGTGAAAGTGTGTGCACCAATGTGTTGTTATTGTATGTTTTAACTGTATTACTTTGACTATAAAGGTGTTATGGTAAGCATTCCTGCGTATGTTAATAGATATTTCTGTCTGTTGTATGAGAAATACCAATAACCAAAGTTATGGTGGGTAAAGGTGATGGAAAACTCTTCTACTTAAAATTAAGGGGGTAGTAGAAGCATTATTAAACACTCATCTACAGACACCAGACAAGCCAGGAGGCTTGTTTTTTCCCTCAGAAATCTCATGGTGCTGCCACAACCACAAGGAATTCTGGGTAGGCGCATGCAAATAACATCAACAAACAAAAGTAGTTACGTCTGCCTGAAACCATACAGACACTTTTTATTTGCAGACACGCAAACATTGTCATGTGTCTGCACTCTCTATATGCTTTATGAATCCCAGAAATAATAACTCACCATCAAAAATGTGATTGGAGTTTCAGCTGTATTGGTCCCATAGGTGGTTGGTTAAACTATGCATGAACTGGTTCTCTTGCAACAGGTAATAACATTCACTGTCACACATATAATACCCTTCAAAATTCTATATGTTAAGATAAACACAAATTATATAAATTAAACTGAGGGTTTAAATTCCCTGACTCCTTTGTGGATTTTCATGACCAACTCCAATAAGCCTCACCTGCAAGAAGGGCTGAGTAGAACAACATATTGTAGAGGTAAAGCAGTGAGATGACAGCATGTTAACTCTGAATTATCAAGTAACACCCAAGCTCTTCTTGCAGATGCTCACAGGATGTGAATGTTCCTGGGTTCACCAGCTCATTTACATTGTGAAGGATTGTGCCAAGCCACCAAACGCTCCATAAAATGAAGATGTGCTTCATGGCTTTAAGACACTGAACTCTGGGATATGACATCATATCACAGAGCTAGCAGTGAGGACAGCAGCCGTGCAGGGGTGCCTGCCTTGGGACAGGCCTAGGGCAGCTCCCAAGGTGAATACAAGTGCAGCTGGCAACCAGCATATTTTAGCCCCTTGTTGTATGGTGTTAGAGTGGCTGTGTATGTATGTATGTATGTATGTTGTAAGACTGTATGTACATGTATTTGTAAGGTGTTAGAGTGGATGTGTGGATGTACTTATGTATGTATGGACACGTGTTTGGGTGGCTTGGTGTGTATATATATGTAAGGTGTTAAAAAGCGAGCACATGTGTATGTATGTGTAAATGTAAAGCTGCCCCTGACTATCATCATACCACATCATAATTTATTCACAGCTCCCACCACAACCATTATCCCCCAACCACCAAAAGTTCCATCCCCTACCATTGTCACCCCATAGTGCATGATAATTATCTCTCTCCCCCTAACTTCTAATTATCTTCTCACCTACTCAGCATTATTTCCCCATGATCTTAAAACCCTTCCCAAGGGACCCAATGTCATTCCAAAAAGGCATGTCACTGGGCATAATGTGAGGGAACCCAGTCCCCTGGATACTGTATAATTTTTCACCTGTTTCTAGAGTTTTTAAATCGCTGGATTTGGACACTTCCAAAAACAGTGTCATAGGGCAGCTCAATTTTGAGCAAGTATCATCAGGCCCATATAAACCTGTTGTTTCGGAGACCAATATGCTACCTGGTAAATGCTACAATTTTATGACCATATTGAACTGAAAGTAAAGGGTGTTTTTAGTAAAAGCCTTTTAGCAGATCCATTGGAGAAGAAAGAGAGAGTTTCTCTACCCAAAGCCTGACACCTGACCAGATATGGTTGTTTCCGGTGAGTAATTACATAGTATATTTTAATTAATTATGGCATAGAGGAAGAAGAGGAAGAAGACCCTGTGAAGGAGAAGATCCAATACAGCTCCGGAGGTCCGAGAGTGGCTGGGGGTGTTGCCCTAGGTCACATATATTACATCAACCCATGTAAATACGACACTACACTGACATCAGTGCAGCATCCAGGAGTGAACCTAACACACACACATACTAACATGTAAACTCACTCCAACACACACACACACACTATAACACCATACACTCACATACACTCTTACACCACACACTGAAACTCACCAAATCAAAGTAACACCATACACTTACAACACACACATATAGACAAACACTATATACTAACATACCTTACACTAACACACACATATACTAACACCATGACACCATACACTCATGCTATTTTAAAACCATACACTTATACCCTCATTCTAACACATACACTAATACAAACAGTCTAAAACCAAATGCATGGTGGGCTGATATCTGACGGCATCTCCAACATACCTTTATTGCCCATTGTGCAGCAAACCCTGCTGTGTGCAGCTTCTAGCTGGATACACACAGCCGCATGCTGGAAGTGCATAGCGTGCAGATATGTGTTATTATTAACACATTAAAAATGCACATGACTAATAGATCTGTTTATTTTAATGAAACTTTTGTTTAGCTAGAGAGATGTGTATATTTTTTATTCTGGCAATAGTGCCAATTACTAACCACAACATGCAAAGTGCTGCCCTGGTGTGTAAAAACCACAGAAAGGAATTGGTTACACAGACCACATACCACAGGGTAGCATTTTACATGTGTTGATCAGTAACATGTTAAATGTACTGTATATGTCCTACAGAAAATGGCTGATGTATTCACCCTAGCCTTGAGAGACATCAGGCATCTGGCTAACATTGCCCCATACTCACTGTATAGAATGTCAGTATTGATGTACACAGTGTTGGAGCAATATTTGCTTAGTATTAATTTTATGTTACAGTCAAATCTTAATGTCATTTTGTCCTCTTTCTATAACTGGTAGGTATAATGTGTCATATAAAGTAAGGAAACAATTAATAACAAAATTAATTATGGATTAGTTACGCAGGTTTTCCAACAAAAGCCTCATAAATGTTTGTTGTGTAAAATATTTATTAAATTAACATTAAATAGCTTAACAATTGCACTGAACTGAAATACAAAGCACAGGTTATAGGTACTTTAATAAGTTCATTTAATACCATCAATATGGACCTGTCATTCTCAAATGTTTGGATGACAGCCCCCTGAAATGAACATACTACCAACATGTATATGGAGAATGTTGTAAAGTAATGGTATATCAATGTTCCTCTAGTGACGTCTGTCACAAAGAAGTTGTGTGGGTATTTGTACACAAAGCATGCTGTCACACGACATAAGGGATTGTGGGTGTGTGCAATATGCTATTAACTCTATATTGTCTATGGTGGAATAGAAATAAACTGGACCATGGGTCTACCAACACCTTCAATATCATGTTTTTTATAAAACTTTGTTTTATTATGCCATCACAAAAATGGCTAGGTTTTGGCAAAAAAAGGTTTGACAAATTGTGGATTGTATTTTAGTTATTTACTTACAGGTAAGGACATAGTGGTAAGGGTTGGGAAAAACTTCAAAGGTCTACTCCTGCCATATTATCATGTAAAATGCATATTTTGATATTGTCTCCAATGTATTTTATTGCATGCAAATCAATACATGCATTCTTTAGCTACTGGAGTGAAATGAGACTTTGTACTTATGATTGGCTTTCACTACTCCTATTAATTTCAAGTGAGCTCTAACAGATATCCATGGGAGTGCTGCAGTGTACTCTAGTACTCTAGTATGTCTCCTGCTTAGAAAGTCCTGGTTTCAGTAGAGGTAGTCTCTTCTTTTAAATTCTTGCAGTAAATTGTATGCAGTGGAAGTGGTAGAATGTTACATCACCCTGTGGTAAAAGTAGAAAGAAGACTTCAAAAAAGGAAAATGGGTAAGTGAGTGAGGGTGGGAGTAAGAAGGTGAGAGGGTAGTGTGAGTAAATATATGTTATGTGTATGTTGGTTATTGGGGGATAAGGGGCTGATGGGGCCACCTGGCTTTACCTGCTCACTGGACCAGAATACACCAGCTCTCCCTTGGCTACCATATTCATTAAAATGCATTAAAGCTGGAGTGCCCCTTTAAGTTGGTAAGATACTACAATATTTTTGTATTTAAATTACCTCCATCCATTCACACCAATAGTCATTCACACCCCCACAAACCCTCCCAATAGCCATAATAATAAGAAGACCTCTCAGCATATACGGGATGTATTTTTATATACGGGATGTGATTTGCATGGCATTTCTTAGTTTAAATGCATATTGCAGATTCTCAGTATCATGTCAACAGAGCGTAGAAAGATACAAGGCTGCATAGACCTTCTATGGTATTTCCAAGTATGGCCCCTACCTGCTGTTTGACAGTTATTACATTGGAAGGGTAATCATTTACCTTTGTGGAATTATGTTATCTGTTATTGGAGGTATGTTTATGTCATAAAATATTAAATGAGCTAGAAACCATGGACTTTAAAATCTATATTTATATAACTGTATTGCAGTGTAAAGCACTTAGCTGTCATAATATAGTTTTACAACAAGATGTATTGAAGTGATAAGTTAGAAATAACCACACTACTTTGTTACATTATGACCTCATATCAAACTGTGTAAAATGTCATTAACCTTCAAAACAAGCTTGAATACAATATAATATATGTATTAGAGACCTTTCACTGCATATAGAAAGTTTATCAAGCTTATCATTGCTTACTGTTGACCTGTTACCCCGAAGCAACTTTATATTATTCAAAGCTCTTTATCATTGTGTACGCAGTAGCCTGCTACTGCAACCTATTTGCTCTTCATAAAATAATTAATTAAAAAGAGCTTGTACCTTTTTTACCAAAATGTTTCTTTACTAGTCCAGCCGCATCTGCAATTTGGTGTAAGTTTGCCCCCAAGGCAATCATATCGAGACAACTCCGCTGTCTTGGTAATACATGGACTTCAATTAAAATTTTAAAAATCTCATTAGATTGTACTTGTTATGTTTCCTATTTGCAGTATCTTTTTGTAAAACCAGTAGTCATCCAATGTGGAGCTGGCTTGTTATTAATAATGGCTAGTACAGTGCAACCAGTACAGTCCACATTATGTGTACTAAAAATCTAATAACTAATATGATTTTGATAGAATATTTGAAGCAGTTGACAATTATTAATATTACTGGAGCTCTAGGGACAAGAGCAGTAAATGCTGTGACCATACTTAGAATGCCATGAATAACAGTGAAGACTAGGCGATGAATTGCACAACTGTTTAGTGATTCAATGGTATATATTGTAGTTAAATTCGGTGAACATGAAGGACATACATACTGATTTAATACCGGGACCATCCATTCTGGACTGATTTCAGCAACCAAGTATTTAAGTATCTCACCGCTCCAAGATATGCAGCAATTTATCCTTATCAAAGTGATGATCTGACATATAGCTAGAAATTTGTGTTGTCCATAAGAAGACTTTGCCTGCATTAAGAACAAGTAACATGCAGTATGTTGGGGGAACCCTCAGCAGGAACTGGAAACCACCTGCTAAAGGGTACATCATGGTAATGTTCCTTTTTTGGCCCTTATGACATCACTGTTGCTGTATACATTTCTCTGTTGCTATTTTATTTGTGATGTTTCATAACTTGTAATATATACATTATGAAACAAATAAATAGAAAAGTATTACCAGATAAGACAAAACAGTATCAGATCAGGGGGTACTGGTCTATTAGATGTACAAATGCTTTTTTGATCCTCATACATACACAATTTACTAGAGTTAATAAATTCCATAAAATAGAATATAGCATAGAAATATTTAAAAAATTGTTATTGAGTTTTATTCCAAATGGTATATACCTGCTTTCTAGTTTAACACCGTTATATTGTGGTAAAAAAGCCACACACGTCTTGGCAACGCATTGAACAGTTACCAAAACCACCATGCTTTTCAAGAGCATTCTCCAAATCCATTACGTATATTTTAAGAAGATATCCTCTACCTTTTACACCACTTTTCATTGATAGGGTACACTAGAAGTCTGTCTACGCCGTTTAAAGAGAAATCAGAACGTTAGAACAGTTTTCTGTTTCCACATAGCCTATTCTATCATACATATTTTGTTTCTGACCCACCTGTGGAAGAACAAGAGGATGGACAGCATTGTCTGGTCAATGTTGCTGTTGCAAATGCCTTCATTCAAAAGGTAACAGGGATCCTTCACCACTGGCTCCAGCGAGTCCTGCCTCATGATGGTGTTCAGCTTATCTGCATTAAGGTTCTCAAAGACCAACTTTTCCCTCAACTGACGAAAGTTGCTTACAGTTGGGCTTCCTGGGTTGCTGTTGTCTCCATTCCCTTCTTCCATCTCACTTTTGTTGGCCAGGTCAAGACAGCAGCTGCAACAGTCTAGGCCAATAGGTGAGCGGCATTCGTCTTCCTCTGAAATGCTCATGTTGATCTCTTAGATCCTTAAAAATCAAGTAAACGTTCCAGGGACAGAACTAGTGCAGTGACACAAACTTAGAACTTCACTGCTTTCTAGAATACAAACGTGTCCTGCCTGGTTTGGCTCCTATCAGAGCAGATGTAGACTGAAGCACTATCTGATATATGTAGAGCAGTTTATTGTGCAAACACACCTCTCGACACAAACCTCTGCCTCTCTTCTAGGCACATCCCAGTTCTGAGAGGCTGGAGTGCAGTCCTCTTACTCCCCTAGAGGCTGCGCTACTGTGTAAGAGTTTACGTAAGAAGACTTAAGTGAGCGCCGGAGGGGAGAGGAGATCAGCAACTGTGTATTGCACTGCAGCAAAGAACAAATGCATGTGTTGTGATCTTAGGGAGCAAGATCAGCGCTGTGCAGTGTTTAGTAGAAGGGTTACTTTCAGTAGGAAACCCCTGCCAAGGCACGTGCAGATAACTTCTGTTTGTGCTGACTGTAAACAAGATTGCAAGCACAGAAGTGACACTTCCTGTGTATACCTATAAAATACAGCTAAAATAATATTTTATTTTAATTGTTTGTTTAACAACCATTTGCTTCTACAGCAAGCTACACACTACTATCATTAATACAAACAAGGCATCATCAACTCAAAGTCTTATTTTGATGAGGATTGTATTTTGGGAGCTTTAGAATCATATATAGATTCAATGAATTTTATATTTCAGGGTATTTTTCCTCTCTACTGGGACTGCAAGAGGTTTAAAGGGGAGATAAATAGTAAAGGGGTACTGCATGCTTTGTGATATTCTTACTAAGATTAGAAAAGTATCACAAACTGGTAATTGGTATAAGAGTTGTCTGATATTAACAGTTAATTACTTTATTTTACAGCGTTTTAGTTTACGTTTTTACCATATGTATCTGTTTTATCTGAGTACTGAGGTATGTTTTTCTTTTTGCTATATGTAATGATGATCCTTGAAGGGGCTCATACCAAAAATAGAATATTATATTGTACAATATATAGTGTTTGCCTGTGTTTATGCTAATCATGTGTTTCATAGTATAGCGTTTGCCTGTATATACTTTCTGCATCATTGAATGTTTAGCCATCGAGATTGGGACTAATTGACATAAATGCTTCCATTATGTAGACATTTGCAATCATATAGTGTTTTTCCTTTAATAAGTTCCTTAAATTTTCACTTGAGGACAAAATGTTCCTAGACAGTTTCATAATTAAGTGTGTGACTAGACGAATTAAGGCACAATTGCATAATTCCTTTGCCTCAGAGCAAGTTAGTTAGCTGTGTAAGCAAACCATGCCTGGTGTAGCAATTATTTGGTATTATCATAATAGTTTAAAGTGGCTACAATGGGGTACAATGTCTACTCTTTAATATCCGCTAAGTAAATTCCTGAAATGCTTCAAAAGCGTACTTTACATATCTCAGGTGTTACCTCCTACAATCCCTACATATCTTTTATATTGCCTCAGACCTGTCTGTCACTAACTTCCTATTCTCCGGGCCTTCACTGAGGCCATTCTTTGTCTTGTATCGTTCCTTGAGAAAGCATGGAAGTATATTTCTTAGGGAAATAAATTTCATAATGGCAATTACTTGAATATTACACAACTCCAGCTGATGCTTGGCATGGCACATGGAAATCGATTTCATAAAGCTCCTGATGCACAATGCTTGTGCTGCTATTACTACCAAAGGCAATTTGAAACTCTGTGGTGAGTATGCTACAGATGACAGGCGATGTTATGGCACATAGCATGCTCTAGTGCTCAGCAGCCCTGCTCTGAGTTTACGTGATCTGCTGCTCCGTGGCTTAGCTTTTTTTACTCCTAGACATTTCCACTTCTCAATAAAAGCATTTACAGTGGATCAGTGCAGATCTAGCAGGGTAGAAATTCCATGAACTGACTTGTGGCAAAGATGGCTTCCTATGACAGTGCCATATTAAAGTCACTGAGCTCAACAGTACGACCTATTCTACTGCCGTGAAGATGACATGCCGTGCTATGTGTAAATATGGCAGTATGTAGCTTGTAAGAGGATATCCCATGCATGTTTAAATTCCCTTACTGTTTTAGCCTCAACGACTTGTGCTGGGAGAATTTTCTACTTCCTGTGTTTTTTTACAGAGGAATGTCGAGGAAAGAGGTTTCAGTTAGAAAGAGAAAACGGAAATATGTATCTTTGCAGTGGGAAAGTTCTACCTGAACTCTCTAGAGTAAAAAAAAAGGTAAACCAATGGTATACTGTACACCCAAGGTTATTAAATGAGCTTTGGACTGTCCAATTTAATAAGACCTATTTAACCATACCCTATTGACAGGAGTAGTTCCAGAAGATTGGAAGTTGGAAATTGTATTACCAATTACAGTAACTACAGACCTGAAAGTCTTATGTTAGCTGGGAAGTTCATGGAAACCATGCTAAAGGAAGGGTTATATCCTCATATAAATGGTTTCCAAGATCAAAAACAGCATGTATTTACTGCAGAGATATCTTGTCAAGCTGTTTTTTTTGACTGTGTAACTCATAATAGTAGACCAGGGAGGAGCAGTAGTTATAGCCTATCTAGATTTCAGTAAGTCATTTGACACTATCCCTCATAAAAAAGCCCATAAAAATAAATGTTTAGTTTGGATGTTAAAATTCAGTTGAATGGACAGGAAACAGCAGGTTGTAGTTAATAGTGTATATTTAAATGAAGGTCTTGTTACTAATGGGTTACCTCAGGAATCAGTACCGGGATCCATATATCATTTTAGAAATTTTTTATTACCGGTATCACCAAAGGCCTTAATCTTAAGGTATGTCTTTTTTTGCAGGTAATACAAAGATCTACAACAGGGTAGACATCGACCAGGAACGTCTAACCTGTTGCAGACCATTGATAAAAAGAAGTATGTTACAACTTTGTATCATGCAATCTTTACTAAATTATCATGGGAAAAGAAGGTGATAGTTCTATGAAATGCCCCATCTGTATTTAGGCAAATGATGCCAGAGCTAGATAATGTAAATAGGGCATAAATGAAACAATAATGTATTCAATGATGGAAATCAGGCTGTCGGAAGACTTGGCATTCTCTTCCAGCAGGTGTAAATGCTGAAAAGATCACTCTGCTGGCTGACCACAGTTGCTGTGCCAAAAATACATAAAATAAAACATAAAAAAATGTATATTGAGCCAAATGGTGTCAGCATTACATCACTGGCCTTAGCAAAGAATACGAGCCCAAGTGGATCTCTATCCATGTTGCATTGGATAGAGACAGTGTCAAAAAACCCTTATATAAATTTATTCTAATACCCTTTATACCTACCACTAGAAGCAGAAAATTATGTTAAAACATGTTTGCTACACCCAGGGATCCATACAGACCTGTCGGACATAAAAAAACATGTCTTTAAGTGAAATGTTGCTGAACATAAATTGGGTTATTTTTCAGCAGCACCTACTCTGTTGAAGAATTTGTAAACCAAAATGATAGCACATGTTGTGCATATTAGTACAACAAATTATCACATTTTATTTATGTGGTTTCAAAAGAAGGTGGGTATACTACAAATGAAAAAGGGGAATCATGGTCCTGAAGGGCTTAATAACTCATATATCAGATAGTTTAATACTATTAATATACATTTATGTAAGCATTTTTGTACCTGTCTAACCCTTACTGAGTTATTATATTTGAACCAAATGCCTACAAAATTGTTACCCGTGTCTTCAAGTTATAGTACACGTTGGATAAGGAGTTTTAAAGATTGCTCAGCCCAAGATATTATAACTGGTTACATAATATGCCCGTAAATTAACTACAGAGGCCTAGATTACTAACCATAACCATTTTATGTGATACCTCACATAACAGTGGCAGTTTTATTAGGGAAGTCACTCCTAACTGTTAGGAGCACAATACAATACATTAACAACACATATAGGGCCAGGTCTTCAGCCCATTGTAATTCAAAAAAAGATCTTTATCTCTTATTATAGATGTTAACATTGACGTATAAAAATTTATTGAATTTTGCATCTTTCTTGCAATGATAGGACAAATATTAAAGGTATACAGTGTATTCATATTTTAAAGCCATTAATTGCATTTTTTTTATAGGTAGTATGCTGGTTTGTAACAATAATCATGAACAAAAATAACCCATGAATAACCCACAAAGTATATATTTATGGAAAGCAGACAACTCAAGGTAATTCAGGGTAGGCGCATTTAGGCACTTGACATTTGGTCACCAATATCTGCCAAAGTTAGCCATTATATGAAATTTTTTCAAAACCACTTTAATGTTGGTTAGCAATTTTCATACATACATACATACATGCCAGTACAGAGCAATTCACTAAACGTATTCAGCTGCATATAAAACCCCACATGTATAGGTTTTGTAAGCTACAGCGAGCTCCTCTCACTACATGACAGTATACAACACACACCATGGACTAGCCACTACATGGCCAAAATCCCTTCACGCGTCTGACTAGTACCTAGCCTCGAATCCATGGCTGTACGGCGTCTGGAACTGAGTCGCTATGGACGTCTATTGCCCTATCATGTTGCTCTTTTGGGGTTATACTGGGCTCGTGGTAGGTCACAATGAGAGGTGGTTACAGAGAGGCATCTCATTTGAGAAACCTGGTTTTATCACCCATCCTTAGAACTGGGGTTCTGGAACTCTGGCACGGCTATTGCGTGGACTATTCCCAGAGATGTTCCAGATGATGTCCGTCAGGATCCCAACGATGGATCAAGTCACTTTTTTGAACATAACATCCTTGGGCACTGAGCTCTCCATTGGTACCCTGGGATTGATGCCTCTTCCTCGTGATCACCCGAAATAGCGAAGTAGGTTAAAAATATGATATACAAGCAAGAAACACCTACATTAACATAAACTATTGTCACCGGTCCCATGGGGTTGGCAATGGAGGCATCAATGATCTGTCACGGGAAGACAGGGGTGGTTAGTGCTGTGGTGGTGAAGGTAGTGGTCCTGGCAATGCAGCTTTTGCATGTTCAGAAATAGAAGGCTGTTCTCTCAGCAATCTCTTAATTTTACCAGTTGGATCAGTTGTATGGATAGATGACAAAACATATGTATTAGAAACTAGGATATTGAATAGATCATTTTAAACATTTTTTTATATTTCTATGGCCACTCCTTGAAGATGGCAACTGCACAGACTAATGCAATAATAAAATATAAAAATCTATTTTCTTTTATTATTGCAGAGATATAACTACCTTAAAAAAATAAATAAATAGAGGGGTGGTAGGTAATATGCACCAATGTACAAAGTTGTTATGAAGACTTTCACATCTTTCGATAGGGTATTGAATATTTATACCAGTCATCAAACCTTTTTTTGTTCTAAAAAGTGGCCATTTCATCCAATAACTGACCTGTTCAACTATCACTCTTGGAAGAATAAGCTTATTTATCCAACTCAGAGAAAGAACATCGCCTATGGCTGAATTAAACCTTAAGCCATCTGCTCACCCTATACTACACACACACACTTTTTCTGTTCGCTTCTGCCTCTCCATCAGCAATCTATAACCTTTCACAATTATTTATTAATCTCATGATCATTATAAAGATGTAAGGACTTAGTTGCCACTATGATAGCCCTCTTTTTTTTGCATATTTTCCAATCCTAAAGAGGAACCAGTCTTTTAAGGTCAACGTGATGTACCTTGAGCCTAAACAAACAGACACAGGGAAGAAGATTAAAACATTAAACAATTAGCAGATTAACTTGATGTGAAGTAAACATGCTTTGCGGACTTGGCTTGGGTGTGTGGATCCCGCTTCGCATAATGCTGTTCATCTGGAACATGCATATGAATTATGTTGCAGTAGGCTTCACACCTCTAATCAGTATGGGATGGGCTGGGGTGTGCTGTGTAAGAACACGCGTGAATACTTCATGATCACATTAGAACACCATTATTTACTTACCATCTTGTTACACCTCTTATATAAATGGAAACTATACACATTTATTGCCTTGTATCAGCAAACTAAAATCCTGCAGTAATAAGTTCACAATACCGGTATATGCTCTGACAGTTTCATTTTATCTTCTTACACACATGTACATTAGTTACAAAAACTGCATTAATAGCACGAGTAAACCAGAACACAGACTACTAAAAAAACAAAAGGTCTATCAGTCGTCAAGTCTATCTTGCACATACAAAAATAAACATGTGTATCTACTGGCACCAAATCTCTTCACACTCTTTTCTCCATTTTTGTTTTTCAAAACCAGAGTATAACCACCCTTACATATTGTGGCAGATTGGGGGTTAAACTTTTCCCTGCCACTGCTTAATCCAGGGTCCAGGTTTTTGCAGTTGTTTGGGAGGCATACGTTATATACTAGTCTACACTATATTTGCTAAAGTGAACTTTAGCAAATGTATGTTTAGGGACTCATAAAAAGCAGAGCAATGTGAAGTTAAATGTAAACAAAAGGACCCTCTGCTGCAGGAAGCGCTTGATGACCCTGCATAATGTATAGTTAATTGTAGGGGCGTAACTAGAAACCACACGGCCCCCCGACTTCACAAGCAACAGTTGGGAGTGCCAGCTTTTCCCCATGTTATGCCCGGAACCTGTCCCCAAACATCTTGTCATTGCCCTCTAATACCCTGCCAGTTTCATCTTTGCAACAGCCAAAATGTACCATCTTTCTCACCAAACAGCCTGCCTGTCCATCTTTGCCTCATACACATATTCATTCATATTAACACACACACTTATACATTCAATCTCATTCTAACATACATTCATACACACTCCTTCCCTCTCGCACCCCTTACCTCAGCCACAGCTTTCTCTCCAGGGGAACAATTTTGGACGGGCAAGGGGAGACACAGAATGATCACGGTAAGTGACCCCATGGTAAAAGTGAGGCTGCTTGCACTGTGTGGTAAGTTACGGCCCTTGAACATTGCAACAGAACATCCACTTCTACACATTTCCATTTATTATAAAATCAACCAGTAACTATTAATGAGCAAATGATCAAGATTTATTATTACCGTATTACTGCTAAAAAGATTATTTATCAAAAATGTTCATTGAAAAACACAAAAAATGATTACTGGAACCATAATAAATGAAAATGGAAATATATTTATTTGTATTTGACATAGAACACATTCGAGGCGGAGGGTCCTTCACAGTTAAATTGCGAAATGCCTCTCATTACCATTCTTGTCTTTAATAGCGTTTGTATCCACATTTATATCTATGGCAAACATAGATGAATATTATATTCTGAGTACCCTACAAACTTTTGCCAAGCTTCTTAAAGCACACCTCACTTGAGTATATTCAATAAATGTTTCATGCCCTTTGATGCTACACTTGTATATTCACTAATATGCAAGTGTTTGAGACTTTACATTTTGTCGGTTTCAGGTGTAGATATGCAAGGTGAATAAAAACGTACATGTCCTCACCTAAAACTTGTAAATGAAGGACACAACTACCGCAAAGCTCAGGACTGAAGGGCCCCTAATAAAAAACAAGTTAGAGCTAAAGATAACTCTATTTCTCCCCACACAAACTTTTGGGGAATAATAAAATGAACCTCAAAGAGGGTATTATTCTCAAGTGCCAGGAGGGTAAAAATTAATGCCCAATCCCATGGCATTTAAAGGGTGCATGTAATGGGAAAAATCATGGTCACTTACTTTTTAAGGTCCTATCAATGATGCCCTCGACTCCTCATGTTCCACCCAGAAAAAGGCTCATTCTATATACTGTTGTCATCAAGCGCCCGGAGGATACATTGACTTGCTTTGGTACCACAGACTCTGATGGGGACCATATAAGTGAATCTTCCAACTATGACTTCCAACTACTAGTATCTTCCAACTACAATGGACTGAAATATTGAATAGGTGGCTATTTCAGGCAAATTAGTTTTAGACTTGCCTTAGCACTGTGTATCTCAGATTGGAAAAAATGTGAGCTTCCTTGTTGTTTTGCACGTAACTATAACATATTACAGCATTTATTATGTTTCAGTGTTATCTTGGTTGTAAAAAAATTTATGAAGTGATAGATTAATATCTGTTTTAATTGTAGTGGATTTTGTGATATCACATTGAAACCTGGACATACAGTACTAATTTACAAACATGCTAATACCTAAATATCTGTTATATGCCTTTTAAATAATAAGACATTATGCCTTTGCAAAACAGAAACATGTATCATTCATCTCAACCCTTTGTTCGTTTTAATACAGAATTCTGCTGAAAAAAACACTTGTGCACAACCATGGATAAATGAACATCTTGTTCTGAACATTGAAAAAGAAAAAGATAGAAATCCCCAGGGATGTTGTGGAAGATAAGTGAACTAAAAAAAAATTGGCGTTGCCATGGAAATCCAGTAATTTCTCTACTCTGAGAGAGCAGGGGTTCAGAAACAGAGAGGCTTCAATGAGTTTCTGTAACGAAGTGTTCCTTTGTTAACAAGCTTTTGGTAGCATGAATGGAAAGTCGTGATGGAGAGGGGCCTTATTTATCCATGCTAAAATAAATAAGTCCTCCAGAGATTTAGACAAAAATGATTAGAGGAATCTCATCTTCTCTCATTTATAAACTGCTTCCCTTTTCTTTGCCTCATTTTCTAAGACTCTGGCCTACTTGTACTATTTTTTTTGCTTTATCATCCAAAACCCACCAGTTCACAGAAGCATACAATCAATCCTCTAAATACCAACAATCTGCATGATGAAGGAAACCCGCAACCTCCACACTTTCTCCAGACCACAAATTTCTCCACCTGACCTTTGCTGCAATCAAATTAAACTTGTCCTAGCAGTGCTTCTCCTCATCTCATCACCTCTTAACCTCCTAATAGACCAAAAGCATGTGTGTTCTTCGAACACCACTATTAAATCTGCTTGTCCTCTATAAACAAAATATAATAATAAAATAATAGGCAAAGTGAGGCCTTGACAGCTTCAAGGAATGTCCAGTGATCTAACTCGGAAAGGCGATGGTGGAGTTCTTTGTTAGGAAGTTAAAAAAAATGTCCAGAACACTGGCAGACTGATTAAAGCTTCCAAGGAGAATACTGAGCATTCAAATAAACATCACGTTGCTTTACTTACATAATGTACTAGTATACTGGGTTCAGGCTCCCTATAACACCACTACTCAATGGGCAGGTTAAAAGGGAGATCACCGATCTCCCCAGCTAGCAAATTCACACTATGGAGGGTTGGACCGATGTCTCTGTCCATTACTTTTTAAACTTTCTTATTTTACTGAAATATATATACATTTTCACATGCACACAAATGTGAACATTAACATATACAACGTTTTACCTGCAGACATGGTGGAAATGTGAATTTATATGTACAGTACATGTGTCATTAATCTGTTTTCTTTTAGACTTGCTTATATTACATTTATATACAATATGCATTAATTTACTAATATATTTTATTTATATAGTGCAGACATGACAAAGCGATTCATTAGAGGGCCTTGCTCATAAGCATTCATACATATACAATCGTAGCCGTATATGTATACTTATGAATTTACATATTCTTTATTATTATCTTCTATTCATAGCGCCAACAATTTACGTAGCACTTCTTACCATACATATACACAAGCGGTATGACAAGACTTGAATTGACAGACTAAGACAAACTGATATACAACTGCTCCCACAAAAGTGGTCTGTGCCTTCTTTGCACCCGCTTCCAACATACAACATATGTAAACACACACAGATAACTGTGACAGGGAACAGGGCATTGTGGTGGATAACATGTACATTTCCCACAAAATACTGCAGTGCAATGTATTCGATAACCCCAGGGAGAATGTTTTGTTACCAGCAAAGTAATGGTAATGTTGTAGTTATGTTTGGGTCCCTGGGGTGGAGCATTTGGAGAGAAGGGAGGGCCAGTGCTCCACTCCACAGTTTACTTGCAGCAGGTGATGCAGCCAGTCCAGGAGTTCTGGTTCAGAGATTTACTCACCTGTTACCAATGAGCAGCAGGGGGCTGCTACAAAAAGGAGCCCTGTAAGTTAGTCAGGTGAGAAACATACAAGCAGTGAGTGAGACTGCATTTTCTCCTAAACAAATCTGCTGAACGGTTCCTAAACGAAAAAGGTCTGTGCTAAATGTTTTTTTGTTGGTAGCGGGTAAGCCGTCCAACGATAGTTAGTTTTTGTTTGTCAGAGAGCAAGGCTTTTCTTTTTGTTTGTTTTATTTATGTTTGTTTACAGACCTTTTAATAAAAAGGACTACAATTCTAAAAATAATTCAGCCTTATGTGGTATTTCAAACCTTAAGACTGTGTGGTTACATGATCCCAGCTCACATATGGTGGAGAATGCGGGCACCACATTGATAGTCTGGAAAAGGAAACAATACCACAAAACATTTAGCACAGACCTTTTTCGTTTAGGAACCGTTCAGCAGATTTGTTTAGGAGAAAATGCAGTCTCACTCACTGCTTGTATGCTTCTCACCTGACTAACTTACAGGGCTCCTTTTTGTAGCAGCCCCCTGCTGCTCATTGGTAACAGGTGAGTAAATCTCTGAACCAGAACTCCTGGACTGGCTGCATCACCTGCTGCAAGTAAACTGTGGAGTGGAGCACTGGCCCTCCCTTCTCTCCAAATGCTCCACCCCAGGGACCCAAACATAACTACAACATTACCATTACTTTGCTGGTAACAAAACATTCTCCCTGGGGTTATCGAATACATTGCACTGCAGTATTTTGTGGGAAATGTACATGTTATCCACCACAATGCCCTGTTCCCTGTCACATAACACACACTCATACTCACTAACATCCACTCCATTTCACCCACTTACACAATTACACATCCATGCTCATACAGATACACACAATTATACATCCATGCTCATACACACACACGCACAAATACACTTCCATGCTGACACACACACATCCATACATATACACTCATTGGCCACTTTATTAGGTACTCCAGTCCAATTGCTTGTTAACACATCTAGCTAATCAGCCAATCACATGGCAGCAACTCAATGCATTTAGGCATGTAGACGTGGTCAAGATGCAAAACTTTCCAGGCCCAGAAATCAGTGAGCAGAAAAGTAAAGGTTTTATTTAGGTGTTATAGAGTAGTAATAGTCTAGTAATAGTCGCAGTAAAGCTTCAGGTGTCTGGTGTATTGGTGTACTCCCAATCCCATCACATTACCGCAATATGCATTAGAAAGATGGGCGTGGATAGTGGCCTGATTCGGTGGCGCAATGGGCCACTTGACTAGCCTTAGGCTACCAGCCATTCCCTGGGGTTGGGCCCCTTCTGCCTTCAGAACTGCCTTCATTCTTCATGACATACTTTCTACAAGATGCTGGAAACATTCCTCAAAGATTTTGGTCCAAATGGACACGATGGTATCATGCAGTTGCTGCAGATTTGACGGCTGCAGACCCATGATGCAAATCTCCCGTTCCACCACATTATTTTTTTTGGTTTTATTTCCTTTTATTTGCCACTGCACATCTGCCACCCAGAAATGCCTTATACCCCCTTATATGCCACTCTGCCTCCCAAATAAGCCACTCTGCCTCCCTGATATACCTTGTAACAACCTATATGCCAGCGACGTCCAACATGCGGCCCGCGAGACCTCGAGGTGCGGCCCGCGTAAGATCGGCAGCCAGGGCAACCGATCTTACGCGAGCCGCACCTCAAGCCCTGCTACTTACTTGTGGGAGGGTCTTCTGGACTGCACAGAGGAAGCGGAGTTCACGTGACATCCTACTTCCTCTGTGCTTTAGCAGAGAAGGCAGAGGGAGGCCGCGCCCCCTGCTGAAGACTGTGAGCGGCATCGAGGAGCTGCAGTGCAGATAAGGGGGTGGGGAGGGTGTTTGTGATTGAGGGAATGAATCTGTGAATGAATGATTATATGAATAAATGAGTGTGTGTGTGATAGCATGGATGTGTAAGTGCTGGAACCTAGGCATGATGGGACTGTGATTGCTGTTAGCAATCACACTCCTATCATGCCAAGTCAGCCAGTACATGCTGAAACCTGGCCAGCTGCCCCCCTTGTGTAGTGATGCTGCCAGCAGTATGGGGTCTGCACTTACAGCCACCCTGTACCAGCATGTACTGGCTGACTTGGCATGATAGGAGTGTGATTGCTAACAGCAATCACAGCGAGCACAGTCCCATCATGCCTAGGTACCAGCATTTACTGGTTGCCTGGGTATGATAGGAGTGTGATTGCTGTTAGCAATCACACTCCTATCATGCCAAGTCATATTGCTAATTTTGTCCAATTGTGTGTTACCTACTTTTATTAAACATGTGAGTTTTAATTATTATTTTTAAAGGTGGGGGTCATTTTCGGTTTTGGCTAAGTGAACCCTGAATGTTTTGGTCCAGAATTTTCATTTTAGTTCATCCCTAGAATAAATCTAGGGAATCCTGAATTTGTAGTCGCAAAACTTTCAAGGCCCAGAAATCAGTGAGAGGAAGAGTAAAGGTTTTGTGTCATTTTACTTTATTTTAATCTGCATATTTTATTAAAGGCCATATTTTTTGTCACAGTGAAAAATGAGTGCGGCCCGCGCACGTATACAATTCTGATGAAGTGGCCCACTGCAGAAAAAACTTGGACACTCCTGCTATATGCCACTCTGCCTCCAGAAAACCATTGAACCCCTCCCCATGCCACTCTTAACCCCTCCCCCGACTTACCAGTGCATCCCTTTACTTGTGACCTGTGCTTCATACTCCCTGGTGTCTAGTGGGGCAGTCGGTGGAGGTCTGTGCTATGTAGACCTCTGCTGCTGGTGGCCAGTACTTCCGCCGGGGCTTTTATGATGGAGCGCGGGCATCAGATGACCTTCTGATGCTAAACCATAGAAGCCCAGCGGAAGTGCCAGCAGCAGGGGAGGTTGTCTGTGCGCATCCCGCAAACGTTCACTGGCTGCGGGATGCACACAGACAACCTCCACTGCTACCGGCACTTCTATGGTAGAGCACCGGAAGGTCATGTGATGCTGGTGCTCCATCTTAGAAGCCCCCAGAGGAAGTGCCGGCCACAGCAGATGCTGCCATAGAGGAGGATCCGGGTCCCCTGCAGCACTGCTGATTTTGTATGTTTGCCCACTGACAAAGACATGATCAGTCTATAATTTTTATAGTAGGTTTATTTTAACAGTGAGAGACAGAATAAGAAAAAAAAATCCAGAATAACATCAAATAAGTTATGAATTGATTTGCATTTTACTCAGTGAAATAAAATGAGATTAGGAGCACTCTCTTAAAGGGAGTGCTCCCAATCTCAGCTTGTTACCTGTATAAAAGACACCTGTTCACAGAAGCAATCAATCAGATTT
This sequence comes from Sceloporus occidentalis, assembly GCA_023333645.1. Taxonomy (NCBI): domain Eukaryota; kingdom Metazoa; phylum Chordata; class Lepidosauria; order Squamata; family Phrynosomatidae; genus Sceloporus; species Sceloporus occidentalis. The sequence continues at coordinate 539,656 of JALMGF010000247.1, forward strand.
CGAACTCTCCACCATAGCCAAGACCAAAGAGCTGTCCAAGGATGTCAGGGACAAGATTGTAGATTCTGCTTCTGCCATCTTGGATAGTGAAACGCATGCGGATTCATGCGTTCCACCATCCAAGATGGAGTCTTCATACAACAGCTCCTCCTCCTATCCCCCTGGCATGCCTTGGATACCAGGACGTATAAAAACCCTCTGCACCATGCCTTCGGTGCTAGGTTATTGAGCCTTTGTGCACAGATATCCCAGCATTATTACACCATTTCCTGGTTGCTGTTTCCTGTTCCTGCTCCTGTGCCTTTCCTGCTCCTGCTCCTGATCCCCAATTGTTCTATATGGCTTACTCGGTACCTCACCTCAGCTATCCTTTTTGATATTGCTACCTGCTGCCAGCCTTGACCTTGATTCTGTCCACGAGTACGGCTTGTCTACTCCTCCTGTTTTGGGTCCTTGCCATTGGGTTCCATCCTCAAACGCCACAAACTTATCCTCCGGGTGTGACATAATAACCTAGCCTCCATGGAACCCGCAGGACCTAGGGACCCTCTTGTCGCTATCGTACAACAGCTGGCCTCCCTGGCTACTATGATACAGAATCTACAGGCCGGGCAGGATGCTGTGCTACAGAGAGAAAGAGAGAGAGAAACAACAGGCTGTGGCTACACCTTTGCCACCTTCTCCTCCTACAACCAGTGTTCCTGTAATGGCCACGTAGCTTCAGAACCCGTAGTTGCCTTGTTGACAAATTCTCTGGGAAAAGGGCCTCCTACAGAGCCTTTATCACCTCCTGTGAACTATTGTTTTCCCTCAGATCTCGGACCTAAGCTACCAACTACATCAATGTCAGAGTGGCCATTTTCCTCATGACCGGCCCTCCTCAGAAATGGGCTCATCAGTAGCTCCATAACAGCCCGGTTTCAGAGATCAGTCGATGAATCCATTGTATGATGACTCGCTCCAATCCTCCTTTGCCCACTTCGTTCCCCAAAAAGATCACTCTACGTCACATGGATAACATACACAGCATTGTCAGTAATACAGATCACACTCTACTACACACACCAATTTCAGCCCCATACCAGTTTTAGCCAGACACACATCTGTCACATTATATTATATACTGCCACATTTGTTATGTTTCAAACATTTAAAAACCTGTTGTTTAATACAACTCCTCTCACAATATTCCCTAAATCAAAGGAACTGTCCCATGTCACTGGTAACCCTATTCTCAACCCACATTCATCTTGACAATGTAAAAATGTAGAAACGTCCAAGTTTTCTGTGTATTTCTTTGCAGAAATGTGGGTGCCACCATGATTCTATATCTTAAAATTGTCATGATGATTCCACCTTACTTGGAAAAAGCATAAGTAAACCAACGATTGGCAGTGACTGGTTTAAATCAAAGCTTGGTAGTCAGTATCCATGGAGGTTTATTTAGTAAGCCCTGCCTTGGTTAGCGTTCTATAGAATCTGATTGTTTCTCAATTGCTCAAGGGATTAACCCTTTGTAATTTCCCAAACACTAGTCGAGACTTGTGTAGAGTGCAAAACAGAACTGAGTTTTTTGAGAACAGCACTAGTATTTATACACAAGCACAATCAGATAAAGAGTACAATCCCATCAACTACCAGACAGCCGGCCGCCTCCATACAGTTTGCATAGTCAGCAATGTCCACCAGGTAACGAGTTATTTCAGGGTGATCCAGAGGGAGTGGTGACAATCCCAGGGTACCAAAGAAGAGCCCAGGATCCAAGGATATAACATGCAAACAGCAACTTGATCACTAGTCGGGACCCTCAGTGCTGGGCCAGAATTCCAGAGCCACAGCTGGGTAAACCTCAGTTCTAAAGATGGGTAGTAAAACCAGGTTTCCCAAATGAGCTCCCTCTCAGTAACCACTTCCGAATGTGACCCACCAGAAGTACAGCATAAATCCAAAAGAGCGAAGTGGTAAGGCAAAAGGATGTCCATAGCGACTCAGTTCCAAAGTTCGGTGGGCATCGCCGCGGTTCCTAGCCAACACACAGTTCTATGGACTTGCCGCTGTCCCGGTCATGCGCCAGGCAGGAAGGAAACGGAGTCCAGCTAACACAATGGGAAAACACAGTCTAGGAATCCATAACCCTTGGGAAAGTCAGTCAATATACTCCTTTGACTGAAAGGACTGTTTTGATGTAAAATACAGGAACCAGATAAAATCCACACAAACAGGAACAGGGCCCTGACACCCTCTCATACTGTCCAGGGCAAAGTAGAGCAGGGGGAAACCGGCCATCCAGCATAACATGGGGGAAAAATAGATGGGGCTGTCACATTGACTGTTCCGATTATGTGTTGCCAGTGTTTGGCTGAAAAAGACAATGGAAAACTTGCGGATTGGTGCAAGTACACTGTAGTAATAATAATAATAAGCAATCTTTCAAATAGCAAAATTAGTACACCAAGAAACTGATTTTTTTAATAGAAAGGAGATGTTTCAGAAACATTTTAGAGAAACATTTTATAAGTTTTATGGGAGGAATATTTAGGGTGAATATTAGAAAATGTTACAAAATATTAAAAAGGACAAAAATCTTTAAACTGTTCTTTAAATAAAGGGTGGTGGATGCATGAAAAACACCTTTGCCCAGAGATGGAACTCTGTAAATCTGCTAGTGTTATATGATTAAGTTGTCTGGGATACAATAAGTCTCCATTTGAAGATAAGGTGTTTGTGAAGACCCTCAGAGAGCACAGAAGGCACTTTACCAACACCCTGTGCATGTCGTCAGAACCTGTGTGGACCGGGAGAGTTCACACAATGGTAGTGCAAAAACACATCATGTTGTACAGTATGTGTCCATAGCTATGAATGACCACAGAGGGAGACTTTTTTTTAGGGGTGTGATTAGAGGTGTGGCTTAGGGAGGGCCATGCCTAAACATTTTGTCACATGAGACATTAAACTCTAAGATGGAAAATTTCTGGCAATCTGCTCTAACCATTAGATTCATTTAACCATAGTTAATTTTATGTAAAGACTAAAATGTATGTACTATGCATGCGAATAATATAAAATAGTTTTTCTAAAAAAATAAATAAAAGGTCCACCTTTATGTAAGGAATACCTGGACATGATGGAGCATAAACTTCTGGCAGGTGTCATTGCAGGCACTCACCGGAAGGTCACTGAAGGACAGGAAAGACTCACCATGGTCTGTCTAGACCAGGGGTTCTCAAACTGCGGCCCTCCAGCTGCTGCAGGACTACATCTCCCATAATACTCCTTCAGCTAAGGGGCTGGCTGAGGAGTATGGGAGATGTAGTCCTGCAGCAGCTGGAGGGCCGCAGTTTGAGAACCCCTGGTCTAGACCCCGTGTGGTCTCAGATTGCAACCAGCCCTGCTGGCTGGTTGCACGTATTACGATCAGCAATGCAAATCATTGGAGCCCTGCTTGCTGATTATAGTGTGATCAGTGCAGGGGTGTCGTGCCCCAATCAGGCTGTGGAGCTGCTTGTCTCTAGGTTCCCCTGTCTTGCTACAGTTCCCCTGTTTTGTTACTGTTACTCCTTTGCTGTAATCCATTACTGGATTTCTTTATGCTCTGTCCTGCACTTCTGATTCTTTGGTTCCAGTCCTGCTCTTAGCTTGCTGTTTCCTTTATAAGGTGTGCTCCACCTGTTTGTTATGTTTGTCTCAGTCTGCAGTCTAAAAGTATGCTCTGTTCTGTGTATAGATTTAATGTTTAGTTTTAGCTTATTAGTGATTCAGTAGGCATTACACTCCGTGTATTGGAGTACATTGGCATAGTGGTGGGCTAAGCATACTATGGCCATAAGATGTGACTAAATCTCCAATTGTTATCATAATGTCCTAGGCTAGTCCTGTTTTTCTGTGTGTTAGTCTTTTATGTGCCTTTGCCCTCTTTTCCCTGAATCATCTGAGGATTTTGGTTCCTCTTTCCTCTCCCCATGTCCCAATTAAGATATCCTATCCTTGCTTAAAGGAGAAGCGTCTGAGGATCCCGGCTCCTCACTCAATCCCTTGCGTTCCTTGTTCCGTCCTTTGCTGTGTCCTGTATCATATATGACTTGTCTGGCTATGTTTCTTGCTCTGTCTCCCTTGCTTGCAATGTTTCTGCCGTTACTCTGCTTAGTAACATAGTAACATAGTTCATAAGGTTGAAAAAAGACCAAAGTCCATCAAGTTCAACCTATATACATATTGTGTCCCTACTGTGTTGATCCAGAGGAAGGCAAAAAAACCCTTATGAAGCAGATGCCAATTGCCTAATACCAGGGGGAAAATTCCTTCCCGACTCCAAATATGGCAATCAGAATAAATCCCTGGATCAACGTTCTGTCCCTATTAATCTAATATCCATAACTTGTAATATCATTGCTTTCAAGAAACACGTCCAGGCTCCTTTTGAACTCTTTTATTGAGTTTACCATTACCACTTCCTCTGGCAGAGAGTTCCATAATCTCACCGCTCTTACTGTAAAGAACCCCCGTCTGTGCTGGTGTAGAAACCTTCTTTCCTCCAGCCGTAGAGGATGTCCCCTTGTTATAGATACAGTCCTGGGTATAAATAGGTCCTGGGAGTGATCTCTGTACTGCCCCCTTATATATTTATACATAGTTATTAAGTCCCCCATAGTCGTCTTTTTTCCAAACTAAATAACCCTAATTCTGATAATCTTTCTGGGTACTGTAGTCCTCCCATTCCCCTTATTACTCTGGTTGTCCGTCTTTGAACCCTCTCCAGCTCCACTATATCTTTCTTGTACACTGGTGCCCAGTACTGTACACAGTATTCCATGTGTGGTCTGACTAGTGACTTGTACAGTGGTAGAATTATTTCCTTGTCGTGGGCATCTATGCCCCTTTTGATGCACCCCATGATTTTATTTGCCTTAGCAGCAGCTGCCTGACACTGGTCGCTACAGGTAAATTTACTGTTAACTAAAACTCCTAAGTCCTTTTCCATGTCAGTCGTCCCCAGTGTTTTCCCATTTAATACATATTCCCAGCCTGGATTTTTCTTCCCCATGTGCATAACCTTACATTTATCTGTATTGAACCTCATCTGCCACATCCCAGCCCAAGCCTCCAACCTATGCAGATCCATTTGTAATCGTGCACTGTCCTCTATTGTGTTAACCACGTTACAGAGCTTAGTATCGTCTGCAAAGATTGATACTTTACTATACAATCCCTCTACAAGGTCATAAATAAATATATTAAAAAGAATAGGACCCAAAACTGACCCCTGTGGTACCCCACTAGCAACAGTCACCCACTCAGAGTATGTACCATTAATAACCACCCTCTGTTTCCTATCACTGAGCCACTTACCCACATACACACATTTTCCCCCAGCCCAAGCATTCTCATTTTATGTACCAGCCTTTTATGTGGCACCGTATCAAATGCTTTGGAAAAATCAAGATATACGACATCCAGCGATTCACCCCGATCCAGTCTTGAGCTCACCTGCTCATAAAAGCTGATCAGGTTAGTTTGACAGGACCGATCCCTTGTAAACCCATGCTGATATGGAGTCATACACTTATTTTCATTGAGATACTCCAAAATAGCATCTCTTAGGAAACCCTCAAGCAGTTTACACACAACAGAAGTTAAACTAACAGGCCTATAATTCCCCGGGTCACTTTTTGTCCCCTCTTTGAATATTGGCACAACATTTGCTATGCGCCAGTCCTGGGGAACAGACCCTGTCACTATAGAGTCCTTGAATATTAGAAATAGGGGTCTGTCTATTACATTACTTAACTCCCTTAGAACGCGGGGGTGAATGCCATCTGGACCTGATGATTTGTGTATTTTGAATTTTTTTAGGCGGTACTGCACTTCTTCCTGGGTTAGACAGGCGACATGTACTGGGGCATTTATCTCATCCTGCTGTATATTACCTGGCATTTCATTTTCCTCTGTGAATACAGCAGAGAAGAATATATTTAACCCCTTCGCGACCTTTGCCGGTTCAGGACCGTCATGACAAGAAGGTCACTAAATGACCTTTGACGGTCCTGAACCGTCAAAAATTAAATAAGCTTAGAAAGTGATCAACGGTCACTTTCTTCGCTTAAGCGGCGTTACTGTGATGCCATTGTATGGCGGCGGACGCCCGTTTTAAAAGCGTTTAGGAGGCGATCAACGATCGCCTCCAGAACTTAAATGGTGTCGCTGGAATGCCTCGATCAGGAGGCATCCAGCGACACCAAACACTTACCTTTGGGTGGGCTGTGACCGCTCCGGAGAGCGGTCACAGCTGCAGCTGCCGGTGATCTTCGCCATCAGCAAGATGGCGGCGGCCCGGGAAAAAAAACAATAAAGAAGAAAGAGTTCGCTAGATGGTCTCCAGACCCTCTAGAGAACTCTGGCTCCACTTGCAGGTTGAATACAGGTACTGCATTCAACCAAGCAAGTCAATGGAACCCAGCTTTCTAATCACTATGTGATTAGTAAAATATTCAAAAAAATGGAAAAAAAAATTAAAAAAAAATGTGCTAACATTTAAAAATAATTATGCAGTGATGTCACTTGATGAACCATCCAGTACCAGAAAAATGTGTAAAAAAAATATTAAAAAAGTATTTAAAAAATTAAATAAAATAAAAAAATAAAGTTTATTATTTTGAGCAAGTGCTAAAATTTCTCAAAAATCTCTCAAAAATCTCAACAAAGAGTTAAAATAAAAGCACTTCAAATACCCAAGGGGTGTCTAATATATAAAAAAATGGCTGATGGGGTAAATTGGAGTGGCCGAGCTCAAAGATAGGGCATAGGTACAGACTGACCAAAATGGAGAAAAAAAGCGCACTTCCCAAATGTGGCATTTTAAATCTCAAACAACCCGACAAACCCATGCATGTCGGGTATCACTGCACTCAGGAGATGTTCCTGAACACACATTGGGGTGTTGTTTGACAGTGACATATACCAGAACCTGTATATCTATAACTAAAGTACAATTTGTGTGAAAAAAAAAATAAAAAAAATTACTATTACAAAGTTTGACAAAGTGTAGTTCTATAATTGGTGCATGGAAAGGGTTAAAATAACAGCATTTGGAATACCCTGGGGTGTCTAGTTTTCAAAAATATATGGTTTGAATGGGTTAAATTGAGTTAACCGGAACAAAGATGTTCCAAAGAGGAGATGGAGGCAGACTGACCAGATTTGTTAAAAAAGATTTGGAAATCATAAAACGCTGCTTGTACTTATTGCCCTATAACTTACAAAAAACAGCAAAAAAACATAAAAACATTGGGTATTTCTAAACTCAGGACAAGTAGTAGAATCTATTTAGCTAGTTGTTTTACTTGCTTTTTTAGGTGAGTAAAAGATTTTTCAAATAAAAGTCATAAAATGTGTTTTTTTTCAATTTTTCACCATGTTTTTTTATAGTAAATAAGATGATACGATCAAAATAATGGTATCTGAAGAAAGCCCATCTTGTCCTGAAAAAAACAATATATAACTTATGTGGGTACACTAAATGGGTGAGGAGAAAATTACAGCTGAACACAAGCACCACAAAAGTGTCAAAACAGCCTCGGTCCCACAGGGTACAAAACGAAAAATGAGCCCGGTCCTTAAGGGGTTAATAGATTAGCTTTTTCCTGATCCCGTCTATAACTTCTCCCTCATTACTTTTTAAGGGGCCAACGCTTTCATTTTTAACCATTTTGGGGTTTGTTTTACTCTCTTTGGCAATGAGTCTTTCTGTCTCCACTTTTGCTGCTTTTATCTGATTTTTACATATTTTATTTTTTTCCCGATAGCTTTTTAGTGCTTCCCCACTGCCTTCCTGTTTTAGTAGCTTAA